>JAUPFV010000001.1:86060414-86622865 GCA_036936605.1 Limnanthes douglasii subsp. nivea
TTTATCATCAAGATTTTTTCTTTTCTGATCTGGAACATGGACATGAGCGATACAACCAAAAATTCTAAAGTAATCAACTCTAGGCTTTATTCCACTCCACATTTCTTCAGGCGTTTTTCCTTGTGTCACGGAAGTTGGACTTCGATTCAAGACATGTATAGCCCATTTTGATGCTTCCGACCAAAAATGTTTAGGAACTCCTTTATCATTCAAAATACACCGCACCATATTCATTATTGTCTGGTTCTTGCGCTCAGCAATTCCGTTTTGTTGCGGAGTGAAAGCTGTAGTGAGTTGTCTGCTAATTCCGGCTTCCTCACAAAAATCAGTGAACTCATTTGAAGTGAATTCACCGCCTCTGTCCGTTCGTAGACATGCTAGCGTTTCTCCACTCTCTTTCTCTACCTGGATCTTGAATCGAGTAAAGAATATAAAAGCTTCCGACTTTAATGACAAAAAATATATCCATACATTTCTGCTAAAGTCATCGATGAAAGTAAGAATATATCTCTTGTCGGAGTTCGGTGCTGGAGAAATTGGCCCACATATATCAGAATGTACCAGCTGCAACCTCCTTGACGAACGCCACAAAATTTGTTTAGGGATACTCTCACGATGTTGTTTACCAACAAAACAGCTAACACATTTCTCAGCTTCGTTGGTGCTCAGATGTGGTATCCCTTTGACCATATTCTGATATTTGAGAGTTCTTAAACCTTTGTAACTTAAGTGCCCATACCTTCAATGCCAAAGTTTAAGCTCATCCATTGCTGTTATTTTCAAACATTTCTCAGCCGTAAACAAGTTACCTTTTGAGGCCAAAATCTTGAACAATTTATTTTCCGTCATTTTTGCTTGCATAACCAGCCCTAACTCCGGGTGATAAAGCTTGCATACTTCATGATGTATCAAAATCTTGCAGCCCTTTTGTACAAGTTGTCCCAAGCTTACCAAGTTACTCGTTAATTCTGCTACTAGATATACATCTGAAATGACATGAGTCCTTTCATTGACACGTAAAGTTACATCACCTTTTCCAATTACCGAAAGAATAGAATTGTTACCGAGTTTTATGGAGGATTGAAACTCTTCATCAAGCTTTGAAAACCATGATTTGTCTCCTGTCATGTGGTTGGAACAGCCTGAATCAAGATACCACACAAATTTTCTTTCTTCTGGAACTGGTGTGTACACCATTAACAAAACATCGCCTTCCTCTTCTCCAATCTCTGCATAGTTCGTCTTCTCTTCCATAGGACATTCGTATGAAAAATGTCCAAGTTTGTGACAACGATAGCATTCCACCATTTCCTTGTTAAATCTACCTCTTCCTCTTCCTCGGCCAAATTGTCTTCCTCTGCCTCTTCCATTTCGATACTCGTATGAAACTTTGAGTACCTGTTCTTCTTCTACTATTCTTGGCTTTCTCATTTTCTGCTCATGAACAAGTAATGAGCTTTGCAAGGTATCGACTGATAAACTGTTAATATCTTTCGATTCTTCAATTGAACACACAATGTAGTTGAAGTTTTCAGTAAGAGTTCGCAAGATCTTTTCCACAATTTTGACATCTTGCATATCATCCCCACAGTTTCTCATGTCGTTCGCTACCACCATCACCCTTGTGAAGTAATTGGAGATGGATTCTCCATTTTTCATCTCCAGCAATTCAAACGTTCTCCTTAAAGTTTGTAATTGTGCATGCTTCACTTTTGCATTTCCGTGATATTTGGTCTTCATAGAATCCCACAACTGCTTTGACGTCTCTTTCAAAGTATCGTCTTAAGAATTTATTTGTCAATCGCATTGAACAAATAATTTTGTGCCTTCAAATCCTTTAACCTTGCATCGGCAAGGGTCTTCTTCTCTGCTTCGGTCAATCCTTCTTTGTTAATTGATTCATCAATTCCATCTTCCACAACATCAAAATACTCCTTTGACCAAAGAAGATTTTCCATAAGGAGACTCCAATGGTCATAATCTCCATCGAATTTTGGTATACAATGTTACCCAAAATTACTCGATTCTCCCATCTTTTCTATGTGTTTGCTCTCTTTCTCTTTTAATTTAATGGCTCTGATACCAAATTTGTTGATTTCAGATGAATAAATCTCAGACAAAAGCTATGAAAAGCTTCGATAATTTTATTAGGTAATATAAATGACTATTAAATAGTCAGTACATAAAATGAAACTGACACCTAAGAAGAGAAACTGAAAGGACAATAATAAAAACGGAAACACAATTAAATGACACAAACTTGAAGTGGAGTGTAACTCCTATCTTGACCAAATAAAACATTAAAGTCCTAACACTTATTAGATACCTCTGCTGGTAGATGCATCTCCGTTGTGTCATTTGCTAGTAGATGTACTATTGGATCACTCAAATAAAACATTAAATTCCTAACAATTTTCGCTGTTGTCGTTAGAAGTTAGGCAGAGGGATTTGGTCGATGTAAGATTAACTGCGTTCTTTGACAAAAAATTGCTCTGAGTGGTAATAAAATATACTTTATGCATTAGCTGCTGCTCATATAATGTCCTAAGATTTAGAACTTCTTTTTCCAAGCTTACTTTTGCATTCACTACTTTCATTTTTTCAAGTTTTATAATTGTTTTAATCAGTGCCGCCAAGGGGCCACTAACAATAGTTTCGGGCTATTAAGACTTGGGCAAGGCTATATTGGGAATCCATTTGGCTATAATGAGACCCCAAAATCAGATTATTTTTTTTCTTCAATGTGAAATGTCCATTTTGTCCTTCATTTATAAGACCAACTTTGTAAGAAAAAACAATTTTTTCCTATTTCTCCCTTAAGCTTTCTCTCTTTAAAATAATTAAAAACTCTAAAAAACCATATATTTGAGTGATTGGAGTGAAGGTTTCAGCTGCAATATCGATGATTTTGCATCGGAGGAGGAAGAGTCGTTGACGGACCATTTGCAAACCCAAGATGAGGTGATTTTCAGTTTTTTTCAGTTTCTGTGCGAATATAGCGCTGGTAGCGCTACATTCTGGATGAACTGCGAACCCAGGGTTCGCAGTTTGGCATGATTTGTTTTGCAAAATCGCGAACAGGTTGTTCGCGAATCGGCCAAAAGGACGAACACCTTGCTCGCGATTTTGCCAACATAGCGAGCATCCCGTTCGCAAATATACCAAATGCACGAACATCAAACACGCAATTTTCCCAAATACACGCGTACAGTGCTCGCAATTTGTCCAAATCGTTGTATTGTCTATTCGCGATTTTGGAGAAAAAATGAACTCCATGTTCGCGAATATGACCTGTTTTGCAAATTAAATGATCGGTTACAATTAAGTACGTTTTCATATAATTGCATCAATCACATATTCAGGGACCAGATCAACCGTCATGTTCGATGGCCGATTACACGAAAGTGTTTAGTACGGACACCTTCTACACCAAAGCCGATTTGATTGATTGGGCTGAGTCCGAAAGCATAAAACTAGGATTCGAAATTTTGTAATTTTGTAATTTTACTATTTTGTAACTTTCTCGAGTCCAAAACTCATTTTTGTTTTTACCAACATTATACATTAGTATTTGGCTCGAATGATTTCTAAATTTGTGGGGAAAACTGAAAAAAGGTTGAAAAAACTACGTCAAAGTAGCCTAAAATGGTCACAATTTTGACATTTTCACGTTTATTTACTTCTTGAGTCTGATTTTTTTTAACCATCATTATACGTTAGTCATTTTCACTCGAATGATTCGAAATTTGTGGGGAATTTTTTTAAAAAAAACTCAAAAAATGTTGAAAAAACTACTTCCAAGTAGCCTAAAATGGTCACAATTTTGACATTTTCACGTTTATTTACTTTTTGAGTTCGAAACTTTTTATTTTTTTAACCATCATTATACGTTAGTCATTTTCACTCGAATGATTCGAAATTTGTGGGAAAAAAATAAAATAAATACTCAAAAAATGCTGGAAAAACTACTTCAAAGTAGCCTAAAATGGTCACAATTTTGACATTTTCACGTTTATTTACTTTTTGGGTCCAAAACGTTTTTTTTATAAAACATCATTATACGCTACTCATATTCACTCGAATGATTCGAAATTTGTAGGAAAGAATAATAATTTAAAAACACCCTATTACTACTTAAAAATAACTTAAAGTTGTCAGACATGTAAGGATAACGTAATCTGAATAGGTGACTAATGCTGTGACATATAATATATACAAAAATACACGCATATCCAAGATCATTATTACAACTCACGTAGTTTAAAGTAGGGTCTCGTTATAGCTAAAGACAATACTGCATTTGAAAGGGTATAAATATCGCTATAATGAGACCCTATCCAATTATTAAACGCCCACCAAAATTGACTCGCCCCCTATAAAATAGGACATAAAATCTAGAAAAATACGACACTTGGCCAACATATATCATTCAAAAAAATATAAAACTCGTTAACGTTTACATATGGAGTTTACGGCGGACGAAGACTACCACATGCTACAAGCTGTGAAGATTGCCCGCCAGATACTGGGGGAAGATACGAGCGATCAATTTTTCGAGCGTGTCCTATGTACGATGTATATAAACTATGGTCGTTTAGGTACAAGAGGTATCGTTGTGCGTACTCGTGAACAGATCAAACACAGATACAATTTTTGCAAGCCAATACAGCATGTGTGTTTCTTGCCATCGTTAATTAAGCAAGAAGTAGCTTCTGTCTGGAACTTGAGTTTGATAGACTGCATCACAAGGGATATGGTAGAATTTATAGAGGACAGAATTATTGCAAGGGGTGGAGTGGATGATGTGGAATACAAACTTAGATACGACTAAGCCTTCCACTTATGTTATTTTACGTTGTTATTTTCTTAGCGGTTGTTATTTGAAGTTGTGATTTTTCTTATTAGTTGTTGTTTGTAGTTGTGATTTTCGTATTACTGGTTGGTAAGTTAAGTTGTGATTTTTCTAATTAGTCGTTGTTTGAAGTTGTGATTTTCGTATAATTGGTTGTTAATTTAAGTTGTGATTTTTCATATTAGTTGTTGTGTTAAGTTGTTATTGTTCTTATTAGTTGTTGTCTTAAGTTGTGGGTACCAAATAAAAACTAAAAATCATGGTACTGGAAACTAAAACAAGTTATGCATTAACTTAAACAAACAAACAATACAGAACCTACAAGATGCAAACAATTAAAAACATAGCATAATGCTCAATTGTCGAAGTCATATCCCAAGTTGTCGTCAGTTTCAATCCCCTCTTCTCTCTAATCCTATTCTGAAGATACGCTACCATATCCTTAGTGATGTAGTCTACCACCGTCGTGTTCCAGACGGCAGCTGCTTCTTGCTTAATTTTAAATGGTAGAAACAAACGATCCATTGGTTTACAAAAAATATACCTCTCCTTGATTTGGTCACAGTTACGCACAACAAAACCTTCAGTTCCTAAACGGACGTAGTTGTAGTACATATTACACAAGACCAGCTCGAAAAACGCATCGCTACTATCTTCCCCTAACTCTCGGAGGGCAAGTTTCACTGCCTCGAGCAAATGGTAATCTTCATTAGGGGTAAACTCCATTGGTTAAACTGTTTATGTTCGAGGAGTGCTTAGCGTCTATTTATAGGCTCGTGGTTGTTTGGGCGGGAAGTGCATTAAATGCGGGTGTTTTTTTCGGTAATTTTTGTAGGTGTCTCGTTATAGCTATAAACGCGGAAGTTATGCTATAATGAGACCCCTACTATTATTGCACTGCAACATTTGAGTACTTTTGTAAATATTAGGTGTCGCATAATCATTCGTCAACTTGGATTACGTTATCCTTATCTTGCAAGTGTCGTTTATTGATAGGTCTGCTTGGATTACGTTATCTTAAGCATAAAAATGGTTATTTATGCAGTAGACATAATAGCAAATATATCAATTGCAAAAAATGTGTCCATGGACTGAGTTGGAAGATCAATATCTGATGATGGCGTCAGCTGAAGTTGGTAACACGAACATGATAGAGGGGGGTAGAAAGTACTGGAAGGCATTGCAATGCAAGATGTACTTCCTATATAGAAGGGATGGTGTTCAGTCTCCTAGAATTTCAAGGTGTGTTGATGAGGTGAAAGCTAGGTGGTCAGTCCTAGTCACATTCCGCCAATATCCAGTTTCTGGCCTCACCGAATTGGAACGTCGTGTTGCGTGTAACCGGTTCAACTATAAAGTCACAGATTATATAACACAGGACCAGCTGGATTCGATCCGCGCTGAAATTATCGACATCCGGCTAGAGGAAATGCGTGACTAGCAGGATGCAAAAGAATAAAGGAAGTTCATGTTCCATACTATATTTTAGCGTGTGTTTTATTTTATGTTTGAGTTTGTGTTTGAGTTTGTGTTTGAGTTTCTGATTCCGTTTATGTTTGAGTTTCTGATTCTGTTTATGTTTGAGTTTATGTTTGAGTTTCTGATTCCGTTCATGTTTGAGTTTATGTTTGAGTTTCTAAAAATATTTGAGTTTCTGCACTTTAATGCTGTTATTCACAAAAAAAACAATATATAAACATAAAAACATAAAAACAAAAAAACATAAAAACAACAAAACATATAATAATCGTTCGAATTTTATAATATTGCATTTTTGTATGGAGTGAATGAAGTGAAGGTTTCCCGCCTCAAAAAGTTTTAAGGCGGGATCAAAAAAACCATTTCCCGCTAATTATTTTAGAATTGAACCACCAACTTCGAGTCTATAAATACTAGAATCTGACTATAAAACTAAACATTTAAGTTATAACAATGGGTGATTCAGGCTGGAACGTGCACGAAGATGCAAACCTCCTAAATGCATTTGACTTTGTTAGAGGTACGATGCCAGAGGATATTCCTGGTTTCATCGATGCGGTTTTGTGCAGAATGTTCTTCAACCACGGTAGGGAGGCTTTTTGTCCAGGATGTTTAATGCCCCGACCATGCGGACGCGAAGAAGTGTTCAATAGGTTAGCATATCTTAAAACAGTGACTATACAGATTGAGTCACTGGCTTACGAAGTCCGAAGCAAAGTCCGAAATGTATTCAACATGGGATTCCAAAATACAATTACGCAGGAGATGGTGTCATATGCGATGCAGCAAATGGAGCAAGAAATAGCTGATGCAATAGCCAGCGTCGTTGATACTAACTCAACTCCCCAAGGAAGTAGTGATGAAGAGGAGTATTCATTCGAGAAACGCTTTGAGTATGGAATGAACTATCTGTCTCCATAAAACTAAGTGTGCAATGCTAACTCAGGGTTAGCTCATCTATCATTTGTTTTAAGTTATTTGCTTATGTATTTCTAATTATGCAATGCTTTTGATTAAGTGTAATGTTTTAATGCAATCGGCATATTAAGAAGTTTAAGTGTTATTGTTTTTAAGATAAACATCCAAACAAAAGCAACAACTGAAGCAACAAAAGTAATTCCCTAAAATCATATCAACGAAAGCAACAACTGAAGTAAAACAAAAGATAGTACCAAACAATCGTCCTAGTAGTCATATAATACAAATGCAGTCAATCGTCATGGCAGTACTGGTGCGCCCAAAGCGAACACTCGTGCATCTCTTAGCGCATCTCCTTCATACTTATCTCGTCCGCTCTCGAATATCCATCAATCACACGATCGCACATGTCATCCAGTCGTGCCTGATATGTCATCGCACTCGGGGTCTCTGGAACATGTGAACCAGATGGACCGACCACACTAAGATCAAGCAGGGTGTACCATAGGTGGTCACGGATCCATACGTCGTACAAAGAGGTCGTACCATGACCGCCTATAACATATGTGTCACCACGAATCCTCGAGTCAACAACGTGTGACTGCCATGCGTTCCATGTGGCCTCATCCCACAAAAAGTGCGTGTTGATACGCCTCCTCCTGTCTGCCGGTAAAACAGCCCGCAACGCCGGTGGTATATCCTAAATGTGTCCAAGCTGTCGAGCGACCCGAAATGGATAGTACGCCTCAACTATGTCGAACGCCTTCAACGTGTGGTCAATCCAAGCCACATCCTCGAAAGGGAAATCACCACGCATCATGCGGTAAGGCATGAACCAAACCTACAATATGTAAGTTAATAATGTTTAAAAAACTATAAGTAATAATAAATTAACGATACGGAAACAAATGTAACAAATCATCGTAACTCACATGGTTCTCCGTCAACGAACCCAGTATCTGTCGGATGTTGATACGAGTCTCATCATCCGCACGAAACGGTGTCGGTACATATCGGCATATAGTTGGCATAGAAGACTCGTAGAGAGTGTTGACTGTAGTCAAATAGGGGGGAAGTGATCGTATATCCACGTTTCCAACAAGGCAATAAAACCTGCAATCTCTAAAGTGGAGTGCAGCGACGACTTTCCTAGATGGTGATACAGCTGAGCTAGTATATGCTGGCCCCAGTTGTATCTAACGGACATCCTATAATGCTCTACAAACTGCAAGTAATCTAACGATATATTGTTCCCCGTCTTGTTCACCAGAATACAACAACCCAGCATGTGGGGCAGATAACCCCTAGTGACACACTCTACAGTACCATCAGACATGGTATCATCCATAAAATGGGGCTGCATGTACTGCTCACGTAAAAACTGTAAACAAACAGATCTAGCACTACCCCCCATGTTACGCCCTAACGCAGTCCTAAGTGCATCCTCGGGTATACCTAATGCTCTAGAATACCATCCCAAACGATGTCCATTACTAAGAAATTTCTGAATAATAAAATCATCACCTGTGACTGGGAGACCAGTAATAACGTGGACGTCGTCTAACGTCACCGTCATCTCACCGAAACAGAAATGAAAGTTGTTGGTCTCCGAATGCCACATCTCGAGAAAAGCATCTACCAGGTGTACGTTGGTACTCCAACGCTCCAAGACACCAGTGAGGGGACCGAAGCAAGACATCATAACCTAACGTCTGACCCTGCTCTGCCCACTAAGACCCCATGCACAATGGGTACCGTACATCGAGTAGCACCGCGACGGCCGACGAGCCTACATAAAACATCAATAACTTAGACATAATACAAAAGACTATACGCCGTACTTTAAACCAATCATTACTTACCTCTCCTCCAAAGACGTTGTATGCCTCGTGTTGTGTGTAGTCTGGGTAAAGAGCAGGCACATGCGGATTCACCCTCTGAAAAAGCCGATCCAGCGTCCGAATCGATTGGGATATAGTAGGGGCTGAAGTGGAAGTGCTAGGCCTACGCCTTACAGACAGTGACCGTGAAATAACCTCCTCCTGCTCGCTCTCACTGCCCGAGCCTGAATGTTGAAGAGGTGTATGTTGTGTGCGAGGCATGCTGAAATACAGGAAATAAAAACATTGTGAATAGGCAAGTAATTTTGGGAATAAAAACAATAGAATGTGACAAAACAGCCAAATTCGTGAACCGAGAATGCTCAGTTTTTGTGAAATTGCGAACAGGCAGCTCGTAATTTCACCAAAATAGTGACTGCATGTTCGCAATTTCACAAAATTGAGAATGAATTATTTTTTTGTGAATTGCGAACAAACAGTTCGCTATTTTGGTGAAATTGCGAGCTGTCTGTTCGCAATTTCGCCATTGCTGGTTGTGCGAAATCGCGAGAAACCAGCACGCGACCTTGCACGGGTTGCGAATGGGCTGTTCGCGATCCGGGAAAAATCGTGTGCTGGTTGCTCACGATTTCGCACAACCAGCAATGGCGAACCCTAGATCTAGAATCATACCCAAAACCCACAAAAACAAACCAAATTCGACAAAAATGGTACCAAAACGTTCTTAATGCCTCGACTAACACGTATCTACAACTATTTTTTCAAAACAACAACAACATATACATGAAAATCAAACTTTTGAGGCAGAACCTAAAACTCTAAATATCACTAAAAATACTAAAGTAAACTGCTTAAAAATTACATGAATAGGTAAATGATTCGTAACTTAACGTGTTTGTAATGTCGGATTTGAGAAATCTTAACTTTTTTGCTGGATTTTGAGAGCTTTTGGTAGAGAGAAGAGAGAAGAAGAGAGAAAAGAGGGTTTTTGGCTGAAAATACAGCTTTTATATCAAGGGTAAATTGGTCTTTTTTAGGGTCTCATTATAGCCAAATGGCGTCTCATTATAGAAGGGTCTCATTATAGCCAAATGGGGTCTCAAATTAGCCTTGCCCTTAAAACTTTCGCCTAAAAAATCACACGCTTTTATTTTCATGGAAACTCTATAAAAATAATACATTTGGGACCATCAAAATTTATTAATTAAAAAAATTATTAATTAATCGATAAATTAATAATTATTAATTTATATATTAATTATTATTTGTTTAATTTATAGTACAATACTTAGTTTACAAACACGCTTCAAGCTTCCACTTAATTATTGTACAGTATACAATCCATGTATACCAAATGAAGGGCCAAATTTGAAAGAAACCTTCAATCTTCTATCTTATTATGCTTTTTGTGTTCAATTTGAAAGCGTTATTGGAATTAATAAATATGATATCGATGAAGATGATGATGAAAATTCTACAATGGAGCCCCCTTCGCGAAACGAAGCTATTAAAGCGGCAATCACATTGAACAATTTCTTGTTGAGCTATGAGAAAACAACACCAAAATTTCTTACCATGCTAAGGAAAATTAGAGACGAGATTCAATGTGAAATTTATTTCAACAAAAAACAAAAGACAATTGAGTCATTTTTCAAAAAACCTTCATAAATTATTCATGTAATATGTTATATATAAGGAATTATTAATTTATATTTTATATGGGGTCTAAATAAATTATCAAAAATGTATTATCTTATAATTTTAGCGAATTATTAATTTAGCACCCTATCTCTGAGTCGGGACCGGCCAAAAATATTATCTTAGAGAGTTTATTAAATAATCGAGTATTAATTTATCGAGTTTCTACTGTACTACTACTAATTTTGTTTTACCTCCTATATACTTTTTTAATCGAAGAGATTTATATTGATAAGGGCAAATGAGAAACATTACAAAAATGTACGACCAACATTTAAACATTACAAAGGATTAGGGACCAAACTCAAATTAACAAAAAGGAGGCGCTAAAAATTGTTTGGATCTCGCCTAACAACAGAGGGAGATGAAATTTGAATTAAACTACATTAATTCAAACACATCAAAGGCTGCACCAGCTCTTTGAAAATCAAATAGCACTCCAAGAGGCCTTTAAAACTATCATCAGCAGGAATCAGGATACCCAAAAAGCTCGAGAGATTATATCAAAAACCAAGCGAAGAATCTGCCCAAAAACAAAGCTTCGACAACAGCTCAAAAGTATAATCAATTCGAAACAATCAGAGAGCTAGCAGTGGATTAATCTTCGACTATATAGCCCAGGCCAAGGCTTTCCAAGAGAACGATGGATACTAAACCAGTTCAAGCTGAAAATCGATTGAACTTTTGGTTCCGCTTGCAGGACAGAGTCCATTTCGCAAGCCAATCTGAGGCTTGGTTTTGGACTCTGGAAATATGTCTCAAGGATATTTTTTGATGAATTAATTGTCTGCAAGTAGTTATCAAAGAATCGAGGCGCCAGTCAGCATTGTCGTCAGGTAACATATTGATAAGTAATAGGCTATCGGATTCAATGTCAACTACATACCAGTTTTTTTTTCTACAAATGAGCAAACCTTCCAAGAGCGCTATAGTTTTAGTAGTTAATGGATTGAGTTTGCCAAGAATGATGCCCACATTCAATGATGTCTCATTCCCAGTTCCTGAACAGAATTCCTCCGCTTAATTTGCCGTTTTGAGAGCAAGCTCCTTCGACATTTAACTTGATCATATCATTCACCGGAGGATTCCATTTAAGGTATTTAGGATTCTTAATTCTGTTAGCAATGGAGTTACATCCTAAAGCAATTCCTGCAGAGAAAACTTTGGACCAGTGTTTACTAGTCAGAGCGTTAGACATATCAAAACCTTTTAGTACTCTAATAACTTTGTCAATGGAGTTATTAACAGAATAAGAGTTTCCCTTATATTTCAAATTTGTTTCTGTTCTTCCAAATAATCCAACAGATTACTTGGGGAACAATATGAGTCACATGGAACTTATTATTTGAGAACCAAAACCACATTCGAATAATATGAGTAAGAATCATATAGAGACCAATTTTAATCTTGAAAAGAGAACCAAAATAGTTCCAAATTTTCCAGGAAAAGCTGCAGCTAACGAAGATATGATTTTTCTCTTCGTAGTTGTTGCAGAACTAATATTTGGAGACTATAGGAATATGATTTTTCATAAGAATATCATCAGTAGATATAAAATTATTGATTAATTTCCAACTAAGAAAGGAAAACTTCCTGGGGATTTTGTGAATCCATAGCTTCTTGAATATCTTGGATTTGTTGTGTTTGATTCTTTTATTATCCCAAGTGAGGTTTGTATTGAAGTTATTGTTATTAGAATGCTTCCAGATGATGTTGTCTTTAGAATCAGGATTAATCTTGTACTTTATGATGTGGTTAATTTTGTCACTATGAAGAAAACTTTCCAATGTAGTGCAGTCCGAGTCATTAAGCTTCCAGAAAGAGTTTACTTTAGCTTCAATGAACCAGCTATTTGAGTCAGTGCTAGAGGGATTAGAGAGAGGGGGAAGGTTGTGCCAGTTATCACACCAGAAATCCATATTTCCTTTCCCAAGAGACCATTTAATATTTCTCTCAGCAAGGTCTTTCACACTTGTCAATCTCTTCCAAACCAAAGAAGCAGACTTTTTAGAGTTAGTTTTTAAAGGATGAGTGAAAGGACAGTAAATACTATGCATTATATTAGACCATAAGCAGCTCTTTTTTTCTGAAGATGAACCATAACTTTTGAGAGAATGTGAGCTGAATATCAGCGAAAGACTTGATGTTTAGCCCTCTTTCTTCAAAAGGCTTACAAATATAGTTCCAACTAGCCCAATGAATAGACTTTTCATTAAAGTTGTTCCTCTAAAGAAATTATAGTTTCCAAGCTCTTTAAGATATTTTTGGGAAGAAGGGTGTTTTGCATTTAGTAGTAAGTTATAGGGAGAATAATAGAATTTATCAAAGTAAATTTACCACCATTGGACAAATTGTTTAGAGTCTCATTCATTAATCTTATCATTGACTTTATCTAATAAGGGTTTGAAGTTCTTCCCTTTGTTATTCATGCAGAGAGTGATCCCCAAGTAGCAAGAAGGAAGGTTCTCAACAGAATAGCCAGTCAAGAGCTTCAAGCTACTAACCATGGAGTGCTGCATTCTATTAGAGGTAATCAGCTTTGTGTTTTCCTTGTTTATAGCTTGACCATAGATAGCTTGATAGGTGCCCAAGAGCCTGTTAAGTTTGTCAATAGAAGAGTTCTGACTAATTGTAAAGACTAAGATATCGTCTCCAAACACGAGGCAGGGAACAACAAGTCTAGATCTTGAAGCATAAAGCATACTTTTATAACAACTGAACAAATTATAGAGCACTCTTATGAGAACTTCCTCAGCAAGAATGAAAAGGCTAGGAGATAAAGGATCTCATTGCCTTAAGCCTTTCTTTTGATGGAAGTACAACAGACCCGTTTATAAGAATAGAAGTGTTCACCTCAATGATTATCTTTCTAATTAAGCTAATAAAATTATCAGAAAAACCAAATCTAAAAATAATATTAAGAATAAAGGAATGAGCCATTATGTCGAAGGTTTTAGACATGTCAAACTGAATGATTGTGTTACTAGTTTTGGGCTTCCGATTTATATCATGAATCAATTATTTTGTCGCCAAGATATTTTCGTGAATAATCATGCCTTTAACAAAGGCACCATGATAACTTGAAATAATGTTAGGGAGAATGCTAGCTAGTCTAGAGTTGATAAGGTTAGACAAAATTCTATTAAACATAGAGCACAAACTTATTGGTCTGTAATTTTGCCAGCTAAAAGGGTAAGAATTCTTAGGGACAAGACAAATCCCAGTAGCAAATACACAAGAGGGAATGTTATTACCAAGAAGGTAAGAATTTAAGCATTACATAGATCTTCATTAATGACATTCCAACAGATTTGGTATAATAAATTATTAAAACCATCGATACCAGTTGCACTGTCATTACTCATGGTGTTGATAATTTCTCCAAACTTCTTCCTTGTTAGAAGTATTTAGTAGAGCTTCATTGTCTCCATTGGGAACCAATATGGGGATATTGTCAGAAATAGAATCCTTCATGAATATGTTCTCTTCTTCCATGTTATTATAAGAGTTAGATGCAAGATTGTTATTAAAGAATTTTTCAGCAGATTTTCCAACCTCATCGGAGTTATGTAACCAATTACTTCCCTCTTTAATACCCTTTATAACATTATTTCTTCTTTTCTTAGATACATAGGAATGATAGAGCTTAGTGTTGCCATCTCCATCTTTGAGCCAGCAATTATAGCACTTTTGTTTCCAGTAGGTTTCCTCATTTTTAAGGGCTTTGATGTAAAGGCTATTGGCTTTAGAAAGAGCAGCTTTAGTAGTAGAGTTATTGTTGGTGCAGAGAAGACTTTCTAGCCTCTTGACCTCTTCTGCAGTAGATTTGACATTGTTGAATATGTTTTCAAAATGATTGGTGTTCCAGGCCTTTAAGCAATACTTAAGTCTTCTTAACTTGTTCCAAAAGATATGATTGTTGTTGCCTTTAACCTGTAAATTCCAGTTATTCTCTAAAATACTTAAGAAACTAGCATCATTGGTCTAAGCATTTATAAACTTAAAACTTTTCTTAAAGAGATTACAAGTGTTACTAATTGAAGAGATAAGAAGAGGGGCTTGGTCAGAACAAGTTCTGACCATGTGGTGAAACTGAATCCTTTTGAAGTTCAAGAACCATCTGTCATTAACCATAGCTCTGTCAAGCCTTTTCCAACGAGAACCTCTATTCCAAGTGTATCTCGAGCCCACATACCCAGCATCTTCAAGGTTACAACATCTAATAGCACCATTGAAGTTATCAATATTGTTTTGCTCATTAGAAGTGCACCCAATTTGGTCATCAAAAGTAATAATAGCGTTGTAATCACCAGTAGTGATCCAAGCCTTGTCATTTGTAGCCAAAATCTTCATCCTATCCCACAAATCAATCATTTGCAGCCTCTCATTTTTAGCATAGACAGAAGTAAAAATAAAACTATCCTCAAGACCAGGAATATGGACCTCCATATGAATGAATTGATCATTATCTTCCACAACATCAATGGAAACATCATCAAACTAGAACACCCAAATCTTGTTTGAATGATTGAGAATATAGTTCTTGAATCCCAGGGTGTTAGCTATACAATCAATCTTCTCAACACTAGTCATAGGCTCTTGGATAGCCAAGATTTTTATTTTTTCAGCATGAATTATTGAGAGCAGCCTTCGCAAAGTAGGCTTGTTATTGATACCTCTAGCATTCCAACTAACAATCCTTATCATTATCGTATAAGGATTTTTTTTCTGTTTGTTCCCTATTTTCTTAAGGGAATTAATGATAAGTTTATTGTTTTTTCTGTCTTTTCTTGCAGCATTCAGTTTACTGCTGATGATAGTGCTGAAGTCAGAGTCATACTGGGTGTTTTTTGGAGTAACATTACCACTTTCTATGTTGTTGTGATCCGGTGTGTTAGCATCCTTATTATCTCTATTTTGGGTATAATCGTAGTAAATCTCTTAAGGGCTTCAATGATTTCAGTGGATTTTTTGTTGGAGATATTCAGATAGTTTTCATAGTTTTTAGTAGAGTCTTTACTGGTGTTTTTCTGGTTTTCTGTGAGGTACAGGTTTTGGAATCCATGACATTCAGAGTTTTGATCTTGAGAAGATTGGGTGTCTTCTTTCTTACTGTCCTGATCCTTTTGAGTCACAATCGATTTGATTTTTCTTCTGTAAACTTTGCTGAAAATTTATCCTCTCTTGAAGATTAAATTGTTGGTTGTTTGAATTCATGGATTGGCTATCATTTATTTCAGGGTTGGGAACTTCTTTCGAGTCTTCCTTCTTCTCTTCTATAGGATCATTCTTACTGGCTTTCTTGCATTCTGTTTCTTTGTGACCCAAGTGGAAACAAAGATCACAGTAAGCAAGCACATTTTTGTAGCTAAGCGAAATCCAACATCCGTCATTAGAGTCGAATCCAACCTACATTCTGTGCTTTAGCTTTCATTGAAATGTTAATTTCAATTTGAGCATAACAGGCATTACTATAATCCATGTTAATTTCTGGAACCACGAATTTAAAAAGAGTTCCTACAGTAGATCCAAGATCGTTTATAATAGTATAGTTGAAGAGGAACTTTGTTATTCTTTCAAATCAAACCCAGATGAGAGTAACTGGATTTTCATATTTTTTATTAAAATCAGAACTCCATCTTAGCAGGCGTATCGTGGATCCTTCAATGTTCCAAATATTCTTAGACCAAATACATCACATGTCATCCTTTATACGAAATTCAAGAAGAATATGGTAAGCATCCATAATCTAAAAACTGTAAAGCCCTTTGAATTTAAGAGAATTCGGAAAGTTTTTCACGGTCGATCTTTTAGGAATTCCATTGCTGAATTTCCCAACGAGAGTAATTTTTTATTGTTGAACTAGCAGGTCTTTAACATCTTGAATGTATTGAACAAATTAGTGATCATCTGCTTCCTTTATGAACTCGGGCTTAATGTCGACATTGAAGACTTTGTTTCTTGGATTAACTGCATCAATAAAGGATTTATTGAGTTGAGGTTGGTTTGACGAAAAAATTCTAGAGGGAAGAGTATGGTATTCTTCCTTCTCACAAGGGTTGATGGATTGAGAATCCATGAAAGACTAGAGAAGAAAGCTCAGAGGTTGAGCTTGAAGTCTGGGAAACAAAGGGTTGAATTCTTGGAGCTCATCTTCTCTAATCACTAGTTCGATTTTTCAATATGAATAATAGTTAGTACTAGTATTTAACTCATTACCTCCTATATACTTTCAAAATACATTATTTCGTCATAAATTCTTAAATGCGGATTTTTTTTTTATCTTTATTTTTAATCCTAACTTTTTTAAATATAATATGGGGATAAGTTATTAAAAAAATATGCATTCGTTACAAAATAAATTATATATATTATGGTTTTTTTTCTTATTAGATATATTAAAGATTTGAAATCTCTAATTACATATAATACTTTTTTTCGGACAAAAATAACTCTGAGGTTACACCATAACATGTATACAAAAAAATATTCTTCCACCATAGAGTTACATTTTTAGTCTCGCACTTTTCTAAAAATGTAACTCAACCGTCGTAAATTTCGCCTCAATCAGAGCTCCATCAATTCTAAATCAGATTTTTTTTTTCTATAATAAATCCCTAAATGTTTGGTTATTGAATAATTTATATTCTTGATTACTGAAGGATTTTGCATCGATGTCTTCGTTGATAGTAATTTTTTGTTATAAAATATTATAATCATTGTCTATTGTAGATGAAAAATATTGTCATAAACCATAAGATGATTATACATTTTTGTATTTGTTCTTGAAACTACATTGAATGTTCTGTTTTGCTAGTTTATCGAGTATTGATTGAGATTTCATTCTTTTAGGAGATATAGTATGAGTTATTAGTTCTTTTTGTCTCTAATGTATCAAGTTATAGAGTGAGAGACTTAATAAATCAATTTAATTATGAGGTTTTCTTGGTCTGATAGGTCTTGGCTGTTAATTGTTTCTTTTTGAATTAATTTGAAGATAAAAGTAAAAAATATTTTACGATATCATTTCATTACAGTTAAGCTTTGCTGGTAGAAAATTATAATCATTGTCTATAGTAGATGAAAAAAGTTACCATGGACAATAAGATAATTCTACATTTCTGTATATGTTATTGAAACTGTATCAAAAGATTATTTGTGTTTTCGTTTTTATCTTAGACAACTTAATGATAACAAATTAGGAGAAAATATAATGTTATGTTATAATGTATGTTTAACTTGCAATTTTATTACATTGTTTATGTTTTGTTAAGGCGTATCACTGTTTGTGTTATTGTTTCATTTAACAATATTAATATACTATTCTCATATGGTGTAATTTATCAAATTTCTATTTCAGTTCATTTATCTAGATTCATTGATGTTTAACAATATTAATATGTTATTTTCTTGAACTATAATTTTGTAGAGTTTTAACATGTCGACTATATTTGTACTTTTTAAGTATAATGAATACGTTGATATCCAACCATTATCTTATTTTGATAATTTGAATGGTACATTTTATTATGTTTTAGATAAACGGTTGGAGCTGAATAAAGATAATATTAGTTTCAAATTTGATTGTGGTAATATTAAGCACGATTTTTTGTCAATGGAAGATAATTTAATGTTGATGATGAGTATTGTTCAACAATCATGACAATTCCAAGTTGAGATACACGTTTTTCTTAATAATGGTAATCATATTAGTTGACCATAAAGTTTACTTTATACTGCACGTCAAAGTATGTTTTAGCCTTACCTTCTAGTGGTGATACTTTGAATGTTAGTTTTTTTAGTGAGAGCATTAAGAAACTTGCCAAAAAGTCTTGGCGTAGAGAAATGGAAGGTGTTGGTCAGATTTTTAATGGTAGATGTGTTGAGTTTAGACATTCATTTTCGAATTTTGTGATAGAATATGGTTTTGCGTTCAATTATGAGCGTATACAAAATGTAAAATTAGTTTTTTTATGCATAAAGGTTTTCTCCCTCTACATGTGAAGCATAGACGTGTGCATAAGTTACCGCACTAGTTGAACCATCTTGAACCTAAGTGACTCCATCATGTTCACTAGATGACACACCAATTGGTTGATTCTATAACAATTGGAATCTTATGTTCTTGACCAGATGTATTACACGCACCAGTTATCATGCTTACCAGTTGACTTTGCACCAAATTACTCCAACCAGCCGGCAGATTTACGGTTGTGATTTCTATATTGATAACCAAAGTACAACGAATCAGATGGTATCTCGAAGTCTATCTTTTGATTCATGAACGCGTCATCACAATTGCTAAATATTGAGACTTGATTTTTTTTTGAAATAGCAACTTCTCACAAACAGCGTTAAATTTGATAAATAAGTTGCTTTCTCAAATGCGATGCCAGAATGATGAATGGATTTCGAGAGAAAAAATTCTCTAAGTTAATTTTTTTCGTATTAGAATGTGATTAGTCTTCAAATGAATATTTTTGTCCTTATTTATAAAATTTACAAGAAATATTCTTCCAATTACAAGGTTGCACATATCATCTCGTAATAACCGTTTAACAACCATTCGTGGTAACCTATTACATGATCGTATGTGTAATTTGGTTATAACTGTTTGAACACTCTTGTCCATCATTTCTTATGCTCGTCTTGTATCCCATTATGATCTCTTTTATGACTTATACTTCTTATGGCCTATGATTCATCTTACTTGGTTCACCTCATATAACCTTGTCATATATATCTTTATGACCCACATCTTACCTCATTTGACCCTCGTCTCGTATTTTTTTATGACCCTCTTCTAGCTTTATTTAGCTTCTCTTACGTCTCTTTGTAATTATTGTTTTCTATGAAAATCACAATAACTTCAACTTTCATCTAGTAATCGTGATTTGGTTTCAATGGTGAAAAACATTTTGCAAATATAATAGGAAATAACAAAGCTTTGGTTTTAACTCACAAACACCAAAATTAATATGAAGGACGTGAAATGTAAAATAAAATGCACAACAACTGATTTAACGTGGTTTATATGTGTGAAGAAATCTTTTATACATGGGCAACAAAACACTAGTTTTATATAGATGAAAGATTACAATAACACTCTTAAACATAATTAACACAACCTCTCATGGAATTTGTTCCAAAGTTTCTCAAAATAGACTATAGGTATATAGAGGGAACTCTCGACCCACGTTGTTTCTCTCACAAGAAAATTCATAACGTTTTTTCTCTATTTATAACTCAATATCACTCTTCCTTGCATGTGCATTCAGCTTCATACCTCTCCATCAATATATAGACAACCAAGTATGAAGGATAAAGTAGTTCAGTATTATGATAGAAAATGGAAATTTGTTGAAACAAATATTGACAGTTAGTGGCGCAAGTTCTCTTACATCTGTGGTGCATGTACTATTCAGGGAGTGCCACTAAACCTCTGACATCTTTATTGCATGTACTATTTATGAAAACCTTAAACACATTTAGATCAAAGTTTTAAGTAACAACGAAAGTTGTCCCATCTTTATAGATTCATCACATAATATCAGAATGTAGTTTCATACATATACAATGAAGAATTTTGAAGCAGTCGAAACTTCAGTACATAGGTTGCAGCAGAAAGTATATGCTCATAAGTTCTAGAAATAAATTTTATGCATTTAAGTTATAATAGAGCTTTTCACATGACTTTTGGAAAAACTCATACTCTTAAGTCTAGGCAAATATTTCTACATTTAAGTCTCGTTGCATCAGTCACTTTGAGCAACAATTCTCTACCTAGGCTTACAATGACTTCAGTACCCATTGTTTGGTGGCTTACTACTTTTTAACATAGACATTCAATATACATGCTTTCCATACTTGAACAAGTCTCACAAAGTACGTGAGCTTTGAAACTAATAATATTATTGTGAGAGCATCAGAACGGTTTTCCTCACTTGCAGGTTTTACAACATTTACTTGCTTCTATCTCCACCACATCTCGGATGATTTGAACCTTAACATCTAGATGTTTAGTTTGCTCATGGAACTTTGGATTCTTTATCATGTAAAGAGCATTGTTTTGTCATATAATAATATCAACTCTAGCTTTATATCAGTTATCTCACTTATAAATATTTTTAACCACGTGGCTTTCTAAATTACTTCAGTAGCGCATATATTCAGCTTCGATATATGACAAGGTAACAACCTTTTAAAGATAAAAATTCAAACTAATTACTCCACTACACACTAAACGGATAATTCAAAGTTAAGTTCTTAGTGTTAAAGCAACCTACATATCAGAGTCCACATACCCTCCTGATATCATCAATTTTATACTTCTGATTATAACACAACCTAATGTTTGTCAAATCCTTTAAGTATCTCATGAACCATTTAAAAGCATGTTAACGAGGCTTCCCTAAATTTTTCATAATTGTGTTCAAAATATTGATTGAATATGTAAGATCATGTCTCATGCATATCATTGCGTACATAATATTTTTATGACATCAACATAAGATATCATTTGCATAAACTTCTTAAATTTTGCTTTGGTTACTGCTTGAGTAGTACTAAATTTGAACTGGACACCAATGGGAGTCAGTGGCAAGGGATCAACCATGTCAAACTTTTTGAGAATATTTTGTATATATTCTTGTCTTCTTGTTGAGACAAGAATATATAACCTCTCGATACGCTCATTTTTTTTTCGGAGGGAACCCGCAGCCGCTACTCAGAGTGCAATGAGTGCGCACAGGGCAAACCCTCAGTCTGACGCGATAGCCTGCAAACCAACGCCAGAAGGTAAACCACACAAAGTGACAGGCTCAACCGAGAAAGCGTATGTAGAGGGACTCGAACTCATAACCTTTTGGTCATAAGAATGTCATACTCAACCAACTCGGCTACCCCCTTGGGGGCTCAATACGTTCATTTTGATGTATATACTAAGTATTATTTAGCTTATCTCATATCTTTCATTTCAGACTCCTTTTCACGTAAAGTTTACTACCACATCACGAAAATAACATAAGAATCCTAACAAAACCAACAGGTCGGTGGTTGGAATGGTCAAACATAATTCGCCATCATAATAGATATATAATTAGTTTTATTTTTTATTGGTTTGGCAAAATCAATTATGAAGATGTCAAATATGTTATCTCTATTTTGTTTTGCATCATATTTTCTCCATATTTCACATTGTTATATATATATTACAAGCATTATCGTAGATTTTCATATTAATGGACTTGATTGGAAAACGATAAAAACAAGAATTCAAATTCAATGTCACATAAATCTTGCTACCACCGCATTAAAACAACATATATATCATAACAAAACCAATAATTCCGTAGTTGGACTAAAATAATAGTCATAAGAACATTGTTTGTTTCATGCATTATATATATAATTATCTTTTCTACGAGGGTAAATATAATCTAATACCCCAAATATATGGTGCATTTTGTGGAATTCACCATTGGGACGACATATTTTTTTAATATTCGCCAGCGTATTAAAATTTCGCCAAATCATAGCGATATTCAAAACATGTGCGAAAGTTTGTTGAATATATCGCAAAACAAATAATATATAGTTATGTTCGGTTGTTTAAGGCAAAGACACCACGTTATGCAAACAGAAGATAGATAATGTAGTTGCAAAATATGTCTAACATATACCAGTTCCGCATACCTATTGGAAGCGATTGTGCACAGTGCCCCTCATGATATAAGTTGATAGATTAACCGCACCTGAAGATAATATTCTAAAGACTAGAGTGGTTCACAATAGTCAAAAATAAGAAAGATGATGAACCTTTCAACTGAAGCATACTTATCACAATATTCTTTCATTTTATGTGCGAACTTTTAACTTTTCAACCATAAACCATAAGATTAATATCAAATGAAACACAGACATATATTATGTGCACTTTGTTTTTGCTGTGCCCCTTTGGTCACCCATCAAGTATTCTTCTACATCACCATTGTTGTGGCTGGAAAAAGCCTGTCCAAGAATGTATATAGACCCCCTCCCAGCAGAAGTGCACCACTGAAAATTATTTTATTCTACTTCAACCATTCATCCTGAAAAACTAACAGTCTACCACAGATAAAGTAAAGTTGATTTAGTGACATACCTTACGGGATTGATCCATGCTGAGAATTTTCGGAACGAAAGTAAGCTCTGTAGATAAAAACATAGTTTTTTACGTCAAGAAAACTTCAATTAGCATAATGTGATCTTCCATAACTTGTTGATATAGTATTTTCTTATATGATTTATTCCGTACGTAAATACTTTGGATACCTGTAAAGCTCCAGCAAAAGAAGCAGCAAGGATTAAAGGAGCAACATAACCAGTAGTGTATGTGAGAAGTAAGCTGCCTCCTACAATTGGATCCTGCAGAGTTGAGTAACATTTCATCAATATATATAGCTTGCATATCCCTCCCAACTAGTTTTACACCTTAAAACCTGTTATAAAGATGAAAACAATGTAAAGGTTCCACATTGAATAGAACACATAAATTTAGAGTACCCTTGAAGTTGCCACATATCCCAGTAGGGTGGCTAGCACTGGTGTACTGCATGGTGAGGCAGCTAACGCAAATGTAAGCCCGGCTAAATATGCTTGTACACCTAATATTGTTTTTCAGTGTTTGAAACAACCTGTCAGAGCTTTACGAGAACTAATTCAATATAAATCATTGCAAGTATAACAGTAACAGCAAATTACTTGATGGAAGGTTAGCAGCCGCAGCACGAGGATCAAAGTTTTGAAAGAAAGATGGGAGTTGTATTTCAACAACCTGTGGTCATGAAAATAAGAGAAAGAAATAGGTGAGAAATTAAGAACAAAGTGTGTCAGCAGCTGGTGAATCGCTTAAAAGTTGGAACAAAGCATGAGTAAAGGTAAAATTTGCAGCACGGAGTAATAGTACCTCTAGGAGATTCAAACCCATCACGATAGCTAAGCCAGATGCAGCAATAGGCAATCCCTGTCCAATCTGACCGTAGGCCTTTCCTGCAAAGGAAGCTACTACTCCTAGGAGAGCTAGAGTTGTTGCTAATCCTAATGAGAATGCAACGGCGTTCCCAGTAACCTGACAAATGGATAAGGAACTTCTATTGTGACAAATAAAAAGTGTTTTCTTTCCCTAACATATTCTATTTCCTCTCTGAATTTATAAAAGCGTATTGAAAATTCGATTTAATCATGAGACTCCGAGCCGCACAACTATTGTAATTAATAGTCAAAATAGGCAGTGTTCATAGCAGTAAGATTTATAGGATTCATCACCTCAGCTTTGCTTTTGCCAGATCCAAAGGCACCTAGATGATGCAGCACACCATAACTCAGCATCAAACATCAAAGTGATACAAAGTACTACTTTGTAATATGCATTACATGAATCCACCAAATATTCAACAAAAATTATTACCAATGTAACCCAGTGTCAGTGGTAGAACACTAAGTGTGCATGGAGAAAGGCTTGTAACCAGACCAGCCCCAAAAATAATGCCCAAACTGTTAAGAGAAGGAAGCAAAGAACCAATGTCAAATGAAAAAATACTAAAAATTGCACAGAGAAGGTAAAATGGAATGAAATAAACCACCGTTTAAACGCCGACCGATATATAAAAAGCCTCTCAAAATACAACAAAACTCGAACCTTGTAAAACTAAGGGCAGCTAACTGGCCCTCGACAGCTTCATTTGCCTGCTGGCCTGCTGAATATAGAAAACTTCCAACCGAATCACCAAGGGCTCCATCAGCCACAGTATAAACAGAAGCAGCTCCTTCCTGTCTTGCAGGAAAATAATTCTAGTTCCTGAGATTATATAGCACAACTGCCAGGTGAAACTTAACAGGCACCACGAAACCACGAAACTGATTATCAAAACTTACCAAACAAAAGTTACAGATGCATTGCAAAGTACAAAATCAGCAACAAATATAATAAGTTTCGAGGGAAAAAGAAATAGAAACATGAGTTGAGTCGTTACCACTAGACTATTCAAACTTAAAGCATCTGCCCAGTAATTCGAAGCCAAGTTTGCCACTGAGAACCCAATATATAGATTAGTTGTTGCCCAAATCACACAAGATCATTATTACTAAGCTATCTTTCTACCAATAACTAGTGCGAGAACTCGATCTTTACTAAGAAACATAAAATTACTATAGTTGAGACAAAGCTAGAGCTTAAGAAACAATAATTAGTTTTAGATGACATACCTCCGACAGCTACTAGGATTGTTCCAGCTTTAAAGACTCTGCTTCCCTGTTTCTTCTCTAACCATAGAAAATCTTGGTTTACACTTTTGTCTGCATAACCACTCTTCTTGGTAGTGACAGGAACCACACCTTTACCTAAATTTCAAAAAAAAAAGACTTTGGCTGTATAAGTTAAGAAGAAGGATTAGAACGGTAATAGAAAGGAAAGGGTAATCCTAAATTAACAATTTATTTAGTGATTTCGACTATTGTTTTCTTCTATGCTTGTCTTCCATTGTTCTAATCGATGAAACAGTCTGTTACATCGAAATTATGAGTTAAAAGAAAAGTGACATACGTTGGCGATTCTTGGTTTTATGGTCATAGTTGTGGGTTGATCTCCTGGAGAAAGTAGTGACCTGACAATTGCAGCTGTTTATCAACGAATTCATTTGATAAAGGTTTTGGTTTCAGACGGAAACGAAACAGAAAATGTAAGGGATTAGTAATGGCGAGATAATGTTAAACGACTTTTCGCTCCAAGTATGTTAGTGATAAATCTAAGATTTTTATGTCCAAGCTTGGGCTATTGGGTCCTGCTATTCGTTATTGGACTGCTTAAGCAGGCTATAAAAAAGATACTAATAAAATTCACGAATACCTATACCAATTGGATTTACTCCTAAAATTTGCTATCGCTACGTCCTAATTTACCAAACTCATTAAGTTATTTTCTCCCTCTTCTATCTAAATACTTGAAACAAATGTATTTCATTTTATGTTTGGTTGGTATTTTTGGTATTTTCAATTCTATTTTCCAAACAATTATATTCGGTGTAGATAAAAAATGACTGAGGTATGATATACGAATTTTAAGAACTGAAGATGTGTAAACAAAGCTCGAAGACGGTAGTTTTTGAATTTCAAATCACAGGTTTTTGAGACGAAATTTATGTTAAAAGACGCTCGTTGAACCTAATAGATAAGTTTTTCTAACCCAAGTGTTATGTAAATGACGGAGCCAAAGATGTAGGGTCAATTCATATTGAACTGAAAGTGCAGGAGCATATAGTCGAAGGTTTCTGAATATATTATGTGGAATTGTTTCACTTATATATTGATGAATCATCCTCGGATATTGATCAAGTTATCGTTGATCTAGACAGAATAATAATAAGTACAACATCGTCATGTGGTAAGGATGGCGGTGTCTTTACCTGATGTAGTGTACGGTTGTACGAATGGAAGTGATGCAACATCATTTTTGTTAATAATGTGAGTTTGGAGGTTCATTTCACTTATCATTATTTCTATATATTGTGAAAGAGAGGTATGGAGTCTATGTGAGGTGCGTGAGAGCATATGTTAAGGATTGCATCGCATAAGGTTTAAGTTACGACCTATTGTCGAATGATATGTAGCTTAATCTTGTAGGTTCAGGCCACTACCAAGTCTTGTGATTACCAATAAGTCTCTGATATAAAAAAAAATGTTTGGTCAAATCCCTAACAAGTGGTACAACGAGCGTGGATAATTTGTTACAATATTTTTTTTGTAAGTGATATACATAAGGAATAAAAATAAAGATCATTTTAGATATTGAGGCTAGAGATTTGGATCTTACCAGAATATCAATAAAAGTCACAAAAATAGGTTCCATGAAGTTTGATCTTGATAAATTAAACGGAGATGGTGATTTTACCCTTTGTAGAATTAAGATTCGGGCTATTCTATTACATAAAACGTTATCTTATGTCATTGATAATATAGTCAAAGTTTATGTTGAAGTGGTGTCCAAGGCCTATAGTGCTCTGATCTTGAGTTTGAGGGATGAGGTACTTCGAGAGGTGTCTAAAAATCCTACAACGTTGGGGATATAGAATCAGCTAAAATCCATTTACATGAAAAACTTCATGGCCAACAAGTTGTATTGTAGGAAATAGTTGTATATGTAGTCAATAAATAGTAGCAATAAGATTTAAAAAGACTTAGATTATTCTTGATTTGAATGCAGTTGAAGCCAATGTATAAGATGAGGATTAAGAAATAATCCTCTTGATTTCTATGTTGAAGGTGTTTGAGCACTTTGTTGACATCATATATTATGGAAAATATTCCCTTATGAAGTGAAGAGTGATTTAAACTCAAAAGATCTTCAAATGAAGATAGTTTTGAATAGTAATTCTGAAGGTTTCAGATTGAGTGTGAGAGTAAGTCTTGAATGTGAGATTCAAACAAGAAGAGAGGAACTCTTAGCCTAAACCAATAAGATTTATGAGTGGGTTCAAGGTAAAATATTGGTTGTGCAAGAAAGAAAATCATATCAGTAAAACCTACTCAAAGAAGATGAAGAAATATAGTTCTACGAAGCATGAAATTGGAGATACAAAACTGGCCTCAGATGATTATGAATATATTGATGATTTTTTTTCTACTTATAGGTACAATGGAAAGTGGGTCTTGGACTCAGGATCTTCATTCCAAAAAGTTGATTTGAAAACTTGAGATTGTTTGATGGTGGCACGGTCATATTAGGGAATGAGGAACCATGTGTTATAAAATATATGGGGAATTTTTTTGCTCAAGTTGTCTACAATACTTGAGAGAGTGATATAAAGAGTGATTTATTTTCCTGAATTTAAACGAAACCTTATTTTGATTTTTTTGTTTAATATAATCAAGGTTTTACATATAATGGTGGATATGGCAGACTTATGATTCTACACGACTCCCTAGTTATTATGGAAGTTTATATGCCTAATGTTGTGCTAGTTCTTGAATGGTTTGTAGTATCCGAATATGTTTTTAGTGTAGAGAGAGATTCAACCCAATTGTATCATAGGAGATTAAGGCATATGAGTGAGAATTGAGCTTAGAAAATAATGATTGTTGGATGGTAACACAGTTCAGAAGTTGAGCTTTTATGGAATTTGTGTGCTAAGTAAAATCAAAAGGATTAAGTTCATATCTAGAAACCATACAATCAGTGTTGTGTTTAAATATGTTCATTCGGACCTTTGGGATATTTCAAGGTAACCTACCATACGTGGTGCTAGGTACTTCATGTCTATCATAATTTATGATTTATCATACTTTATGATTTATCATACTTTCTCTTATTTACTTTCTTCTATTAATAACTCGCCAGATGCACTTCCATAACGTTTTTATTTTCTACTCCTAAATGTCATGAGAAATCAATTCACTAAATATCCACTTCATGTGTTGAGGA
This sequence comes from Limnanthes douglasii subsp. nivea, assembly GCA_036936605.1. Lineage (NCBI taxonomy): Eukaryota > Viridiplantae > Streptophyta > Magnoliopsida > Brassicales > Limnanthaceae > Limnanthes > Limnanthes douglasii. Next base: position 86,088,658 of record JAUPFV010000001.1, read on the forward strand.
AAAACTAAAACGTGAACCATATCATTACTTATTTGGTAGGATCAATCTTAAGTGCGTATAACTTTGAAACAATTATTGGCTTCCTGAAAATATGTTGTCTTATTGTCCTTATTCCATAAACCTTCATGTTGGAGATCTGCATCGAAAATATCTTAATATTTACTTTATTAATCATGGAAAAATATTTCTCAACTGGTTTGAGAAGCTCAATTTTATGGGTGATCTTAGTCGAAACAAACTGATGGAATATCATAGATATTCATTGTTTCATGATTTCCAAGCTCAACCTATTTGAATCATCCCACACTCAAAATTTATTATTATTCTAATAAGAATTTTCTTCAGTGGGGGTATTGGTACATAGTCCATACTTCATATAAAAACATAGTAATTTAAATACAATTCAATGTTTTTTTATTGGAAAAAACTGACCCATTTAAAATGTGAGGTCTTTTTCCTAATGGGTTCAAGGTATATACCACAATAATACACAAAACAAAACATATATTTATCGACATAAAAACTTATAAACAGTGTTAAAATATGGATATAACATGTAAAACATACATTACATCGCTAATAAGATACATTTGGACAAACATATTAACATGGATTTGTATTAATTTGAGTAAAGTCATAATCCGCCCAACTTTAGTTGACTTAGTTAATGAGATTCATCTTTTTGGATTATTTCCATATTTCAATTAAACACTTAATTACTAATTCACAAATTTCAGTTCTTATTCTCTAATTATACTCAATATTAACTTTCTTTTGGACCGATAATACTTGTAACGTTATTAATCATAAAGCTGACAATACCTTAAGTTAACAAATTCCCCAACATGGATCATTTTGGAAATTTATTGACTTCATCACTCACTTATTAAAGTTAAGACAACCTAAGTCATGCAATCCATATAACACATAAACATTTAACATTCACACAATTTCATTCAATTTCAAACATAACATGTGGTACATGTCCAAAGAAAGACCCCTCAAGGTGCACATGAGGTGCCAATACAGGGATTTTTGTTGTAGTATATTCGGCTTCGCCACGATAAAGAAGAGCATTTGTGTGGGGCATCATACAGTTTTTATGGTAGTATTATGTTTGCGGTAACATCACCAGTTGTCGCGGTAAAGAGTCAATATCTCGCTTCTAGCTAAATTTTGGATTTATACGTGATGTACCTCTATCGTGTAAACCCTACCCCAAGTTGAGAAAAAAATCATAATTTTCATCCAAAATAATCTTAGTCGATAAAACACATAATCTAAACGTGTTTTATTTATAACATATTAAATAAACATGAAAAATCCATATATACATACATATATAAACGCATTCAATAAACAATTCCCAAATATGGATCTTTTACTGAAAAATAAAATCGTGTGTAGTATATTTGATTTATAAACAAAACTTATCATTCAGTCTAAAATGAAAGGCTATAATACCAATTGATAGAGTTCATATCTTATGAATTTTAATCAAAATCTTAATATATAATCTCATTTTGATATGAATACATCTCTAGATGCGGATAAAGAACTTATAAGATGATGAATATATTGTATTTCGTTGGGTTTTATTGATTTTACTTTTGGTATTTGATTTGATGTTCCTTGGTTTTGATCCATTAAATATTTTGTACCTCCTTGAAGATATCAATATAATATTTTTCTCTTCTCTTTAGGTTTTGGATCTATAAAGAAGTATCAACGACACTGTATTTAAGTGGTTTGAATGAATATTTAACTTATCTTCCTTTATATATGATTTGTAATTCGGGATTTAACTAAAACCTAATTGCAATCGTATCCCTAAGTCTTGTTGTTGTGATTATGGATCATAACTTAACTAATCTTTTATTCGCAAATTACTCCATAAACTTCATGTTTAGACTTAAGTGCTAATATTTAGGCACAATTTTTCCCAAAACCTGAAATTGACATGGTATCAACACAATTTTTCATTAAACTAGTCCATAAACTTCATAAATTAAGTGCTTTCAAATGTCGCATACTCACGTGTAGCTAAAATTTTATATTGAATGGATATGTGAAAATATATTATAAAAATCAGATCGATTCAAAAATCTCCATTAAGGATTATGACGAGTCATTTAATATGCAAATATGGTTGGTCACAAAACTTGGAAAAAATAGTCATTTATGTTTATTTATGAGAAAATTAATTTGAATTTAGTATATTTAGTAATTTCATGATTCATTGAGTTTAACTTAGGGTCTAGTTATATTGTTTTAGTAAACCACATTCCAAACTATGATGATATTATTTAAGTAAAATGTAAATATGATATATTTGGTCATTATGAAATTTAATATATCTCTCATACCATGAATCTTGTCGAAATTCTTTTTCTTTTAATTTAAATTTTTTTAGAATGGGATAGGAAGACTATAGTTTGTGTGGTATTCGTCAAATATATCATAGTTTTTTTTAAATTTATCCAAGTTTGCTAATAGAAATTAAGATACTAGAGTGTTAACACTAGATTTCGTTATAGATAAGAGTAATGGTGATATTTTCAAGATAAATGTCTACAAGTCCATTACAAGGGTCAAATTTCAAAGTTTATTTTTTATTAACCTTTTTATGAAGTTGTTATTACTAAACTCCACTCTTTATTTTATCAATCTTAATTCAGTTAGAACTTTTTATTATTTATAAAATTAAAGAATACAAAGGAAAATATTTAATTTTTATGTTTTGTTCACATTAAACGACTCTAACTGTCCTTCGTGGATTAGAGAAACATCAAACTGATATTTCTCTTTGACATTTTTAATACACCATGTATGCGGAATGGAACACAGTATTATTTGGTTCTTCTCTCGCTTTTACCTAGGGATGTTTTCGGTCTGGTTCGGTTCGGTTTCTAAATTATTCTCTCGCTTTTGCCTAGGGATGTTTTCGGTCTGGTTCAGTTCAGTTTTTTAAAAACCGAACCGGACAGCTAAACTTGTTTGTTTGAACCAGACCGAATCGATAAGATTTCAATTTTATAAAACATAACTGAACCGTAATGATAAGAATTGGTTTGGTTCAGTCTGGTCCGACTTACCGAACCAGCAAGAACTCTATAAATATAAATATAAAAAAAATTAACTAACATTTGGCTGTAAACCTTGCTTTGATGGGATTTTGACTCATCTTACTAAGCAAATAAATTCTATGTGGGTGTCCATTTATATAGAATGAGTTTTCTGTTTCATTTTGTATATAAACTGATGTGGGATTACTACATCAAACATTTCTATATAAAATCTAGATGCTTTTATCTTCTTAATCTTTGGATTCGTAGTTACCTTCAAACTCAGTCCTCTTTGAGACTCCAATACGGAATTGCTCCCCATATCTAGGAATCTCTCAACCTTGGGAACAAATGTCATCTCCAATAAAGTGACATCATTCGTTGAATCTAAACATTCCATAAGTCCTTCTCTGTCTAAAATCCAATCAATATTTCACCATATCTATTCACATTGACAATCTGAAAAGCTGAAGCATGTAGTTCTCTGTTCTTAAAATAAATTAACCAACAAGACCATTAAATGTAGTTCTGGGTAGTTCCAGATAGTGCCTCGAGAAATCTTGCACCAATTTTTAAAATCTTCGAGGTCTCATACCACTTTGTGTCCGCTCAAGTACAAGACCAATTCTTGGATTTCTGGGATCGTCTTTGCCATCTCTTTATCACTGGATTTAATTTTAGATTTTAGGAAGAATAAGATGGTTTTTAGGACTGAAAATCTTGGCTTTCTTGCTTGTCGTAATCAAAATAATGATTATGGCGGCAAAGGCCAAAATTAGGTTGGAACTGCAGTTTGTTGCGACCATCACCTTGTGAACAATTGAATTAATACATTGTCAAGCGCATGGTGTTAAGGAGAGTTACATGCATATCTTTCTTGTATTAATAACCCCTTAAAACTGCTTTAATATCAAACTGTTTTAGTTTATATAATTGAATGCGTGCAGTTTGATCAAAGTGTAAAAGCTATATTAGTAAAGTTACCTTATTTATATATAAAAATTATATTATAATAACAAAATTAGAGTTCATGAGTACCGTACTCAAGTTTGGATTGATAGAATACACTGTTATAAGTAAACTATAATGTCAATTTATAAATACGCTCGTAGTAATTTTTATTTTTTTTATTATGTGGGATAAATAACACACATGATATATATATATATATATATATATATATATATATATATATATATATATATATATATATATATATATATATATATATATACGTCGAGTTTTTATCTGTTTGATTCTATCATTTTATCGGTCCGAATCCGAATCGGTTCTACTTGTTTATTGTTTATCAGTTTTATCGGTTTGGTTTCTTATCGGTTTTACCACTTTAGTACCAGGTCGTTAAGGTTCGGTCTGGTTCTCGGTTTCGGTCTGGTTCTCGCTTCTCAGGAACCATTAACAACCCTACTCTTGTCTCTACGATCTTATATCATATGTTTTATGACTTTCAGTTTAGATTTCTTGGTACCAAGGTTATCTGGAAAGTGTAATATTTATCTGAATTCTAACTTAATTTTCTTATTTTGTACTCACTTTCCTCTCTTGATTATGATCGGCATTGTTATTCGTTGAACATACGAGACCTACTCGTATATTGATTATTTGTTGTTAATGTTTTTTTTTCCGGAGGGAACCCGCAGCCGCTACTCAGAGTGCAATGAGTGCGCACAGGGTAAACCCTCAGTCTGACCCAATAATCTGCAAACCAACGCCAGAAGGTAAACCACACAAGGTGACAGACTCAGTTGAGAAAACGTGCGTAAAGGGACTCGAAATCATGACTTTTGGTCACAAGTATGCCTTACTTAACCAAATCGGTAACCCCCTTGGGGGCATTTGTTGTTCATGTTGTATCGACTAAATGTGGCATTTTTGGACCATTCCACTAGTGCCCGTCTTTTTCTTTCGATTTATGTATCTCTATTCTCATGGTAACAGTTTTTTGTCTAACTATCTATCTTAGAATTCTATATAAGACTTTCAAGATATTGTTCGGGGTATGTTCCAAGTTTTATACGAATATTTTCAATTTATTTGATGATTTTTTACTAAAAAATATACATATTCAATTTTGGTAAATAAAGAAGCTCACGCGGAAAATCTCTAAAGAAAACACAAGTAAGTATAAAGATAATATAGCTGCAAATTGTTTCTAAGTTTAAAAATGATAAGTAAAATTTAACACAAACTATGATATTTTACAAAGAAGATATGCAAAAAAATTAAATGACTAGTGATAGGTTTGAGACTTGGCTCAGGCAATAAAGTTACTTTTACACATTTGGTTGGATGACACTTTAATTTATTTTTACTACCTTAATACACCTAATCGATTAATACAGTTGTAATCATCACATTATATGTCTTTATAGAAGATAAATTAAGTTTTCAATAATGGTAAAAAACCTTTACACCCAATAATATGTGTATAGCTAAAACGATTTGTAAAGTGGATAAATTGTATGAAGTAAATATAATTATTTTTGCAATAATGATGTATACATTAATGTATCATATTTGCAAAATAAAATAAAATTATGGGATAAATAAATATACATATGGCATAAGCATTCGAGACATATCTACCGAAGACACTTTCTTCACTAAGGATGATAATAACGTTAATAAACATATATTACTAAATGATTTTATGCATAAATGAATTATTATATATATATATAACATTATATTCTCATTTTTTTAATATACACTAGTTTTTAAAAATGTTCACTACAAAAATTAGGATTATATTTTCTATTATAACAATTCACCTACCGATGTTCAACCACAAACGTAACGATTTTTCTACTAAATGTTTGGTAGAATACGGTAATTTTAAATTATTGTATCGTACAAATATTTTCTTTTTATAAAGTATCAGTATTCAAAATTAAACACTTGATCATGTCATAACGTATCCACATTTTAAATAATATAGATTATTTAAGTTAATTAACTACAAAAATAATATTTTTAATATATATTTAATATAATATTATTATACACGTTGGAGAATGAATATGGATGAACAATATATACATGGCCAACAAAGAGAACATATTTGATGAGTTAAAGAAGGTTAACGTAAGAAAGATGCTTAAAGTTTCAAGAACCAATACGTTTGGTAAGGTTATAAAGAAAGGACTGACAGTCAGTATGTAAAAGTTTCCTCATAAGAAGTAGAACTCTCAAATAATTCATCAAAAGGGAGCCGACCTTGAACTTTAAAATGTTGATGAAATCATTTTTAAGGTAGGGCTGAACCCAAAGAGAATGATTTAGATTTTATCAAGATTGTATTTGAAACCCTAATGTGAGAATAAGTCATCCATAACATCTTTGATAAGTTGAAGGGAATTAATTTCGCAATGACATAAAATCATTAAGTCATCAGCAAAACAGACATGTATTATTTTGAGTTTATGATATTTCCAATGGAATTTGAAATTTATGTCATTGATTTAATCCTTGAGAATACCGGATATGACTTTCATGAAGAGAACAAAAAGGAAAGTTTATCCTTAAGGGTATATTTGCTTGAGACAATTCATATCATGGAAGTAACCGTTAGGATCATCATTGATGTTAATATTTTATGAGAGGGTGTAGATACATTGGATAATCCAAAAGATCGTTTATTCTAGGAAGTCCAATGTGACTAGGATATCAAAAATGGGGTGCCAACGAACATAGTCAAAACATTTCGTAATGTATAACTTTAAAGCAAGCTTTTTTACTTTGCAATTCGTATGGTAGTCCCTAACAGTTCTAAGGGAAGAATGATGTTATCTGCGATGCTTCTCTCGGACAAAAAAACCTATTGGGACTTATCAATCAGATAAGAGAATGAGTTTTTTAACTCTATTAGCCAAAATCTTGTAAACGACATTGCATAATGCGATAGGCCTGAAATAAGAAAAAAGTGAGGTTATATTTTTTTAGGTATAAGGGCGATAAATGTGGAATTCTAAGACGACTCCAAACGACCACAGTGAAGAGCTCGATGACCTCATTACAGATATCATTACCCATAATGTCCCACGAGTTCTTAAATAAAATGAAGTTGTAATCATCGGGACCCGAAGATTTATATTTATCAATACCAAATAAAGCAGATTTAATATAATCACGCAAAACCTTGCGAATCATTGAAGATTTTTTGAGCGAGTTGACCAAATAGGTAATAAGGGTCAAAACTCTGTCTAGAACTGGGTAACCATGGATGCCCAAAACCAATGAGATATTTCAAATGACTAACCAAAACTTTGGCAACACCATTATTATTTGAAATCAAGACAATTATGTAATGTAATATACGGGTTTTGATGTTATTTTGAAAGAATGTGGTGTTGTTATCACCAAATTTAAGCCAGTTCTCTCTGGATTTTTGCTTAAGAAATGATTCTTTAGATTTTTTAAGGAAGATAAAGTTAGAGAAAGCCTCGATTTCCTTAGAGACAATAGTTGAGTTTGCGGTATTTTGAGAAAATAGGTACTGGGCAAGGAAAATATCCTTTTGAGTAATTAAAACACGATAACTAAATTTATTATATTCTATTTAGTTTAATTCATTAAGAGCGAATGAGTTTTTAAGAGACCATGTTCATACCCTGCACATGGCTAGGAAGGTTCTAGTTATTGGAGATAAGTTTTTTTAAATATGGATGTGATTGCCACGTGTTGAAATTTTTGAAACATTTTTTCTTACGCATTCTAGGGGGCCTAGGTTGAGCGTGACAGTTGTGTGATCATAAGATTAAAGGAACCCGTAATGGGCGGAACATAAGAAATTATTTATCTCAGTTATTGTTGATGAGAACACGATCAATCTTAGAAAAAATAGGTTTGATGAGATTTTTATTGAGTCGGGTAAAATAGAAACCAGTGGATCGGTGGTCGCTAAGCTCACATTGGTAACAACAATTTTTGAAATCGTCGATAGCCACAAATAAATTGTATGAGAGCCAATACGCGCTTACGACTTACAAATAACGTTGAACTCTCTAAGGATAACCCAATGGATGTTCTGATCTTGAGCCATAATAGCCCCAATGTCATACCAGATGGAGAGGCAATTAAGATCGTCATTAAAAGCATAAATGGTCATGAAGCAAAAAGAAATAAGAGAATTATGAGTTCTCATTTTACAGTAAATGTATCGCGAGGAAGATGATAACACAAAGATAATGATTACATTAGGATTTCTTATTATCTAAATCACGTCAATGGGGTGTGATGCATGATTAGTAACATAATGCAAGAAATGGGTCATAGTTTTGATTAAATGATCGAATTTATGAATTTGGACTTTAGTTTCAGCAAGGAAATACTATCACTAATATTAAAGTCATTTAAGTCTTTCTGCTTAACATGGTCGTTTACCCAACAGACATTCCAAAAAGTAATTAGCGTAAAATAAAAAAAAATTATTAAAACTTAAAAATAAAATCTCTCAAATGACAAAACCAAAAAATTATCTACGGCCTTAATACAAAAAACTCCTTCTAGTATATAGGGAATGAATAAAATAGTAGATCCGAAATCAATATTTAAATTAATGTCTTTTAGGTCCAAAAAATAAATGGAGATTTAAATCTCATAATAAAAAAAATCACATAAATAAAAATATACATATTGAAATTTGTGTTTGAAAGCATATTATTAGTTTTTAATTTTTAAAATATCAAAATATCCTTTACATACATATCTTTTTTTATTTATAATTTTTTTCCTTTTAGATATTTTTTATCCGTTCTTTTGTTTTATATTTTTTTCTTAGTCATATTTTTTTAATTAAGTTTTAAAAGTAATAGTTCTTCTAACCATGATTTTACATCCGGTAACATATAAAAAAAATTCATTTATAGCTCACATGGTTCCATTTTAAGTTCTTATCGCAAGTACCAAATAATCTTTTAATCAACGTGAGATTCAATGTGCCATGTCTGTGTCTCTTATTTTCTTCCTGAAAGTTCGAGAAGATATCTAAATGTAGGTATCCCTTTAACATTTTTTTCTTGCTGAAAATTAGCGAGGAGATCTAACGTTGATATATATCCAACATGATCTCGGTCTGGAGGATGAGAAAGCGGAGCAACAACCTCTAAATCATTTTTTACTTTGCATTCTAGTGAATAGAATTCCGCAAGTGGACTGATGCATATTTCACAAAATTTACAAGCAACTGGTGACCTGTGTGTTTAACATGAACACATTTATCGCAACAAGAAAGGGAATTCGGACAAACTATACAAAACCAAAGGCATATTTTGTTGTGATTTTCGCATTCTTCGTAAGGCTCAACGTGGATGAGTTGATCCAACCATGGTAGTTCTCTCGCTTAACGGACATCAGCTATACTGTGCCATTGTAAGATCAAGAAAGAAAGAATATTGAGAGAAAGACGAATTGTTTCTCACATAATAAGCTTCTTGCTGCTTAAAGTAGGAAGAAAAAACATCTAATCTACTCTTAACTCTTCTTAGTTATATATGTTTTGATATCTTAAAAAAAACTTAACAATTTAAAAATATATATATATATATTTAAAATTTTAATTTAATTTAATTTTTATAATAATAAAACGTACCAAACTAGACTGCAGCGTACGGAATATGTTGAGAAACTTTATAAGAGTGATTTATTACAGTAACAATATTTGATTTGGATAGACCAAATAAATAAAAGTAATTATAATTTTAAAACTTTGATAATTCTAAAGAAACCACCCCTGCTAAAAGGAGACTTACCAGACAGTAGAAGTTTGACATCAAATATAATAAGAAAATTAAAATTTAATCGATATAATATAATAAAAACACTAAAAGTTAGTTAAAAGTTATTTAAATTGTGCTTTACCACCCACCAAAATTTAGTTAAAAGTTGTTTAAACTGTGTTTTACCACTTCCATTTTATTTTATTTTTTATATATATGTTCTAGTTTAAGTTTATTTTAACATAAATTAAACAAGTTGTAGATTAAAAAGATAAATTAAACAATTATTATAAACAAAATCGCATAGAAACTAAGGCACTTGAATTTTTTATATCTTAAGTACTTGAACTAATTATTTTTGAAGAAACAATCTACGAGAACTTTAAAATTTGAGTTTGAAAGGGAAAATAATCATTTCCATAGGAAATGAACGTTCTAAATTATACTTATATATTGCATATTATATGTACAATTTTGACATTTACTTAAGGCACCATCCAGGAAGATATTGTAAAAAACAGTCTTTTAGAATCAACTTTTACCAATGACGAGGACGGCTTTAGTAGTATCTCTAGCTTCGAATATAAGGATCTCAAAACGACAATCATCAATAAGAACAAAGTAGTAATCAGATCTCCAATGACATCAGTACAAAGCTCTAGGCATATAATGGATGCAAATAGTAGTATACAGCTCTCAAAATTATCAACATCTTTAACCAATTCAATCATACAACAATTTGGCAGATTGAGTTCTTGCTACTTTGGTTTCTGTTTTTGAAATCTTCTCGGCCTTTTGTTCACTCTTAGATACAGCTTTTTCCAAAGCTTTCAGCTTACGTACATTCATCGACCTCCTTGTCGGTCTTCCACCTTTTTTCATTTTTCTGCTCATTAAAAGACTAATGAATCAAAACAAAACAAGAAAGAGATATAATAACAATATGTGGAAAAAAAACCCGGAAGCTATCCAATTATAAACAACCAGCATTACATTGTAGGAACAAGCTTCTTAATCGGAGAAGAAAGTGACAGTTAAGGGTGCGGCTATACCGATGTTATTATTCTGCCTCTTCTCTATCTACGGTTATTCAAAAGTGACCAAAATACCACCCAATAAAAACCTCAAAATAATAAAACGAATTCAAAGGAGAACCTCCTTGTCTGAAAGATGGTAAGTAACCAAACTCAATCTACATCAATTTCCTTCATATTTAAGTGGAGAGAACGCCAGACTGGCCGGGGCCTCATGTTCTGTCTGTTCCTATTCAAACAGACCACACCAACACAACACCATGGATCTATTCGATTCAGACTGACAACTACAGTGGGGTCTGATCATATCATCGTGGGTCTGATCATCGTGGGTATGCTTCTGTAGGAAGCAGACCCTGTTGGTGAGTTTGTTTATCACCGTGGGTCTGTTTTGGGTATACGAGGATCATTAGTTTCAATGACAATTTCATGAGCATGGCTATAGAAAAGGTCAAAACTACTGCGTGCAGTGGTGTATCCGTCATAAATTAAAGAAATTTTATTAATTTTTAGCCAGAAGTTTGACGGAACATAAAATTTAAATTTCATCCGCCACTCTACATGGAGTAATCTTCGCCTTTTTTAAACCTCTCTTTATAAATATTGAAAAAATACATTGGCAACTTTATAAAGCGAAAACATCCTAGTTATAGCCGCACCCAAAAGTTAGATTCAATGTAATCAAATCTTTGATGTTGAGCATTCAGTATCCACAAACCAGTAAGTAATAGGCCTCAACTACAATTATGCCGAAAGATTGCATTTGACATGACGTGATCAAGTGGAAAAACAAGTATTCCACTCATTCTACAGATATAGTAGATCTTCAATAATATCAACATTGAGGCAGTTAGTTCTAAGCATTGTCTGGTATATAGGCATAAAGGTTTTACTAATACAATAAAATCCTACATAGAAATTGAATGGTATCGTCAATACTTGATATTTCATGATCCAGATCAATACTTCATTGGTTTCATGATTTTTATAACAGCCAAACCTAAATTGATTCCTTAATTACTTCTAGTATAGGATTCGCAGCATCAATCTAAGCTTAAAACAAAATTCTAATAACAAACACACATGAGTAATTTCGAAATTTGAATACTACGGATATTCATATAAAGCAAAACAGTGAGCTGGATTTATGTTAACACTTACCTACTGGCAATGCCAAGAGTAGTAGAATTTTTAGCTCCAGATTCTGTAGTGTCCATAGCTGCATAAGAGATCATAAATAGAAAAACAGTACTATATTATTTTCTATGCTATTCTCATGGATTTTGAGAGAATTTGATTGCTTATCAAATAACAAGAGGAATCAGAAAACTAACGCTGTTGGAAATCCGATACGGTAGGTTCGGATGTGTCCATGGAGACTGCCCCTTTCGTGGTCTTCTTCTTGTTTCTGTTCTTCGCCATGACGACGCTGACGCTACACAGTGGAGAAAGAAACCCTAGTTTTCTTTTTCGTTCGTTTGAGTTGATTGAGATTGAGGGCTTCTCTGATGTATCTTGTCTGGTTGCTAAATTGTCCCGTTTGAGCCCACTTTCATCTAGCCCATGTTAGCCCAGTACATCGAGGATTAATGGACTTAGGTAGATAGTTCATAATGATTCATTATAGTTCTATTAAGTGAAATTTTCTTTTTCCAGAATTCTATAACTATTTATTATTTTGTAAAAATTTCCCTACAAATTGTATGCATATCTTATAATATTTTGCAAAAGTTTTATCGAATGCCTTTATAGATTGGTTAATTAAAGTTTATGAGATTTTTTTAAATCCAAAATAGAGGAACTATTGTAATAATTAATGGATATATATTTAATGTTTTTATCAGTAGAATAATTATGGATGGTATAAAAAGTTGTATCCAAAAACATTGGATCAAAGATGTACTCTCTTTTTTTGGCCTGGATGAGTAGTGAGTATTAAGACACATCTACTAAATGTAGTTTTTGGCTCTTAAAAGTTGAAGGCCCGTTTACGGATATTTTATCCGAATCAAATTTATTGGATATTGCTTATTTTAATATAGAATATATTATAAATTATTATTTATAAAAAAATTGAATTTTATATTTTTCAATTTTTTTATTTATTATTTTGTTTGCAGTCAATTTATTGTTATTTATAAATTTAATTTGTACTTGATAAATTTTGAAAAAAAATAATTACCAAAATAAAATGAGTAGTGATTTAAATATATATATATATATATATGATCATAATTGCTATTTTTCAAAAGGTAATACAAGTTTTTATTTATAGTGATCAATTGTGGTTTATAAATACAAAAATAAACTAGTTTATTTTATTTTATGCGGCTAACAAATATAATTAAAACTGATATAAAATCGAATAATGAATCGCCCGATAATTTTTTTATTAATAGCCCTCAAATTCTTGACAAACTTGTCAATGAAGGAATATAACAAACCCATATAATGAATCAGTTATATCGAATATGGGAGGAAGATCTTATGGCGTCGGATCGATCGATGAATTCACTAGGGTTTCAGAGTAAGTAATCACGAATGAATTCTTTGAATAACCAAAGCATTCTCTCAGAATCCAAAACATTGTAAAAAAGATGTAAAGCCTTTTGGTTTTCTCTAGGATAATAGATACTCCCTCCATTCAACAATACTGTATGTGTAGTTATAGATTCTTTCAAAATTTTAAATTAAGTGTCGTTTGACAAAACCAATGCAGTATTAAATATAGCTTTATAAAAATCAATTAAGTTTTTTCTTTTATAAAATCAATAAAACATTTATAACTTTAAACTAATCATATTTTTTATATTAAAAATATATCATCATTACACTCATTAATTCCTGTGCAAATACCTTAAACGACTAATATAGTGGAACAGAGGGAGTAATAACGCCGTTTGTCTTTTAATATTATACCCAGGTGCATGTTTAATCATCATCGGTATTCACGCGTGTATTGAGAAGTGCGCTTGTTGATCTTCTCGAGTGAACTAAAATAATCAATCATAAAGATATTCAATTTTATATAACTAAAACTAAAGCATATAAATAGGCTCCACCAAGCTATCTTAGAGAGACAAACTCAAAATTTGAAGATATAAATAGAAAATTATCGTTAGCCCGATCTGGTGGTCGCAAAAATATTTCTGACGGCCGAATTTTCCTCTCGACCTTCTGTGGAGGAGGAGAACTTTTCTACACTAGGCTTGTGGTTTATAGCTTGATCCTCTTATTAGTATGTCATGTCTTTCTTTGGATTTAAACCAACAATTTTTTTTGGTTTGGTTCGTTGAGTAGCCCTTCTCTAAGGTAATTTTTCTAACTGTTTTTTTCTTAATTTTGGAAGGTAAAAACTTTAACCATCTAAAAGTACTTCATGAATTTAATTGACCAATTATAATCGAGAGTAGTACTCATGAATAATTTTTCTATTTCCAAACAGTCACTTATGTGGCTCATATATTAGTCAATCATTCCAAGGTAAAAATATCCAAAATTTGTCCAACCGTAATTAGAATATCTGGTATGAGCCACACACCTCAGAAGACCCCTTTGATTAATCCTCCTACAATCGCCTCGATCCTCTTATCAATCCTCATACCATCACTTCAGATATTCATTGAGCTTATTCAAACATACTTTCACCCTTAAGGACATTTTTCGTAACCCACTCTCAGAAAAAGAGTTATTAGATTTGGAACCCTTAAAAAAAGGTGTAAGCTCAAGAAAAAATATTTTTGAGGTCTACTAGGGGTGTAGTGAAGTAGGTGAAGGTTCGAAGCATGTGAATAAAAATATTTTAAAGTCTACTCGGGGTATAAGCTCAGGAAAAAATATTACGCTTATTTATTTACTATTATCATAGTATTTCCCTGCTTATAAGCTGTTAACTAGGGCCCCGAACCTCCAACACCAGCAGGTGCCGACTCGTTCTCTAAGTTCTTTAGGATAACATTGTTACGGTGTTTAACGATTTGAACCAATTTCCCATTGTCTTCTACATTCTATATATTCTCCCATAAAGAAGTGCAGTCCTTAGTCTAATGGTCAATGTCCGTATGGTATTTGCAATACCTATTATTTATTTCTTTACGGGGCCTTGTTAAGGAGAGTAGCTTCCTATAATAAAATAAGTACCTAGTTTTGTCGTAGTTTGTAGTCACATTTTCAGTTAGCTTAGTATAATCATCATGCTTTGGCCATTTGTTCTTGTAGTCATCGTGACCCCTAACTGAGGGCTCTTTTCAGGCCGGAGTGACCTGACCTTGGTGTTGTCGGCTCAAAGATGTAGGTTGTTATACCCTATATTGCGCATGTGACGCGAGTGGAGGAAAGAGCATGTATTGGGTATGTTAGTGTTGTTGTTGCACCGGATGTGCTTGCTACACTTTCATGATTTTAATAGAGATCGAGGTTAGTGGTGGATAATTTTATCAAAGTTGTTAGTTTGGGATTAGCCTAAGTCGCAATGTCTCCTTGAACTTAATTTGTGACTCTATAGTGCCAAAAATGCCCATATCACAATGTTTTCATTTTCATAATATCTCCTCACAAAGTTCTTAGGATAATTTCTTGTCTAAACGACATGCAAGAAAAATATGCTCTGCAATCTTATAGACTGATATTGGTATGAACAAAATGTTGGGTATAATACCTCATACTTTCCATAGCTTATTGCTTACAATGTATGATGAAGTCTCCATTCTCTTTTATTCATATGAACTGATGCCTGAAAATGTACATAACATCTCAAAGTTTCTAATTGACATTTAAGCCAGGTGGTTAAACCATGTCAAGGCACTTCCTTTCAACGTTATTGAAAAAACTTGACACAAGACCCAGTCATCATCCTCAAAACTTAGCATAATGTTCATATTCAATATTATGTTTTTGGTCTCTAGTCCCAGTATAGTTCTCCATCATAAAAAGATGGAATTATTGTGGTAAGTCCCCGACCAGAATTTTTGGGGCCAAAGGGAAAACTATTTGAATACAGTCTTGATTGTATAATAGTTTTTATGCATCTCATTCAACTGGCGAGTATTAACCCATTTTATATTAGGATCCATCTTGGTAATAAGACATATGGTATTCAAAGCATGTCACTTGTCTTGAGGCCGTTTGTGGGTAGTAATTTTGATAGTTTGAATTAAAAGTTTGGGGTCGGAACCCGCAGGTGGAGCCGCAAGTGGGGACAATACTCATTAGTGAGGTTCATGCATACATGTTGGTGATGGAAGTTGTGCTTGTTGCTGAGCTCCATATTGTACCTCGATTTGCGTCGATGTAACAACAACGAACGGAGTGACCTCCATTTCTCTGTCTCAGCCATGAATTTGGAATTTCTCTGATTCTCTTTTAGAAGACCTTGCTGCCTCGTATGTGTGGATTTGGAATAACATATATGTTTGATGCTCATGCTACTTCTATGATAGTATCTTTTTCTATGTGAATAAGTATACTCCGCACAATCTGGTCATCACTAGACGTTGGGAAGTGGTAACCACGCCCTTTGTACTCCCTCCTCATAGGGTTTTAGCTTTTATCTAAAACATAAGATAAATTTGTCGTGGATAAAAATTTATGTAGAAACTCGTTTTTATTGATATTTTAATATTTAATTGCATATGATTTCTCAAATGTAAACTACAACTATTTAAATGGAAAGTATAAATAAAATTCCTAAAAATTATAAGTAAATATCTTAAATATATCAAACTAAAAGATAACAAATTAAAAGATATCCTAACAAGTTACCTAAAAGATAGTCAATTAAAAGATATCCTAACGAATTATCTAAAAGATGACAAATTAAAAGATATCCTAACAAACTATCTAAAATATGACAAGTTAAAAGATATCCTAAAAAGTAACTAAAATATAACAAATTAAAATATATACTCAAACTTATTTCAATGATCTTCAGCTTTATTTTCATATCATATTTATTACAAGATATTCTAGAAGCATTTTAAGTGCTTTTTTAGGCCTTTAATATGTAGAAAATAGACCGGACCAACATATATTCTCAAATATATGAATCTCTAATCCATTTATTAATGACTTGTTAATATTCTCGTTGTCTAGAATCTCAATAATCAACTCATTTATTGCATCTTTAATATTATAGCATGAGATCTTGTATTTGGACCAACATATATTTTTAAAGCATCATCTTACTCATCATTGTTTCTCATGATCACATCACAATATGATACTAGAATCATATCATTATATTACTCTTCAAAAAAACTTGTCCTCAAACTTCAATGCGCAAAGTATGGTTTCAAGTGTATGTTGCATATCGACAACGAACTTTTGTCGCTTATTAACCTTCTCAATTAACATTTTTGCAACTCAAAATATCTTTTTTTAGTTTTCCTCTATGTGATGCTCGAGCCAGGAAATCTTGATTTTATCGAAAGATATAAGGAAATTTTTATTGAACTCCACTCAACATACATTACTTGTGTTCAATTTATGTTGGCCCTTTAAGTATTGCAAGGACTCATAATCAGTGGGGATCACGAACTCTTTGGGCCATAAATAGCGATACCATGTCTTCAATGCCCACACAAGAACATACAACCACTTGTTATATTAAGGATAGTTAAATTCACTTCAGTCACCATGATAATATGAAATCGTCATTCCCTTTTACACCAACACAACTCCAATTCTAATAGTTGGCACTTTAAAGATGTCATGCTGGTATTCAATCAGTTTTTTTAGATTTCCTTATCAATCGAAGATTCATGATGTCGGAGTAAACAATAAAAAAAGTTTATTATTCAATAACTGTTTTGGGATAAGTATTTCGGGTACCGTACAAAGTTTACATTGTGGTCGTCACTATCTATACTCAAATCAGTTTGATCCGACTAACCAGAAAAGGTTAAAAGATAAAGCAGAGAGAGTGTAAGTAAGTAAGTAATGAGAGAAAATGAATAGTAAATGATCCAAAATAGAATAATCGGTTATTCATAATATTCAAAAAAATGTAAGAAGTTATATTTAGGTCATTAGACACTTATGGCTTATAAATACCAAAATATTTTATTGGAAATGCCTTACGTGACTACCGAGTACAATTAAATTCGGACAAATTTGAATTAATGATATGACCGATAAATTTCTTATTGATATTAAACTATCTAATTTTTATTGAATTAATTTATCATAATAATTAGATTTAGAGATGATTTTGGAACACAAAAATTTAAGGATCGAAGAAGAAATATTTAAAGTGACGTAATAGGTTTTAGAAAAAATTCTTGCTGAATGGATATGTGTCCGCAACATGACTCGTGAAAAATATTAAGTATCATGAAGTTGTCACAACAACGAGCAATGTTTGTCGTCGCGAGGAACGAAAATTACTGACCAATTATAAGATATGGTTTATATCGCAACAAACTAAGCTCACCACAACGACGAGGTTATCTGATGTGGTAATTTGGCTTATTATCCCAATAATACACTGTACAAAACTAGTTCATTGTATTTAACTGTTGCTCGTTGTAGGAGATTATGTCGTTTGCCACGACAAACATAAACTAGTATGTCATGCACTATAAATTTCATTTTTAAAGTCATATTAAAATCTATAAATATTATTGATGGCATAGAAAACTAATTTTAAAAAAAATAATGTTTCCAAAGTTTTTTAAATTATCATAAATATATTTTCTCTTATTTCTCTTTTTCACTCTCACGCAGATACACAAGTGCACGCACACACACGTGCACACGCACAGAGACGTGCACGTACACACACACATACACATACACACACACACACACACAAACACACAGTCAAACGTGCGCACACACATAAACACAGATGCAGACATACACACACGCGAGCGCGCACACACACACACACACACAAATGCACACACACACACACACATATACGCGTGTGTGCACACATACAAACACATGTATACACACATAGATACAGATAAACATACATGTATAGACACACACACATGTACACACATGCACATATAAACATATACGCGCACACGCACAAAAAAATACACATATACACGCACACACACACACACACACAAACATAGGAGCACACACATATACACACACATACACTCACACTTAATTATATACACAAGCACACGTATATACACACATACACATACTCAGTATCCAGATTTATATAATAGATACCGTAATATCAAGAAGAAATATCCATAGAAGAAGAAGGTAAATAATTAGAAGTTTAAAGTTTGAAATATCTCAATAATTTTGGATGATTATGAATATAATGATGCATTAATGGCTTCTATTTTTAGGTATGGTATAAAGTGAGTTGAAGACTATGGAGCATCATTCCATATAACTTTTAAAAAACAATGGTTTGAAGACTGAAATGAGTTTGATGGAGGCAAGGTCATACAAATGAATGACAAGTTTTTTCATGGAAAAGGATGAGGAGCATTTGACCTAAGATGTTTATAGAACTTGAGAGAGTCACAAAAAATATGAGTTATGTCTATGGTATTAAACAAAATCTTGTATTTATTAGAATATTAGATGTGGATGTGTATAGTATAATAATGTATATGACATACTTATGATTTTATAAGTCTGACCGGTTGTTATGAAATCCTATAGAATTAACGGTGTATTAGTTCTTGAAGTGTCTTTAGTGATTAAAAGTGTTTGTTATTGAGAATAATTTTACATATATATGGCATATAATGTTTAGAAAATTAAGTGAGAAATGCCTAAATGAACTTAGCAACCAAAAGTTTTTGTATGGTAATAAGGTATAAAAGCTAAGATTTTAGAAAAATAGTTAGTTGGATAAAATTACGAGAGTTAAGTTCATGACCAACATACATAGATTTCATGATGTGCTTGAATATATTCATTCATAGACCCAAAAAACATCATATAATGGGAGGTCATATACACTCTATATCATTAATTTATGATTATTCCAAAAAAATATAGGTTATACTTTTGAAGTCCAAAAATAAAGCATTTAATATCTTTAAGGGCTGGTAGAAGCTGATGGAGAATCAAGATTAAAAAATGTTGAAAAATTTAAAGAATGATAATGGCTTGGTATTTGAAAATGAACTATTCGTTGGATAATGGTATAAACCTGGGCACTAAAGTGTATGCTTCTCATATATTCACAAAAAGTCAAAGGGTATAAGTTATGGTGTATGGAACATACGAGTCCGAAATATTTACTTAGTATAGGTTTAAGAAGGGATGTGGTATCCAATTAAGATGAAATATCAATGTTTAAGAAGGTACAGACTTAGTATAGGTTTGCCCCGTATAAAATAATCTCAATCAAAATATTACTAGAAATTAGACCTCGAACAAAAATATGAAACCAATGATACTTCTATCGAAGCTGGTTTCAGACTTAGTATAGGTTCGTCCCTTATAAAATAATTTCAATCAAAATATTGGTTCGGGCTTCACAGGGAGTTTTATCTTTTGGATGCTTCAGATGTTCAGGTTAAGAGTAATATGAATATTTTTTCAGTTATCAGTTGTCCTACACATAGGTACGGCTATATTGATATAATGGGTTATTATTTATTTGTTTAAATGCAAGAAGATGTTCTTGAACCTGCTAGTTATTATGGTGATATGAAGAGTAGTGATAATCTAAAATGACAAAAGGTCATTAAGAAATATCTAATTCTCTGAAGAAGAACAACACTTAGATTATTCTGAAGTAATCGAATTGTCAAAATATTGTTGGATGTAAATTGATATTAAAGAGGAATCAATTTTTTTAAGAAGTTTAATTATATAGCTACAAAGCTAGGCTGATGGATAATGAATTTATGAAAAATAAAGATATCTAGTTCAATGAAAGTTTTTCACCGGTTGTGAAATAAACCTTTTATAATATTTAGCTTGTCAGTTGTTGTAAGATTTGATCTTGAGTCAGATCGAACGAATGTTACTAATTCCTTATATTACTTGAATAACTACATGATATGAGACAACACCAAAAGTTTGAAAAAAGGTCAAAAAATAGATGTGCGCTTGTTGAAGAGACCTCTGTATGGGCTGAAACAATCACCAAGAAAATGAAATAAGAGATTTAACTGCATAAAAAATCAACCAATTATGTAAGAAGTTGTTATGATAGTTGAGTCTATTGTATTAGAGAGATACACATATAGAATCATATTTTGTTGTTATTGTATATTGATGATATACTCATAGTTGGATGAAACATAAGGATTGAAACTATAAAAAATCAATTTTATGAGGAATTTGAAATGAAGAATATGAGAGAAACTAAGAGGATTCTTGAAATAAACATTAAGCGGAACACAATGAGAGGTTATATATTCTTATTGCAAGTAAAAATATATTCTAAATGTGCTTAAAAAGTTTGAAATGTGCAAAACTAAATATGATGTTAATCCAATTAGTGCTCAATTAAATCTCAACATTACTTAAGCATCAACGAATGTAAAAGTTAAGAAGTTCATTTCATCATGTATGTTATGGTTTACACTATACATGATCTTGCATACTCAATTAGTGTTTTGTGAACAAATTATGGTTAATCCAGGGAGAAGTCACTAAAATTCTTTGAAATAAACCTTGAGATACTTTAAGGGTATATTAGATATTTAACTGTGGTACTATTTGAAGCATAGGGTTTGATGAGATATTAAAAGTGTATGTAGACTCTGACTATACAAGTTTCCTTGATACAAACAAGTTAACTTCGGGTTATTTATTCAATAGTGTTCTCTCGTGTAGTTAGATTGATAACCAGTCCACAAAAAGTTGTTACCTTGTCATCTTTTGAAGCTATGTATATGGTTGTAACGGATAAAATGAAAGGAGCCATATTAGTAAAAGGATTGTTATGTTAGATAACTAGTATAGAGCAAAAGTAACTTTATTTAGTGATAATTTTAGTGTTCTTCATTTAACGATGAATACTTAGTTCCATGAAAATAATAAGATTATAGATGTAAATATTTATTTTATCATGGATGTGATAAAGAAAAAACACGTGAATATTTAAAATATAGCAAGTAAATACAACAATTCAGACGATATGATAAAATGTACTCCCAATTTTAAACTTTACCTCACGTGTGAGACTTGTTCAAATTTAGGATACATGTAGATTGAATGCATACAACAAAGAGTATTTGGAGTATCACAGTGAATGATATTAAAGTCACTGAAAACCTACGTTAAAAGTTGTTAGGTATGGGCGCAATATGAGTTTATGGTCTCGGCTTAGGGGTTCAGTTACCGTAAGGGGTCGAGCTCCGAAAAAGTTTAGACTATTGTAGGATATTAGTCTCAAAGTAGTGGGTTTCAGATAATTCAGGAAGTTCAGTATCATAACTAATTTTAGTATTGGCATGGGTTAAGTCTTAATACATAATTTTCGATCTCGAAATGAGTTACGTCTTCACATGGGAGGATCGACTTTGGATAGCTTCAAGTTTTGGAAAGATTCAGAGAATTTGTCTGAAACTAAATTTAATATATTGGTTTGGGTTTAAATGAATAATATTCGAGGTATTAAGGTGGCACAAGTTTGTAACTAATTAGTAGTGTTATTTGATCATAACTGTTGATATGAATATAATACTAGTTTATTATAAGTTTATAGTGTACTATTTGATCACAACCATTGATCTGGATAATAAATATGTTGTTGTAACAGTTTTAGTCGAGCATGATGTATGTTTGTACTAATTTGCACCTTAATTAAAATATTAGGCACATATACACTGTGGGAACACTTTTTCAAAAATAATGTAAAATAATAAAGATATAATAATTGTAAAAACAAAGATTTTAGAGAGAAAATCAATTGTTATGAGAGAAATTACTAAAACAATTTAGTGATTTTAGACCTGATGAATTCTTTAGAGATAATCACTAAAAACACGTAGAGAAATACTAAAAACTGAGAGATATCACTGAAAACTTGATATTATGTTCCTTCTAATTCTTTGTAATTGTTGAATTTATAAAATTAGATATGCTTCATGTGGATGTATAATTTCTTGATAATCTAAATCACGTAAATCAATTGTTGTTTTTTTTATTTATATCAAGTTTTTTTGTATCTGTTGGACCTTGAGTACATGAATTATACAAGAACTTAAATACATGAACCTCAGTGATAATTTGAAAAGTTGATTTTCTAACTATAGATATATCAAGTTATGGATAATTTCCCTATCAACCTTGTTACTATAACCATGAATATAATTATTATTTTTATAATTGAATCAATATATAATTTTAATATTCATAAATGATTATTAAACTAACACTTTTAAATAAAGATTCGACAAGAGTGTCTACATGGGATAACCTAGAGGGTTAATACTTATGGGTAATGAATCATATATATATATAAGCTTGTTAAATTGAAATATACATCAAAACAATCACCTAATAAATAATATGACTTTTTTAATTATGACATGATATTCGATAGGTTTAGACACAATATGATGGATAAGTGTTTATACACTAAGATTCATGGGTATTCAATGGTCATAGTTTGTATATAAGTAGATGACATATATTTATCTTAAGTAATGACATGAGAGAGATTATTGAAACGAAAAAGGTTTAATTTTTTGAAACTTCAATTTGATATACCTTGAAAATGCACATATTATTATCAAATAAAAGTTATAAAAATATTAAAGGTTATATTTATTATTATAAACCATACGTTATTTAATTATAGTTAAAAGTTTGGAATAATAAAAGAACAATTATGATTCAATTAGAATAAAGAAATTTTGTGCATACGAATATATAAATTATGATTTTTATTTCATATATAGTTAATAAATTGAGTCCAGTTACTAATAATCCAAGTATGAAGAATTATAAGACTATTAGAAGGATTTTGAGTACTTAAAAAAGACCATTGAATTCAAGTATTCTAATTTTTCAGGAATATTTGAGGGTACACAAGTGCAAGTTGGACGATTAGCCTAACCGACAACAAATTGACTACGAGATATATGTTTACTTTTATATTAATGTAAATAAAAAATCGAATATATATATATATATATATATATATTACTTTATGAGTAAATATTATCGTAATGAAGAGATAAGAGATATCATTTAATCAAGTATGGTATTATGATATTTTGATTAAATGAAACAATAAAAAATATAGATTCATATACAAGTTTGGATCAATAAATCTGAAGATTGAAGAAATGATACTTCGAGTAACGTAGTACGGATTCATAATCACTCAAGTTGCACATGTGAGTGCCAAACGAGTTGTGAAGCATGATATATATCATAGGAAATATGATACTTAATAAATGATCCAAAAACATGTGGCTCAAATATTCCAATTATTATTGGATACTTGAGATATACACAAATACAAGTTGGATCACCAGTCTAGCCGATAATAAATCCACTACAAAGTGGGTTACTTACTTGTACGGGAGATGTTGTTTGTTGGAGCCCCAAGAAACAAATGTGCATATCTCACTCTTCAATGAAATGTAAATTCACAGCATTGGCCGCAACAGGAAAGAAGACTAAATGTTTAAGAGATCTATTATTGGAAATATTATTAACCTTTAAAGGAAATTAATAATCCAAATACATTGTGATAATTAAAATTTATATATAGTATATATAAGTATAAGACATGAATATATTATATAATTATTTCAATGTGGTATTATATCAGTCTCATTTGTGAGGTCAAGTGAGAACCTATCATATCAGTTTTGCCAAACTAGTGAATCAAGAATTAGTAAACTCTACAGCTAGAGCGAGGAGACTAATACTCTTAAATTGACATTTTACAGATAATTGTAACCCGATTCGACTATAGAAGACTTAAACACCAAAATTTTAACGGGTAACAACAAGTTATTTGTGAAGGTTCAACATATATAAAAATGAGTTCCATATGTGATGTGTGTGCTATACGTTGGCCGTTATCATGGATGGATAAGTTGAAAATAACTTTTAATACAATTCAATCTATGTGTGATATGTGTTTCTAAATATGACGAAAAAACTGTAAGAAGTGAACTTATAAGAATCTAAGATGATGCCACCTCTCATAAGAGAATGATCCCTCCAATTTATGGTTGTTGATTTAGATAGAGTACCATACCAAAATAGTTATAAGCGAATAATGGACAAATAAATTGATAAAATGATTACGTGCTTGAGATCTTCGGTTATGTCACATGGGAGGTTGGTTCGTAGTTATGACTCTCAACTTTTTCCGAACTAGATTTGTTATCTTTACAATAATGTAACATTGAGATCGAAATGTATTTTTAGTTATGCATAAAAAAAATCTCAATGAGGAGATAAAAAATGTAATTTAATCAAGTGGAGGATTGTTGGGAATATTCTTTAAATGAGATTGGATCCAGATACGAGTTTGAATCATTGGAATCAACTTAGGATCAGAATAATAAACCACGAGTAAAAAGTAGTCCTCCAAAGCAAATGACCTCAAAGTGTTGGATTGTCGCGATGAAAAACAGGGTTGGACACAGTCTGAACACAATAGCCTGAAATTCCAAATTACAAAGTCATTATCGTGAGAAAACAAAATAAAAAATTCAACTCGACGGTTTTAATCGTAAACTTGCCATAATAAAATTATAAGTTCTTGTTATTGACTGATGTGAAATAAATCTTCAATATCCTCTCTAAATGCCGGATGTTGGACCAATAGATAGTCTTCCATATACGTAAAATTTGGATCAATAACCGCCAACATCAAATAACAACATTGGACCAATAAATAGTCTTCCATATACGTAAAACTTAGATCAATAACAGCCAACATCAAATAACAACATTCATTCAAACTAAAAAAATCTTTTATATAAATATTTTATTTTAACATTATGTAACCTATAAACTAAGGCTATAAATTATTATTATTCTAAATCAAGAGCATTTGTTAAGACAATATTTTCAAAAAAAATCCGACCCCTCAACCACTTTGCCTCGGAAATTAAGAAGAAAAAATTATATTTTCTTTTTTACACACAAAAGACTGATATCGAAAGCAACAATATCCAGAATATGCATGTGATACCAACTCATGGCATAACATAATTTGTCTTTTCTTCAGTATAAATGAATACTAGTGTAGGTAGAAGAAGCCAACCAGAAAATATAGTTATGTTTAAGACAATTGTCGCACTCACATTCAAATCAATCACGCACAATGGAACGACATAATTAATAGTACTCAAAAAATCTCGGAATTTCCTCTTTGGCAAGTTGCGAATATATGTCTTCCAATTTACTATCAAGGTTAGGTGTATGTCATTTATTATCCATCTTTCCAGGTCCACTCGTAGAACCATATCCTCTTGTTACCATTTGATTCAAATGCAATTATTACTACATTGGTTATAATTGAAGAATAAACAAGAAGAAGAACCCAAACTTAGAAAAAAAAAATTATTGGAATATTTTGGAATTCTGAATCAGTTTTGGCTGATTTTTTAATATTTTATTACTATTTATTACTGTTTTAAGATTAAACTGAGGCAACTACTTTTGAACAATCTATTATGCGTGACATGCTTTTGTAGGAACTCTGTCTCTCTCGATTGTGTTTAATGGTGAACGGTGGATTCAACCATATGATATAGACATTACGAGCCTGTTCGACTCCATGATTCATGTCAAATCATAACGGATATGTATTGTATATGTCATGTGAAATTTGATAACTCTTCCCTTTCTTTAATTTATAAATTTTGCCAATTCTCCCGATTTTTTCTTTCCCAGCTTTAACTCAAGTCGATGAATTATTTTTATCGAAAATTATTTTAATTGCTTCATTTTTATCAATGGAGGAAATTTTTTATTTTTAGTTAAATCCATTAGGCTTGTCGTAGGACGATTTGTTTCGTCCAATTATTGTTTTTTAAGCTAAAGAATTTTATTGGGACTTGACTAGTATCTTTATAAAGTTTGAGACTTAATTAAAATTTTATTAAAAGATAGAGGCAGAAAGTAAATTATACAAAGTATTTAGAATACAAGCGACTTCGATAGCCAAATTTTTTCTTTCCTTTCTTCCTAAAAATGAATTTCTAAAGTCAGCAGCGTCGAGTTCTTTGTTTAATTCTGTTAGAGATTAAATTCAACTGATCCACCATTGTTGATGTCTTTCGATTTATCTTTAAATCAATAAATTCTTCTATTTGTGAAGAAGAACAACTAACTTCTCTTTCGATTTATCTTTAAATCAATAATTTCCTCTATTTGTAAAGAAGAACAACTAACTTCTCTTTCGATTTCGGGTTTGTATTGAATCTTGGATAATCCATCTCGAAAAATTCTTCACTTTGATTTCTATCAGTTGTTC
This sequence comes from Limnanthes douglasii subsp. nivea, assembly GCA_036936605.1. Taxonomy (NCBI): domain Eukaryota; kingdom Viridiplantae; phylum Streptophyta; class Magnoliopsida; order Brassicales; family Limnanthaceae; genus Limnanthes; species Limnanthes douglasii. The sequence continues at coordinate 86,115,887 of JAUPFV010000001.1, forward strand.
ATTGTCTCACATTTTCCTTTTTGATTGAAACAAAGGGAAGATTCTGCTCATGCCTCTCTTTTATTGATTCCTTAAAGATCATGTAACGTAAATTAATCTTCAATTCTTATATAGCCTATGTTCAGGCTTTCTAATAATAATAATAAGATCATGTAAGGCAAGTTCTGTAATCAAGCTTCATCTTGCATATTTGAGTCCAACAAGCGAGTAAATCTGCTGGTCGGTTTTGTTCTTTATAGATACGATGAAGTGTCATTTTACTAGTTAGAAGAGATTTTATGCTATTAAGAATATATAAATAAGTAAGTAGGGTATTTTCCAGATGAGAGAAGAGAGACAAGTATTTCAGAATCTGTCTCAACATCAACTTCCATGAGACAAGATTTTACATAATTGTAGGTTGTCGTGGATAGCCAGAGCTTCTGCTTTTATTGGAGAGAGTATTCCATAGTTATTTACATATCCTAGTATTAGGTTGCCATGGTTGTCTCTAATAACAACAGCAACACCACTAACTTCTCCAGAAGATAAGCAGCTGACGTCAGAATTAATTTTGTATCTATAAGGACTAAGGGGAATCCAGTTTAGATAAGTTACTTTATTCTTAATCATTAGGTGGTTAGTACATCCCATTGTAACTATTGCAGTTTTACATTGCTTCCAATGTTTTTTTTTCAGTAGTTTTTAATAGTCTCTAGACCCATTAGAATGTTCTTGACATACTTGATTGATGCATTAGTTGAAAATGTGTCTGAATTAATCTTAACTTTGTTTCTCTGCTGCCATATAACCAGTTGATAATTGTAGGAAAAAATATTTTGATATGTATCTTATTAGGAGCAGACCTGAACAAAGCCCTAAACATGTGTTTCACAGTCATAAATTTTTGAATTTCTACCTTCAGAACACTTGCAAAGTAAGATCAAATTTCCCAGCAAATATACAGGATATAAAGAGATGGTTTGTGGTTTTTGAGTTTTGACAAAATTGATATTTTGACACCAATGTTAAATGTTTTATTTGCAAAACTGAATCAGTAAGCAGTTTGTTTAAAATAAGTCTCCAAGCAATGAAATAACACTTCCTCAGAGATATTTGATTCCAAATATTTCCATAAAGAGAAGACCAACTGTATGTTGTTCTAATGATTTGCATTGTGTCTTTAATATTAAAATTTCCATCTTTTGAAGGTATCCATATCATAGTATCCCTAGTGTGACTGTTGATACTTAGTTTGGATATAAGACTTATATTATAGTCAGTTAGTAGTGGCTTAAGTTTATTCATATTTCATGAGCTATTATCCCACAATGAAAGGATCATTTTGCCTTTAAACCATCTATTGTTGAGTTTGAATTAAGACTAATAAGAGAAGGTCTACCATACCAGTTGTCCAGCCATATATCAACCTTACCACTGCATAGTTTCCATTTAATATTTGCTTCAGCAAAATCCTTTATTTTGGTCATCCTTTTCCAAGTTTGTGAGCCTTATTTAGAGTAGTCAACTTAGAGTGGATGTTTATCTTTGCAGTAAATATTGTGTAATATGTTAGCCCAGAGTGAATCATTTTCTCTGAATCTTATCCAAAGTTTGTAAGAGAAGGCTTTTGTGGATGTCTTGTAAGCTTCTAACATTGAGTCTACTTTCATTAAATGGTTTACTAATTGCTGGCCAAGAAGTACAGTGGATTTTGTTTTCTTCTCTACTTGAACCCCAAAGGAATCTATTCATTAGTCTTCTAATTTTTGTTATAACGGAAGCAGGCAGCCAACAGCTCTGTATCTAGTATAAAGGTACATACATTAAGACAGAGTTAACTAGTGTTAATCGACCTCCATATGAAAGCTTCTTCCATTCCCAACTTGATATCATGTCTTTGATCTTTTCCAGTAGGGACACAAAGTTAACTAATTTATTATGAGGGCTAAGTGTTATACCCAAGTATGTTGTAGGCAAAAAAACTGTCTTGAAGCTTGTTTGAATGTTAAGACTTTTCTTCTGTTTAATGGTATACTATTTGCAGTAATAATCTCGATTTTCCTTTATTTATTGATTGTCTAGAAATGTCTTGATATACATGCAAAAACTTAGCAATTTTACCTAGAGAAGTTGTTAGACCATTGGTGAATATTAAGACATCATCTGCAAAAGCTAAAACTGGTATGTAATGTTTCCTCTACTAGAGTATTTGAGACTTTTATTTGTTTGTTTCAAATAACTTATTCATGCCTCTTAGAAACACTTCTTTTGCTATAATGAATAAGCTAGGAGACAAGATATCTCCTTTTCTCACCCCTCTATTAGCTTTAAAAAAATATTATTGCTTTTCCATTTACAATAATTGAGATAAAAAGTGATATTATTATACTACTGATTAGTTTAACAACTTTATTGTTAAAACCAAACCTATGTAGCACCTTGATGATTAAACTGTGAGATAGATTGTCGAATGCCTTGGACATATCTACCTTTATTACAATATTTCCTACCTTTGTTTTCCTGCCTATATCATGAATTAATTCTTTAGCTATAAGTATGTTGTCATGTATTGTTCTTCCTTTGACATAGGCACCCTGCACTTCAGAGATTAGGTTTAGGAAGTAGTATAGATAATTTGTTGTTAATTAGTTTAGACATTATTCTGTTCATTAGAGTACAAAGGCTTATTGACCTATATTGATTCCAACTTGAAGGATTATTAGTCTTTGGAATTAAACAAATTCCAGTAGCCAGTATCCCTTTAGGAATGTCTTGACCTTGGATGAATTATTTTAGAGCATTACATAGATCATTTTTTATGATTCTCCAGCATGCAATGTAAAAACATTTGTTAAAACCATCCATGCCAGCAACCTCAGATGGATTTAGGCTTTGAATAATGTTTCATATCTCTTTTTCAGTAGGGATAGCTAGAAGCAATTAATTATCTGATTCATTTATAGATTTATGAATAACATTCAATATTCTTTTATTCATATATTCAAGTTCTATGTTTCTGTTAGAGTAAGATGGGGAAGAGAAATTATCTGTAAAATAAGTTTTAGCAGATGAATTGATTGCATCTTCCTCTGTATTTCATCTCTTGTTGATTTTTATTCAATTTATCATACTCTTCCTTCTTTTCTTTATCACAAAGTTATGATATAATTTTGTATTCCTATCTCCATCCTTGATCCAGTTGGCATATCACTTTTGTTTCCAATATTCTTTATTCATAGTTAGTGCCAATAGGTGTTCAACTATAGCTTTTGAGAGGTTTCTCTTTTGAATTCTCTTTAATCTGCTACATATTTCTTCACAATCTTTGATATTTTCTTCACCTTGCTTGACTTTATCAAATAAGTTACCAAAGTAATTCTTAATCCATTCTTTTAAAGAACTTTTCAGTCTCTTCATTTTGTTCCAGCAAACAAATTGTGGATAACTTTCCATTTCTTCATTCCAGCTTGTTTCAACAAGTTGCAAGAATTCCTTGTCCATTTTCCAGATGTTGAGAAATCTGAAAGCTGTACTCTGCTTGATTCTATTTTTGGTAATGGTTATACAAAGTGGTGTATGATCTAAGCATGTACGAGCCATATAAACTAATTTTTTTCTCTGCAAAGTACTCACACCAGTCTTGGTTGTATTGTCTAATTCTTTCCATCTTGTTTTATTTGTCCATGTAAATCTTGTGCCTGCATAACATGCATCCTCCAAATAATAATATTTAATAATATCAATAAAATCATTAACACTTTGAGAGATTTTTTTTTGAACAACCAGATTATTCTGAATGAGATATTATAAAGTTGAAGTCACCAAGAAGAATCCATTCTTTTGTAGTTGAAGCAAATAATCTTAAATCATTCCAGAGCTCATTCTATTACTCCTCTGACATTTTGCGTAAAGACATATTATATTAACTGATTTATCCAGAATAATGTGTGTAATAACAATATGAATACATTGAGTATTATCTACCAGTGTCTTGACATCAAGTTCTTCATTCTAGAGCATTCATATCTTATTTGATGTGTTTGCAAAGATATTTGGGAATTGAGTTTAAATTAGAGTGTTTCAGGCTGATCACTACTTCTCATAGGTTCTTGAATGAAAGCTATCTTTATTCTTTATTCCTTATTTCTTGATTATTGTTTTGAGTCTTCTCACATAATATTTGTTTTCTACTCCACGTATATTCCAACTTAAGATCGATCATTTGGGGCTTGTAAATGAGGACCTACGTGTCTCATCAAACTGCAGAGATTTAAATGGGTTTCCTTCATTTTATTCATTCTTGCTTGTTTCAAATTTTGATCTAGTATTTTTTTAAAGCTAGGATCAACCTTCTTCATTTTCAGGTTAGGTGTTGGTGGAAGATTGCATGTATTGTCTTTGTTGGGTGTGATGTTACCAGTTGGTGGAGTTACCTCTTCAACAGTTTGAAATAGATCCAAATCATCATCCAATGATTTAATAGCCTCTATAATATCATCTTCATTCTCACATATATCTTCATGTTTCTCACACTGTTCTTTATTTTCCACATTAATTGAATTTTCATCTTCGGTTATAGCTTCAAGACTTATCGATTATGATTTTTTCTAATTTTTTTCATAGGATGAACTATGATTGATTTGATTCTGGTGGATTCAACTTCCTTGTTTGTCTTTTAGATTGGTATATTCTTTGGTGAAGAGGTTTTCTGGACTTCATTTCCTTCATTATGATTATTATAGTTATGTCTTCCATTTATCTCCTCTCTTCGCTTTTTACATGAAGAAGAGTCATGACCAACATGAAAACAGATATCGCAGTACTTTGGCACATCTTTATAGGTAATATTAATCCATGCACCCTTATTGCTTATAAAGCCTAACCGTACTTGATGTTGAAGTTTTTTCAAGATATCAATCTTGACCCATGCATAACAGGCGTTATACATAGCCTTATTCTTAGGTGGTACCCAGAATTTGATAAGATTACCAATTGAGGAAGAAATTGAGTCTATAATATCTTCATTGTAAAGATGTTCAGAGATCTTTTCTTTTCTTAACAAATATGAACAATAGGGCATTCCTTCTTTGGATTAAAAGAAGGTTTCCGTTTCAATACTCTCATCGAGTATTGACCCAATGTCTAGACCCCTCGCGACCATATTTTGTTAATATCCTCTTTTAATGAGAACTCAAGAAACAAGTTTCTTGAGTCCCAATTAGAGTAGGAAAAGTCACCGTTAAACTTCATGGCTTCAAAAAATTTGTCAAGAATAGTTTTATTGGGCAGACCTTTTGTAAACTTTCCTATTAAGGTGTATGATGATGTTTGTAGGAGGGACTTGGTCCTCAAATTGTAAATATTTTTTTTCTTTGTATTGTGTATAGATGGGTTAGAGAGTGACTGAGGAGACATGATTTGGCTGAAGAACAACTGATGAATAAGATTTTTGTTATTTACTGTGTGTTGTTTCCTTATCTCCATTGGCTATGTTTTGCAGGCTTGGAATTCCAGATGAACGAAGAGTAGAGAACTCTTCCATTTCTTTACAATCAGTATAGAGATACAAATATTTCTCGAGGTTATTAGTACTTGAAAGCCATTGATAGAAGGAGAAAAGACTTGAATAGATTTATTGCTCTTCAAGAAGTATTTTCTTGGAGAGAAAGTCTCCGAGAGAACCTTATATCTATTGGGTTTCGTCCAATTATTGGATATGCATGTAACTCATGTTTTTTCAATAATATATGGAAAATGTTACAGTAAGTACCTTCTCACCAATCTTATTATCATATAGTACCCCAACTATTTTCTATGCGTACTAAACACTATTCTCACCAAACTAATGCCTTTTCAATACCCAGTTTTTATTTTATCCCTTAACTACCCTCATATTTTGGTCACTGTATTTTCCACCCAAAATTCAAAATTTGAATTCATCTTAGTAGGTCACACATACGCTAATATTTTACAAACTAGTAATACCCTAAACAGAGTGAGCAACTCAATGTTCTAATATTTCCACCGGTAAAAGAGCAAGCACTTCACCGTCGTTTTTTGTAGGCTGCCTAAAGTGAGCAGTACCTCCGTTGAAGCTTCAGTCTGTCTCTTCATTATCAGCTTCAGGTAATATTTTCATCTACTTTTCGTTTTTTTATCTTGTTGAAGCTGTTTTTAACTTATTTTTATTGATGAATGCAAAGATTATGAAGTTCTAAAGTTCTTAGTACCTTATGAAGTGTTACCATGTTTGCTGTTTCGCCATTGATTTACATTTCTGAAGTTGTCAGTACCTTATGAAGTGTTATCATCTTTGCTGTTTCATATACCAACTTGTTAGCATAAGTAGATTTCATGTTCTTCAGTTGATTGTTAGTTATATATAGGTTATAACTAAGTTTTTATCCAAGTTTAATAGTTAGTGCATTAGTTTTGAGGTTTGCTTTATCTGTTTATAATGTCATTGTATATATGTTTGAGTTGTTTTTTCTGTTGGATAAGATGCAATTGTTATCAAGTGTGTTATGTGTTTTCAGATATACATCGTAGTTAGGATTTTAAGTACACCATTGTTTCATGCTAATTATGTTGAACAATTGGTGCAATTATAGTTTATATGATAGGTCATAAGTATCTCGCGATTATAGTTTATACGACAGTTCATACCTTACTCCCGATTGTAGTATAATTATTTCATGTCATTGCCATCATGCGAGTTCTATACATTGGTTACATGACCCTGTTTATATCACGCGAGTTCTAGTTAATGTGTCATGCCTTTTTCATCAAACGTGTTTGGTATTAAGTGTACACATTTATGTTTACATCACAGGAGTTTTATTTAAATGTTTCATTCCATCTCTATGACGCGAGTTCTACTAGAATGTTTACACGTCCCTGTATACATCACGTGAGTTATATTTTCAGATTTTTTACATGTCGAGCGATTCTAGGTTAATGTTTCAAATTGTTTTTTAACAAATTTGTTTTACTATGCAGTACAATAGATGTCTAAATTAAAAGTTTGTATTTTCAAATATGGCCACCACACCTCAATTGTTCCTTTGACCAATTTTGGAAACTTTCAAAATCTCCAACGCTACATTGAAGGTAGATTGGATGATCTTGTTAGGGGTAGCTACATTATTATCTACACGAATCAATTAGGACATGTTATTCCATAACGGCAAAAACTATTCAGTCTTCTATCAAACAAGACTATGGTTTAGACATCTCCTACCTTCTCTCATAGAATGCTTTAGAGATAGTAATACTTCGTTTAGCTTGCTGAATGCTTACTTTAAAAGATTAAAAAGCCGAGACATTACTATTGATTTCCATTTGGAAGTTGGTTTTGGTAATGTCTTCAGGAGGTGCTTTGTAGCATTTGTATCGTGCATTCAAGGTTTTCACTCATGCCGACCATTGTTGTACGTGGACGGTACCCATTTAAACGGCAAGCATGGTGGTGTATTGCTATCAGCAGTGGCAAAGGATGGCAATAACGGTGAGTTATTTCCTCTTATTACGTTTACTACTTATACGTTATTTATTAAACCCCCCAAATCACTCAATTTGTGACATTTCTTTAAAACATTCTGATGTTGCAATTTTGTTAAGTATGATAAACCATCTTAATCATACAATTTTCTAATGATAATTTATCCAGTCCTACGATTTTCCCGGTGTTACCATGTTCCTAACGTTTTTACCGATTACACGATTCTATGTATACTTATATCCAGACCCAACATTCCATTCTATGTTTTACAACTAAGTTGTACTCTATGAAACTATTTACATATTGCAGGTATTTTCCCGTTTCTTTTGATATTTTTGGTAGTGAAGATTACGATAACTAGCTATGGTTTATGGAAAGTCTTAAACCTCATTTGTTAAACCGTTAAATAACTTTTATTTCCGACCGACACTCTGGTATTATTAATGTTGTTTCTATTGTTTACCCAAACTGCTTTCACACTTATAACAATTTGAGGTCTGCTCTTGAATATACTAACCGAGAGTTTAAAAAGAAGATACTGAAGTTGTTTAAAAGTTGTGCTAATGCTCCCACAGTAGAACTTTTTAATCACAGACTTTCTATGTTTTAAGTAGAGGCGGTAGTAAGATAAAGAAATTTGTTGAGTATTTACCTCTAAATAAGTACGCTCAGGCTTTTACTATAGGAAAACGTTATGGTGCAATGATATCATCAGCCGTCGAATCCTTTAACAATTAGATTAAAAATCTTTGCAATCTACCAATTATTGAAATGATAGATAAGATTGAAGTCATGCTAATGACTCAGATTTCTAGACAATATTTGGAGGGTCTGACTTGGAACAGTTTTTTATGCCCCAATTATGACAAACAGTTTAAGGAGAATGTTCAACTTGGTCGAACGTGGGTGGTATCTAAGTCTTCTGCAGGTTCATTTGAAGTTTATTCTGAACCAGTTATGGTTGTCAACATGCTTGATTTTAAATGTTCATGTGGTTCATAACAACAAGAGTTTTTCCATGTCCTTACTCATTAGCGGTAATAACTTTGGTTAACGGAGATCCTATGACGTTGATCGAGCCATTCTTCATGGTTGGGAATTGTAGGTCTACTTATTCTTTTAGCATACCGACAATAACCGATTTCAGGGAAAGATCATCCTCTAATGATTTTGACGAACATGTTCTTCTTCCTCCTAACATTAAAAGACAAACTGGAAGGCCAAGGAAAAAGCGGATTCCATCTAGATGAGAAGTATCATCGAGCCAGTTGCGTTGTTGCCGTTGTTTTAAATCAGGACATAACAGGAGGACATGTGATGTATCCCTATGACTTCGCGAGTTATGTAGAAAGAACTAGTGGATCATCCAATTTATAAGATGTTACAATTTTCATCTGAGTGTCAACATCCAGCATGGAAGACGCGATTTATGTTTAAAATCTGCAATTTACATTTCGCGATTTTTACAATCCGTATCAACGTGATTCTTGGACCTTGTGTTTTTCTTTAAATCATTTATTTCAGACATGGAGATTGTTAGCCTCCATGAGGTCGCAATTCGTTGTTTATTATTGTTAACATAACATGTGCTCGTTAGCTTATTTCATACACACTATTTGTGTGATTTCCCTAATCCAGTACCTTTTTATGCATTCGTATTTGTAAATCATACAACCAAGACATTATATCATGCCATTCTAGGTTGTTTATTAGTCCACGCGAGTTATACATAATAAAGCCCCACGATTGCAGTTTAACTCTCATGCACTTCTTACTTAATTTAAATCGCGCGAGTTATACTTAATAGCATGCACACGATTATAAGTTGTTTTAGTCTCTCAATGTACCATGTTTACGCGTTTGTAACATGTTCACGCAATTGTACCATGTTTCGAATAACCCTTTTATTTTGTCCAGGAAAAATAAAGTTGTCCCACATCTGATGAGTCCGAATTCAGAATACTCCCCGGAAGGGCAGATCAGTGTAATTCTCTCCGAAAACCGGACAGAACTTTTAGACCGGACAGATCACTTTGAACCAATGTGAGCCTAAGGCTGTTCGAACTATGACAAAAGTACTAAAAAACCTAAACACTTCCTGACTAAGCTACCTGTCCTCCTGCTTAGAACTCATGAGTCTTTAAACATGACCCGGGTCCATTAAACTTGACCCGAAAGCCCATAAGGGCCCAAACCTCACACTATAAATACTTCAACCACCAGCATTAACTTCTAATAATGAAAATTAACTGCTACCAAGCTGCTTAATTATCTCTCCACCTTGAAACACCCTTACACCACCTTGAAACACCCTTGCACCACCCTGAAACTCTACTTGAAATTACCAGCCTACCCTCAGGCTATTTTTATCCACACCAAATTGGCGACCACAGTGGGAGGCGACGATGCCTGAATCAAGTATTCAAAACCAAGCAAAGAAACTCTGTCCGAATGAATCCGGATAATCCAGAGCTTCCACCAGCTTTGCTCGAAGTGGTGGAAGAGAACGATGAGTATACTGTCCAAGAGCGTGACAGGTTAAGGCTTGAGATAGAAGCTCTGAGGGCTGAAAAGGCCAAAATGGGCGTGAAAGAAAAATCCAAGGCATCGGTTGTTCATCACACCGACAACCCTAGAGAGCCTGAGGCTTCAAAAACTCATGTGAGTACCAAAAAGACACATGCTAGTTCTAAAAAGTCTCACCGGTCCAAGCCTGTGGAGAGCTCTGACTCAAGTTCAGAATCTTCGGGCAGCTCTTCGGACAGTGAGGGAAATGAAAAATCCTTGTCCTCTAGCAGTGATGAGGGTCGAACCAAGAAAAAACAAAAGCAGGTTAAGAAGTATTCGAGAAAAAGAGATCACCATGGAAGAATGAAAAGGCATATTGGAAAGGGGTCATCTCACCACCGGAGGTATACGGACAAGATGTTGATGGATCCTTTTGCTTTCCACGATGAGCCAGGGCATTCTCCCAATCTTTCACGGGGAGTGCTCTGAAATGGTACAACAGCCTGCCTCAGGGTTGTGTTAAAGACTTTGATACTTTTTGGGTGGCCTTTCGAAGGCAGTTTGTGGGGAGTAAGGAGCTGAAGGGCAATGGAGACACAATAATCCATTGTGCCCAAGAGCCAAATGAGTCGTTAAAGGAGTACATAAGTCGTTTTGTAAACACAAAGAATGGGTTGGCTGATTGCTTCGAACATGTGGCAATAGCATCCCTAAGACAAGGCTTGAACCCAGGCAACCTGGCTGATTCGGTGACCAGGAAGAAAGCCATGACCTGGGGAGGATTGCTAAATCAAGTTGGCAAGCAAATAAACGTTGATAAAACAAAAAAGACCAGGGTGCACAGACAGGTGAGATCCACCCCGGTGGCACCAACTCCAAATCAAAACCAGTCCGGGAATAGAGCAAGAGAAACCGGACAGGGGCATGGTAGAGGAAAAGCTCAGTCTCAGCCAGCTGCCCCTGCTCAAAGTCAACAATCCAGAAATAAAAGAGGGCCATGGGTCCAACCGGAGTGGTTCGCAGAACTTAAAGAAACCGTGGCCACCATTTTTGATAAAACAAAAGATGAGGTACACTACCGGAGACCGGCTACCTTGCAGTCTCCCAGAGAGCATCGTAACAACTCCTTTTGCCAATACCACAATGATATAGGCCATACCACTGATGATTGCATAGCATTGAAACAAGAGGTACAAAACTTGATTGAAAGGGGAAAGTTAGGTGCATACGTTAAAAGAAAAGGAGGCAACAGGCCTGACAACACTCACCGGGTTGGTCCAAGTAATGCTGCCCCAGAGGGGGCCATGGTAATAGTTGAAAGGTTTGATGTGGAATCTGAATACTTGGATCCTGATCCAACGCGAAATAAGGTGGGTGCCATAGAGGAGCATTCTAAGACAGTCTCCGGGCTCATTAAATTCTTCGAGTTACTGACGATTTTCGGAGGGGACACAATGACTGCTCCTACTGCTTCTTCAAGAAAGAGGCATGTTCATAATTTAGCCTCCCAGCTAGAAGGAGGCATGACATCCTATCAATCTCCAAACTCATTCCCATTCATAGTTTTCGATGAGGATGATTTGAGAGATATTACTGGCCCTCATGAGGATGCTGTTGTCATAGGAGCATCTATAGGGGGCAATGAGATAAGGCGAATTCTGGTGGATACTGGAAGCTCTGCCAACATCCTTTTTCTAAACACTTACAAGAAAATGAAAAATCCAGCTGTGATTCAGAAGTCGGACAGGTCAATTGTGGGTTTCACGGGCAGCTCAGCCGATGTGATCGGGGAGTTTGAAGAAGAGGTGTTATTGGGCAGGGGCCCTTTCAAGAAAATGGTTAGAATACTCTTCATTGTGGTGGATTGTCCCACTTGCTATAATGCTATTCTGGGGAGATCTTGGCTCTCTAGGATGCATGCAGTGGCTTCGACAGTCCATCAGTGTTTAAAGTATGCTGTTCAGGGACAGGTTGGGGTTGTCCGGAGCAGCCAGAAGATTGCAAGAGAATGCTATGCCACTGTCTTGGCTCCACGAACGCTGGGGGCAGTCCGTATAAATGATCAATAGCAGTTTGAGGGTCTTCCTGGGGGTGAGGGTGAAATTGATGACCCCAGAGAGACCCCCGGAGTATTAATTCCAATTGAAGAGGTTGAAATGCACTGCTTGGAAAAAGGAAAAAGTGTCAGGATAGGGTCCAAAATGCCACCAATGTTGAAAGAAGAGATGTTGAAATTCTTGAAAGACCATCAGCACGTTTTTGCTTGGTGCAATGCTGATGTTACTGGAGTTCCATCAGAGGTGATTTCCCACCACCTATCTGTTCGGAGAGATGTGGCACCAGTGGTACAAAAGAGGAGAGCTTTCTCAAAAGAAAAGGCTGATGTCATAGTGCAAGAGGTTGACAGACTCACAAAGATGGGGCATATTAAAGAATCTCAATACCCTTTGTGGTCTGCCAATCCTGTCTTGGTGAAAAAGAAGAATGGCAAATGGCGTATGTGTATTGACTTCACAGACCTCAATAGAGCTTGCCCAAAAGACTTGTATCCGGTCCCCCGGATTGATCAGTTAGTAGACTCTACTTCTGGGAACAAACTGCTCTCCTTCATGGATGCCTTCTCCGGGTACAATCAGATCCAAGTAGATCCAAAAGATCAAGAGCACACCACGTTTGTCACTGATAGGGGACTACATTGCTACAAGGTGATGCCCTTTGGCTTGAAAAATGCTGGGGCTACTTATCAAAGGTTAGTCAACAAAGCATTTGCTGATCTAATTGGAAGAAATATGGAGGTTTACATTGACGATATGATGGTGAAAAGCGTGGATGAGCAGTTGCACTTGTCCGACCTCCAAGAAACTTTTGCCAACTTGGCCAAAGTGAATTTAAAACTAAACCCTGAAAAGTGTGTGTTCGGAGTGCAGTCCGAGAAATTCTTAGGGTATATCATAAGTGAGCATGGAATACAGCCCGACCCGGATCAACTCAATGCCTTATTCCAAATGGAGCCTCCTCGAAACATTAAAGAAGTGCAGCGATTAACAGGGAGATTGGCTGCCTTGAACAGATTCATCTCCAGGTCTTCGGACAGGTGTGCTCCTTTCTTTCAAACCTTGAAGGGTGCAAAGGGGTTTGAATGGACACCCTAGTGTGATGAAGCGTTCAATGAAATCAAGAAACATCTTTCCTCTCCCAAAACTTTGTTCAAACCAGTTGATGGGGAGACCCTCTTTGTGTACCTGGCTGTTTCAAGTTGTGCCATCAGTGCTGTGCTGGTAAGAGAGGTTGATGGGTATCCTCACCCAGTGTACTACATCAGCAAAAGCTTGATTGATGTTGAGAGACATTACTTGAAACTTGAAAAACTGGCATTGACTTTGGTGATAGCTGCAAGAAAAATGAGGCCCTACTTCCAGGCTCATCCAATCGTCGTCCAGACATCTTTCCCTTTAAAGAATGTCCTTCAAAAAGCAGACATTTCAAGTAGAATGACAAAGTGGTCAGTAGAGTTGGGGGACTTCGACATAGACTTTGCTCCCCGGACAGCAGTAAAAGCCCAAGCTGTGGCTGATTTTCTGGATGAATTCCATTCTGATAGGGATTCAGAGCAACCTACTGATTCAAAAGACAAGAAAGTGTGGATTGTCCGAACAGACGGAGGATCTTGTACCATGGGATCTGGGGCAGGGATATGTCTCACTTCCCCCTATGGGGACAGCATGTACCAAGCTATTTGTTTTGCTTTTAGGGCATCTAATAATGAGTCCGAGTACGAAGCAGCCATAACTGGGTTAAAGTTGGCCTATATCTGTGGAGCTAAAAGGATCAAGCTACTAAGTGATTCCCAGTTGCTTATCCACCATGCTTTGGGCCTATCAGAGGCTAGAAAGGAGCAATTGGTCAAATATTTACTCCTCCTAAAAAATGAAGCGTTAAAGTTTAAGGCTGTTGTCTATGAGCACATCCCCCGGGCAGAAAATGAGCTAGCAGATTCATTGACAACAATAGCATATATGGAGTCCTACCCATGGATCCATGTGCTTGAAATCCCTTCTATTGAACTTGGTGAGGGTGGAAAAGAGGAAGTCTTTGAAATACAAGTGAGTCGGCCTCAAGACTGGAGGTCTCCTCTTATGCAGTATCTGTCCGATGGTATTGTGCCCTTAGATAAATCACAGGCCAGAATGTTGAAACACAGGGCTCGTGGTTTCATTATGTTAAGAGAAGTCTTGTACAAAAAGTCTTATAGCAAACCTCTCCTACGTTGTTTAGGGGATCATGAGTCACAAATGGTTCTCTCCGAATTGCATGATGGTGAGGGATCAGCCCATTGTGGATTTAAAGCTTTGACAAGAAGAGTGTTACTCTCCGGATATTATTGGCCATCAATCATGAAAGATGCTAAGGAGCTGGTGAGAAGGTGTGACCCATGCCAGAGGTACAGCAATGAAATTCATGTACCAGCCATTCCTTTGGAATCAATTTCTGAGCCCATCCCTTTTGCTCGATGGGGATTGGACTTGGTTGGACCTCTCCCTGTGGCTTCCAGAGGGCGTAAAACCATAATTGTGGCCATCGACTACTTTTCAAAGTGGGTGGAAGCAGCTCCCCTGGCAGGGACAACCTCGAAAGCTATCATAAAATTCATTCTGTCCAACATATGTTGCAGATTCGGTGTCCCCCAGAAGATAACAACAGACAATGGGCCACAGTTTGACAACAGAGAAATGGAGAGCTTCTGTGCCTCAAGGGGTATTCAGCACTATTTTTCTTCACCTTTCCACCCTCAAGCCAATGGGCAAGTTGAAGTAGCCAATAGAACAATACTGTCCGGTTTAAAGAAGAATTTGGAAGGGGCTGCTGGGAAGTGGCCTAGTTATCTACAAGAAGTCTTATGGGCCTACCGGACAACACCTGGGGTTGCGACGCAAGAATCCCCCTTTGCCTTGGTCTATGGAATGGATGCAGTAGCCCCCATAGAGAAGACACTCCCTTCCTTTCGTGTTCATAACTTCTCCGGACATACTAATGAGATGGCAATTAGAAATCAGCTCGATTTGATCGAGGAAAGACAGGTTAAAGCTCATCTTAGAATTGCACACTATCAGGGCTTGATGAGAAGCAGGTTTGCTTCTAAAGTTAAAAGGAGAGATTTTCAACCAGGAGATAAAGTATTAAGGAAAGTTTTCTTGCATACTAAGGAAAAGATCTTCGGAAAGCTGGTCCCAACCTGGGAGGGTCCATATACTGTGGTTGAAAGAATCAAGCCTGGGACTTATTGGTTGGAAGATAAAGATGGCAGGGTTTTAACTCACCCTTGGAATATTGAACACCTTCGATGTACTTGGAATAACACTTGTGTAAATATTTACTTGTTTAAACATCCATGTAAATATTTGGGGGCATACCTTCCCCTCTTCGGTGGCACGGAGAGCTTTCAATAAAACTTGGTGCCTTCTTCAAAATTCTCTAAGTATTTTCAAAATTTTATCTCTTATCATACTACCCAGACTAAAAGATCTAAGGGCTATTTAAATTCTAGCCGGAGAGTCTTAATACTCTCACAATACAATAAAACTACTTAAACTTCAGTTATTTAAACAAATAATGAAAGAAGAGGATGATTGAGTAAAATAAAACATTCATTCATTCAACAACTTAAAATTGCCTTGGCCTTCCAAGGACTTTTTGAACAAGTTTGGGCACAGTACAAAAAAATCTGTCAGAATAATACGGACACCATCACAAAAAGAGTGCCTTGGCCTTCCAAGGACTTTAGTTCGAATGAAAGATAAACAAAATAAATTTTTAAATTAAGGTTGAGCCTTTGTAGATGGCTCACCCTCGTCTGTCTTCTTGCCCTTGATATTGCTTTTCTCTTCGACTATCTTTTTTCCCTTGGGATCAATCTCTTCTTCACCTGGGCTCTCTCCGGTTTCCTCTTCATTATCAGATGAGGACTCGCCGGAATAACCCTCGTCAATCATAGTATAGTAAGGGAGGTCATCATCATCCACATAGCGCCATAAGTCCCCCAGTCTCCTCTTCGGGAATTTCTCGTGAAACAGGAGGACCATATCAGACTTCACCCTTTGAATCATTAGCTCCTCGCTTTGTATCATCTCCCTGGCATAGGCGTTGATCTTGGCCTTGATTGTGGCCTCTTGGTCCCTCACCAAAGCAGCTTTCTCTTCAGCAGCCTGAGTCACTGCATTCTCTAAAGCGATTTTGTCAGTGGTCAGGTTGGTGATGATCTTCTCATTGGCTGCAGTTTCTCCCCTTGAGATTGTCAGGTCCTTCTCCAGTCCGGACAGCTTAGCCCGGAGATCTTTTATGGTCTCTTCCAAAGAAGCAACTTTTGTGTTATTTTCATCTTGATTCTTCTTTAGCTGATCATTTGCCTCCTTAAGCAAATCAGCCTTAGTAGCAGCAGTCTGGAGGTCATCGGACAGCTTCTCCTTCTCAGACCTGAGGTCTTTGATGGTGTCTGCCTGACTTTGGACTTGCCTTTCCAAAGTAAGCACTGGCTGTACATTGCTAAGTAGAGAGTGGGCTATAATATCCTTCTCGCTAGAAACCATGAAAGTCTTACCGTTAAAATTGACCGTGTTGGAGCTGCTCGGAGGGATGTAGGGCCCTGCGAACTCGTCTCTGGGCAGGCCAAGAAAATATTCACCAAGTCCACCCAGACCGGTGATGTCCATTTCATCCAAGTTAAGATCTCCCCCCTCAACTTCATCTGTATGGAATTCCTTTGGAATCTCTTCTTGAAAGTCACTTGGGATCTCTTCGGCCAATGTTGGGTCAGTAGGGAAAGAGGGCTCCGGGTCCCGGAGAGCAATCTCATCTCCTTGGGAAGTCTTTTTCTTCTTAGCTTCCATGTCAGCACCTCCACTTGCTTGCTTGCGAATCCTCTTTGAAGCTCTTGAGGGTTTTGGGAGATTCACTTCCTGCTTTTCGCTCTCCTGCTCCACCACTTGTAAAAGGGCTGCATCAATTTGAACCTGGGCCAGTCCCTCTGTGTCTGTTGGGGCCTCCTTCTCAGTATCACCTTCCGCCTTCTTGCCTTTCTTCTTTTTGCCTTTCATTTTGCTTGGGGCTTTGGCCCGAGCAGGCAGGTAGAGTGTCCCATCCAGCTCATGGGACCTTCTCAGCACGATGTCTTCATCAGGCTGGGCGGCAAGCTCTTCCCATGTTAGGTCTCTCCGACCTGTTGTGTTCCACAGATGGGACCTTGCTAGGTTTCCAGTGGTAAAGGCCTTGTGGAAACGGTTCTCCCAGTTCTCTGCAGCCCATGTGTTGATTTTGCCACAAGTAGTTTGTCCGGCCTTCAGGTAGTCCCCGAACTCCTTTGGAAACTCTATTAAAACAAAAGAGAAATTGGTTAGTACAAAGAAGAAAGGAGAGATTCGAACAGAAATTTAAAATAAAAACTTACGGTCACTCCTCCATCTACTCCTGAGGAGGCTTGGATTCTCTTCGGTCTTAATTTTCTTGCCGTTTTCCCACGAGCCACTGACAAACAAGAATTGGCTCCTCCATTTGCTCTCCGACTCCAGGAGATCATCAACAGCTTTAAGATCGTTCCCCATGTTGAAATGGTAGAAGGGGAACTGATGGTGCTTGCACAGGTTGGCCACTGCAGCGAACTCTTCCATAGGAAGAGGGATTCCGGATAGCCTGGATGCCATTATGCATGACATCAAGGTGAACCAACCATTGGGGCTTAACTGTGATGGGCAGAGTTTGACCAAGTGAAAGTAGCGCACTATCTCCGGGTCAAGTGGGAACCTGAGTCCCCAGTTGAATAGCTCCGTAAAGAAGACTATTTTATTCTTTTTACAATCCATCGGGGTCTCCGGATCGATGGGAATCCTTATCTTTACGTTCTCAGGGATCCCCCACTTTGTGCGCAATCTACCCAGATCTGAAGTATGGATGAACGCATACTTGGTCTTCAACAAGGCCAAAAGATACTTGAACTCAACTTTATGAAAGCATGGCCCACTCTCCCTTCAAGGCTCTCCGGCAGGTCCGAACGCCTCAGATATAAGTTCTCTTTGACCTTCTTGGCAACAACAATAGCAGTATCAGCCTGTCCGGAGGACTCGGACTCAAAACGGACCTCCTCAGTGGAGTCCTCCATCCTCTCCTCCATAATTGTTGGGGGAGCTTCTGTAGAAGTAGTCCGGGGAGGATTGAAGCTTGGCATAGCTGACCCTCCGGACTGTTGACTGCCCGTATTTACTCGACTTCTCACCTCAATTTGAGTTTCTGAGGCAGAAGATTCTTTGGGGGGTAGTGGGCTGCTGGTCTCTAGTCCTGACGGCCTCTCCCGGGGAGCTCTAATAGTTGCCCCAGACTCAGACTCACTGTTTTTTGCCCCCGATTTCGAGGGAGTGTTTTTAGAGGATAGCCCTTTGACCAACCGGCTTGGCCTTTTGATGACTAGCTTATCCGGGGAGTGGTCAGAGTCAGACCCCATGGCAATAAAAGACGATTTTTTCCTAACACTGGTAGCAGTAACTCCTGGTTCAACAGCTGGGATTGACTCCTGAACTGAGGAGCCAGAAACTATGGGAGAAAGGGTGGATTGAAAGAGCTTTTTAGGCTTAGTACCTTTGGAAGAAGATGAGCCTCTATCAGATTTTGCGATTGAAGAGGCTGGTTTCTCAACAGGCGACGATGGTAGCCCTGCTGCAAGTCTTTTTTCCTTCTCGACCCTTTGTGCTTTCTCCAACTCCGAGAGGTTAAGCCAGCCGCCTTTGATCAGTGATGTTCTTGCTGTAAACATAAACAGCCAAGGAAGTTTCGAATTCTAGAGAGATAAAGCTCTGGGTGAAATTGCAGAGTGAAATTTGAAAGAGATAATGAGACAGTGAAAAGTGAATGAGAATTTATAGTAAATGTGAAAAGAAGGAGTTGATTCCTAGGAGAATCCGAAAAGTCAGGCAATGATTAAAAGACGGCGCTGATGTCATTAATGGCAATTAAAGAGGTAACTTGTTCGAGAAGGTGGTGCGAAATTTAAGGTGAAAAAACGGCTGGAGTGACCTATCATAGAGTGACACGTGTCCCATTAACTCTGGCAAAAACCGTTTGGGATTCGTAACGTTCAATCTGTCCGGGTATACCCACAACTCTCTCCGGATTGAAAACCACTTCCTATAATCGGACTGTTTTTCAGTTCTTTGACAAGGACACTTGTTCAAACATCTAAAAAAGGGGCTCTTGATGAGTCCGAATTCAGAATACTCCCCGGAAGGGCAGATCAGTGTAATTCTCTCCGAAAACCGGACAGAACTTTTGGACCGGACAGATCACTTCGAACCAATGTGAGCCTAAGGCTGTTCGAACTATGACAAAAGTACTAAAAAACCTAAACACTTCCTGACTAAGCTACCTGTCCTCCTGCTTAGAACTCATGGGTCTTTAAACATGACCCGGGTCCATTAAACCTGACCCGAAAGCCCATAAGGGCCCAAACCTCACACTATAAATACTCAACCACCAGCATTAACTTCTAATAATGAAAATTAACTACTACCAAGCTGCTTAATTATCTCTCCACCTTGAAACACCCTTACACCACCTTGAAACACCCTTACACCACCTTGAAACACCCTTACACCACCTTGAAACACCCTTGCACCACCCTGAAACTCTATTTGAAATTACCAGCCTACCCTCAGGCTATTTTTATCCACACCAACATCTACAATTCTTTCATGAAATAGCTTAAAACTAACAACAAATATCTTTTACCTCATCATTAGGCAGCTTCCTCAACCTTTTAATCATCGCCATAGTTGATTCATTGCACTCCAGCCCCTATAATTTGTAGCACCTAGGTATCATGTTTGGCCTTACCAAATCCTCCCCTAATGTAATGTGCTCCATAATGAAGGGGTGTAAAAAAATTGACATTCACAACATTTTTTAAACCAAAACAACATGATACACACGAACCTCATACTCACAAATATATCTGCTACGCATCCGAAGACGCGATCGGGTGCCCCATTCTTTAAATAATTTTCCATTGACCTGCTAAGCTTCTCAACAATTTCCCAGACCAATCATAGTCATTAATTTTCAGCATATCTTCTACGCAGAAGACCAAAGTCCACTTCATTATATCCCCGGATACAGAGTAGAATAAGGTAGAGCAAATGAAGAGTATCAACAGCTTTGCAACGTTATTTGCATATTCCTCCCCACTATCCTTTACTACTTTCTTTATGGCTTCCTCTGATAAAACATTCACCTGCTTAGTTTATTGGATATTGTCAAACAACACAATACAAATAAATAGGGTTTCCAACCTTGATCATCGCATTTGAAACTAGTTTTTGATTTGTCGGTCCACTTTTCCTAGCCATTAGACTCAAAAAATAGTTCTACATGAGCGAAGACTGGTTCTCTGCTCGATCGGAAAATCGAGAAATGAATGCTCCTGCTTTGTTCATAGGCATTTCCTCCATCCCATATTTAAGACCAAAAATGGCTTTAACATATTTCATTCTAAATGAATGAGTCTCATCTCTTCACAATCTCCTCTATCACCTTCTTAAACTTCTTCGTCAGCAAAACTTCATTGCATAACATGAAGGAAGCTTTAAGAATGGTATAGAATGGTGTGTTCTTCGCAGAGTCATTATGTTCCTCAGTAACTATGTTTTTTGTAGGAAATTCAATACGCTAACTAAACTAGATCTGTAGAAAGTACATTTCCCCATATTTAAACCTGCAATTACAAAATCAAATTACTTATTTCTGAACTTTTTAATTGATGCGATACACATGCACTTATTATACAACACTGTTCGAATTAACTAAAGGGTTATTATAACGTCGTGATTTACGATCAGAATTATATTGTCAAGATGCGATTTACGTTGACAACGTTATAGCTAATGCGATTTACAACCACCATCTTACGCGAGATACAAATACACAATTCCAACATGATGCTACAATAATCACATTAATCTACACAACAACACGCGATATACCATCTACAGAAGTATCAACTGCGCGATTTTACTTTCACAAAGACATGCACGTATAGGAAACATAGGTTCAATATCAAAACACCAGGAAAAATGCAGATAAAACACTACATACAACAAATACTGAAGTATATCACAGACGACCCAATAACTAAATCGATATTTTCTATGTGAACTACACAACAACTAAACAACCATACACAGTTTATCCATGATTACCAATAATAAACCGTTTATCGTCCGATAAATAAGAACACTTGAGTTTCACTATAAACAAACATGGGTACGTTATACAGGGAGGCCGTAATTCGAACAACCAAAAAACATAACCTAATGAGCAATAGAACATAACCAGTATCAACGTACCTTGGAACAATTTTATACTGAAAAACACTATTTTAATGCCCACCGGTAAAGGGTTAGCGACGAAGACGAAGTTTGCCACAGAACATGAATACTTGCCGGATAGTTCCTCCCCTTGCCGAAGTTTGAATGACGATAGAAAGGCTAGAGCTTTTAGGGTTCTAAGCGTTTTAAACTTCATTTTTTACTTTTGGTATTCAGAACAATTATTGGGAGGAAAGTGTCTCAAAAAGTAACTCAGAACCTATTTTCCCTTTTATATATCCTCAAGGTTATTTTTGTCTAAATAATTATCCTAGGTACCAATTGGTACTATCCCATTTTGGGTACTAAAACGGGATAACATACTTGAGAATGTATTTTCGGATACTTTTCTAATAATATATTACATCTTTGAATTATTATTTGAATATAAATTTGTGTCATATAAACTAAGTTATTAGATTTTCTCGAGTTAATCTAATTTTTTTACCAAAAAAGTAATATTTTTGAAAAATAATATTTTCAACTTAAATACTGTTTTAAATATCAATACAATTTTATTTTATTATATAATTACTATTTTACTTTATTATGTTTCAAAAATTATATTTTTTAATAAAAATAAATTAGATTAATATATAGCTATTCTTTATAAAGTTAAAACGAGTTTTTTGGTTTCAAATATCCGTGCAATCATTTTAAAAATTATATATTTTGATATAAACAATTTATAGGGATGAAACATTATTAGTGACACCATTATCCGACTTGGACCAAATAATAAAATCATTAATTAATCATGTAAAACAAATTCAATTCGAAAGAAAAAGATAAAGCCCTTGAAAAAAGTGAAGGGATCAAGAAATCATAGCATTGACCATCTAGTGAGTGATCAATTTGTGATTAATTCTGAATTAGTATATTTGCCACGTCTAATAAGGACCACCACTTCAGCCAAGGGCACATTTGGTGGCAATCGTCTTTATCTGTAGAGATTTTTTCCGGTCATTTGCGCAGACTGTTTGATATTTCAAAAATGAAAAAGTTTGATATGAGCAAAGCTCCGAATAACCACTTGAACAATTCAAGAATTTCATGAATCTTGACGATGATTACAATTTGTTGTGAAAATATTTTTCTCAAATCTTTAAAGAGAGTGTCTTAAAGTGGTACAATCGAATTCCGGAAAGGTCGATCAAAAACTTTGACATGTTCTGGATGGCTTTCCAAAAACAGTTTGTGGAAAGCAAAGAGCTTAGAGGAAATAGAGACACAATAATCCATGATTGAAAATTCGTTGACGAAAGCTTGAAGGGCTATAACAAATGTTTTGTGGAAACTAAAAATGGTTTGCAAGATTGGTTTAACTTTTAGCTATAACTGCTTTTAGGAAAGGGATTTTTGCTGAGGAATTGGGTGATATTATCATCCGGAAAAAATGACTTGGGGAGGTCTGTTATCACAAGTCGAAAAACAAATTATAGTAAAAGAAACGAAGAGACCGAATTTGCATGGTAAACCAAAGAGTAGTTCTTCTACCTCCCAATAGAAAACTACAACCAATTATCATCCGAAGGATTCCAGAAAAAATTCTTATCGAGCTAAGGCTAGCCTATACTCTAAATGAAAATTATCTAGATCTCGAGGAAATCAGTGGGTTTGACCTGATCACTTTGTAGAGTTAACTAAAAGTGTTGCAACTATTTATGACAAGTCAAAGAATTTTGTACCACTGCTCATTCAAACTCAAAAGAAAAATCAGAATACCCGGTTCTGTAGGTATCATAATGATGTGGGGTATGGTACCAACGATTGTATTGCTTTAAAGCAAGAAATCCAAACTTTGATAAAAAAATGGAAATTTGACTATTTTTGTCAAAGTACAATTAGGGAGTAGATCATTATCACTAGTGGTGGGACAAACTGTTATTCAAAGGGATGCCTTAGAACCATATAAGCAAGAAACAACTATGGTGATTACCGAACCGTATAACACATTTGATGAATATTCGGAGTATCTGGACCCAAACCCAGATCGAGATTGAATTAACATGGTAAGTGAATTTGAAAAGAAACAAAAGGTTTTTGGAGTATGTCAATTTTTTGAACTATTGACCATTTTCGTAGATGAGGGTACTCTATCATAATGATGTTGGGTATAATACTAGGGATTGTATATCTTTAAAGCAAGAACTCCAAACTTTGATAAAAATATATAGAAAACCGACCAATTTTGTCAAAGCAGAATTGGGGAGTAAATCATTACCACTAGTGGTGGGACAAACTGGTATTCGAAGGGAAACCCTTAAAAGCATCTAAGCAAGAAAACACTATGGTGATTACCAAACCGTATAACACATTCGATGAAAATTTGGAGTATATGGACCCGGACCCAGACCTAGATCGAGGTTGGATTAACATGGTAATTTAATTAGAAAATAAATGAAAGGTTTTCAGATTATGTCAATTTTTGAACCATCGACCATTTTCAGAGGGGGGGGGGGGTACTGTATCAACCCCCTCGAGTTATTCTTGAAAAGGGCATGTGGTCATCCTAACCACTCATTTAGAAGGGAAAATGCCTACCCATCTATATAAAAAACCTCCGATGTAATTTATTATCTTTGATAAAGATGACTTGAGAGATGTTGATGGGCCACACAAGGATGTTGTAGTAATTGGGGTTGCCATTGAAGGAATAAAAATTCAAAGAATTCTAATTGATACGGGCAGGTCAACTAACATTTTGTTTCTATATACTTATAAACAAATGAAAAACCCACTGGTCACCTTCTAGTCGAATAAAACCATAGTAGGGTTTACGAGGAGCTCTACTATTGTGGTTGGGGAGTTCGAACGGTAGACTATCCTCGAAAATGACCATTTAAAAAGAAAATATAGTACTTTTCATGGTGGTTGATGGGCCAACTCTTTATAATTATATCTTCGGTAGATCTTGGTTATTAAGGAGGCATGATATTGCGTTAAAATTTCATAATGTTTAAAATACATAGTTGGGGGCTAGGTTGGAGTTATTTGAAGTAGCCAAAAAATGGCTAGAGAATGCTACGTTGCTGCTTTGGCCCCCAAAACAATAAAGAATGTTTCAGCAAAGAAGGAATAAAAATTACTAGAGTCCTCTTTAGATTTAAGCAAAATAGATGATCCATGAGAGAGTCATAGTGGGGTAATTCTGAATGAATATGTTGAGTTGTACACTTTTACAGGTGGAAAATGTGTTATGGTTAGAGCCAAACTACCGTCAATAGTAAGGGAACAATTGTTGCCTTTTTTATCTAAGGATTTGTATATGTTTTCTTGGTGTCCTGATGATGTAACAGATGTACCTACAAGTATAATTTGTTACAAGCTAGCTATACGACCCGATGTGTATCTTGTTATACAGAAATAGAGGGTTTTCTCATTGTTAAAGAGGTAGATCGATTGACAAAATATGGGCATATTTGGGAATCTCTGTACCCATTATGGACTGCAAATTCAGTGCTTGTAAAAAAGAAGAATGAAAAATAGCGCTTGTGTATTAATTTTACAGACAAGAACATAACTTGTCTAAAGAATCTGTTTCTTGTCCTCCGATTAGATCAATTAATAGATTTCACTTATGGTAATAAGCTTCTATCATTCATGGATGGATTTGTTGGGTAATATCATATACAAATAGACCTGAGAAATCAAGATAATACAACATTCATAAGACACATGGGCCTCCATTGTTATAAAGTTATGCCCTTCAATTTGAAGGGGCTACTTATCAACGTCTGGTGAATAAAGATTTTGTTGGTCAAATTAGGAGAAATATTAGGTTTACATTGATGATATGCTGGTAAAAAATTTAAGGGTTGAGGTTCATTTATCTGATCTTAAATAAATTTTCTCTAGTATGAAACCTATCAATTTGAAGTCAAATCCGGAGAAGTGCACGTTCAGAGTATGGTCTGAAAATCGTGTGGGGTACATTATAGGTGAACAATAGATTCAAGTTGACCCAATGCAGTTGAGTGCACTACTTGCTATAAAACTTTTCAGATCCACCAAAGAGGTTCAAATACTTATCAGAAGACGGATTGCGTTGAACATATTTATATCAAGGTCTTCAGATAAGTGTGTATCTATTTTCCAAGTTTTAAGAAATATTAAAGAGTTTAATTGGTCTTCGAATTGTGTTAAGACTTTTGTTAAAATCAAAGAACAATTGTCTTCGCTAGAGACATTAACCAAACCAGTAATGGATGAACAACTCTACAATTACTTTGTAGTATCTGATGATGTAGTAAGTGCAGTTTTGGTTCGGGAAGTTGATGGTTACCCTCGCCATATTTACTATGTTAGAAATAGTCTGTGGATATGTTTACTATGTTAGCAAAAGTCAGTTGGATGCTGAAAAAAGATATTTGAAATTTGAAAAGTTGGCTTTAGACCTTGTAATAGCAGCTACAAAAATAAAACCCTATTTTTAGGCACATTCTATTACTGCCCGAACCTCTTTCCCACTTAAAAATATTTTATAAAAACCAGGTGTATCAGGTGGGATGACCAAGTGGTATGTTGAATTGGGAGATTATGATATTAATTTTGCTCCACGAATTGCAATTAAAGCACCAACACGTTTTGGTTGATTTTCATTCGGAGTGACCGTATATTGAATCCAGTATAAAAAACCAATGAAATAATATGTAGTTTTAATAGATTGGGGGGTCAAGCATGTTGGGCTGTGGGGAAAGAATTTACTTACTATTTCCTTTCAGGATTTGATGTACCAATCAGTACGTTTTGGTTTTAGAGCATCAAATAATGAAGCTGAGTACAAGCCAAAAATATTCGGGCTAAAACTTTTTTTAATTTGTGGTTCCAAAAACTTTCTTTTAATAAGTGATTCGCAACTACTCATACATCAGGATCAGGGCCAATCCAAAGCTAGAAAAGATTAGTTGGTAAAGTATTTACATGTATTGAGGGAAATATCAACTTTCTTCAAATATGTGGAGTATAAGCATGTGCCACGAGCCGAAGATGTTATGGTTGATTCCTTGGTAAAGTATAAGCATGGATCTTAATACAAAAATTCTCTTCGATATTAGAAACGTTGAAGTTGGGACAAAAACTTGAGGAAAATTTTCAAGTCTCAACAACAACAAACAGAGATTGGGGGCGTGAGATTAAAAAGTTCAATACTAAGGGAAGTTTTCCCTTTGATAAAGTTTTGTCTTATAATCTAAGGTATAAAGCGCATGGATTTTTAGTCTTAAGGGTTGTATTCTATAAGAAATCCCTTAGTAGGCCTTTGTTACGATGTATTAGGTAAGATGAGTCTTAGTTAATATTATCTGAATTATATGATGGAAGATATTCTGCCCACTGTGGTTATAAAACTTTAACATAAGGATTATATTAGCAATATATTATTGGCCTTTGATCATGGCAGATGCTAAAAAGTTAGTCAAATAGTGTGATCATTGGCAAAGATTTGAAAATGCAATGCATGTGCCAAAATTCCTACTAGAATAATATTGAAGAAAATTATGTTGATAGATATGGGCTCAATTTAGTGGGACCTCTGCTGATGGCGTCCAGAGGTTTTCAAACTATTATAGTAGTAATTGATTATTTTTCCAAGAGGGTGGAAGCAGTGCCTCTCTCAATAGGTGTATCACCTCTTCGACATTAGTAGTGATTGTTGTTGGTAAAGATTCATCGGACTGCTTCACAACTTTAACACAATGGTATCCGTACTGGAACATTTCTTAGTAGTTTTACTTTTCTTTGCCCGATAGATGAGGTCTCTACTCCTTGTTAGAAGATACACATTACCATCTGCAGCTTTAATCATGTTAAGGATAACCACTGGACGATGAGGGGTAATAAATTGTTCCCAAGATAGATCATGTTCAGAATTGGTCCTACAAAGATGACTCCATACCAAGTTATTGAAAGTAAAACATTTGTGGAAGGTGTTTGGCCAGTTCTCCCTATCTCATTGATGCAATGGTGCATATGAGACTTCAGTATTGTTACAAAGACTCGGGGTAAGGTTTGAAAATAAAGGATAACAAGTAAAGAAGTAATAAAACAAATTTGAGGAGGGGTATTAAATTTTTCCCAAGATAGATCATGTTCAGAATTGGTCCTACAAAGATGACTCCATACCAAGTTATTGAGAGTAAAACATGTGTGGAAGGTATTTGACCAGTTCTCCCCAGCCCATTGATGCAATTTCTTAAATGTGACTTTAGGATCTTCCAAATGGTATATATGAGACTTCAGTATTGCTGCAAAGGACTCGGGGTAAGGTTTGAAAATTGAGGAGAACAAGTAAAGAAGTGATAAAATAAATTTGAGGAAATACCAATATTTTTCCAAAATATGGAGACCCGAATTGGATTTTCCTTCAAAGATATCTTCCGCCCATTCTCTCACCAACCACTGACAAATAGAAATTACATAGTCCACAACTTATCAACTTCCAACAGGTCATCCACAACCTTGTATTCATCACCCATGTTATAGAAGTAAAAAAGAGGTCCAGAAAATTCAGGATAACCCATCAATAGCAACAAATTGTTCCATTGACATTCAATTTTTTATAGCATAGATACCATGATACATGACATTAGAGTAAACCAAACATTTGGACTAGCATGGCTTTGGAATAGTCCCACCAATTCGAAATAATTGACAATTTATGGGTGCAAGGCAAACTAGAGACCTCAGTTTAGCATATTTGTATAAATAATTAATTCACTTGGACCACAACTCATAGAAGTTTTTCCTTGCTTGGGTAACCGAACCTTTACCTCTTACAGAAATCTCCACTTCTCGCATATAACGTTCAATTCACTATCTTGGAAATAGTTAGAAGGGATTTTATCAAGGGCCAAAAGATACTTAGGGTAATATTTTGAAAGTTAGGCCCTAGACAACCAACCAATGATGGAGGGAAGTAATTCTTCCTCTACTTCGGTAGCCTTAACCTTACCATCTTTGCTTTTTCAGCATTTAGGGTTTTCTTCCGAGCTATATTTAAAATCTCAACATTCGCCTCAGATTGACCAAATTTCTCTAGAGGAGATTTTTAACTCATATTTTCGTCTTTGTCTACTAACTCCCTCAGATTAGATCCAGAAGATTCTTCCCGATGAGGGATATTATATTTTTCCATGCTAAGTTGTTATGATTGGGAATCGAGAGAAGTCGGAGTCTGCTACGTGAGTTTCTCGTCCCCAGAATAGGGGTTTGTGTGAACTTTAGCAGGTTAGGTCAAACCTGAAGGTGAGTTTTCTTTAGTAGCAGATCCCATGTCTTTACATATAAATGGGCGTTTACAATTGGTTATTCCTTGGGATTGAGTTAGTCTTGAAGAATAATTTCTTGATGTTAATGATTGGGTGGTAGAGGAAGGCTCTGCTATAATATTGTGCCTGTTGTATGGATAAGTACCTCTATAATCATTTGTATGACAAGTAGTGACTTTGCCTTTAGATTTGGGAAACCCTGCAGATAACCTATCTTTATTTTTCTCCTCTGTTTTATCTGAGAAACACAACCCGTCAGTTAAAGCTATTTTAGCAGTGAACATGCAAACTAGAGGAAGATGTCACCAGAGAATAACTTTACGATGATGACTATGGTAGACGATGATGAGAATGTTACCAACACTTAAATTTATGGTGGTAAGAGAACTAAGCTTCTATCTCTAATAATTAACTTTCTCTCTCTATAACTTACTATAGTGGGAAAATTAGGGGGGAGTTTTTATAGGGAACTAAACAAGCTCCCCAAGTATGTTTATAGAGAAGTAGAAAAGTCACCAACGACTATAATTTCTAGGAGAGTGGAACCGTTTCCAACTGTTGACATGCCATACCTATTGTAGAGAGAAATCGTGTGTCTAATAAATAAATGACACATGTCCAGGGAGGTATCCAACTAAACGACATAAGAAGAATATCACCCAAATATTTGAGTGACTCTAACATAAAAAATAAGGTTACTTCTTGTAACAGTTTAAAGAAAATTTTGATAGGGTAGATCCAAAAGAGTGTTCAACCCTTATACAACGTGCTTGTATGTTAGACCTTCTAGAAATAATTTTGTGAGGGTTGAGGGGGCAAAATTGATGAGGACAAAATTATTCAAAGGGTAAATCAGACAAAGTCATTATCCATATATTTAACTCATATTTATTTATTCCTTTATTTAAAATAATTTTAGATAATTAGTTAGTTATTTTAGTTAAATTCAATTTTTTGGGCTCAATATTTCGAGTTGGGCTTGGATCATGTTTGGATATGGGTTTGAACAATACTTTGGCCCATTGGGCCCATTAACAACCTATAAATATGTTTTAAAGACATTTACGACAAAGAGGATCAATGAATTCTTAAATCAAACTCTATCTTTCTAAACATTTACTGAAGCTGCTCCTCATCTCTCTACTCTCCATAAAAAAATAATTACCTTTTGTTATATTACCAAATAACCCTTCATATAGAATATATTTCGCCATATTCATTTTTGGTGGAGACAAGTATAAGAAAGTCGTCTGAGTTTTGTTCATAGTTGATGATAATCCAACCTCTTATAATGAAATCTTTGACAGATCGTGGCTCGATAAGATACATACCATAACCTTTATTATGTACCAATATCATCTATTATTGTTGGGTACAAGATAAGGGTCATAAGAAGCATTTACAAGGTCGATCAGTTAGTAGAAGTCCAAAGAATACATATACACTTCCCATACATAAACAATACATGTCCAAAGAACCTATTTCAAGTCACAATGGTCAATCAGTTAGTAGATTATACCTCATACAATAACCTTATCTCCTTCATGAATGCTAACTAAGGTTATAATCAAATTCTAATGCACCCAAAAAATTAAGAGGGTACCATATTCATCACCGATCGGGGCTTGCATTGTCACAATGTTATGACATTTTGAATTTAAAAAGTGCAGAAGAAACTTACTAGATGTTGGTTAATAAGGATTTTTCTAATCAAATAGGTTGTGATATGGAGGTTTATATTGATGACATGTTGGTCTAAAGGCATGATGACTCAGATCTCATAAATGATTTGGTTGAAACCTTTATAAACCTAAAAGCTATAAACCTCAATCTTAATCCAGAATAATGTGCATTCAGGGTCTAGTCTAGCAAGTTCTTTGGTTCTAGTCAGTGAGAAGGGAATAAAAGCTGATATGTCATAGTTAAAGGTCTTAGCCTTTACGTTTCCCCTAGATTTATCAAAGAAGTTAAGTTTGACTAGAAGATTGACAACCTTCAACGGATTCATTTCTTACTCTTTAGGCAAATGTTTCCCTTTCTTTTAAGTGTTGAAGAAGGCTAACTAATTCCACTGGACCGAGAAGTGTTGTTGGGAGTTTGATAAGATTAATGAAACTTTATCATCTTTAGAAGTTGTATATAAGGCCCTCACATTTGGGAAGTTATACATCTACCTAACATTGTATAATTATACTATGAGCATCGTCTTAATAAGGGAGGTATAGTTTTTTGAAACTCGTCTACTATGTGAGTAATAGTTTACTTGATACAGAGACTGGATACCTTTAACTCAAAAAATTAGCACTTTCATTGGTCGTAGCTGTAAGGAAGATGAGGCCGTACTTCAAAGGCCATTATATTATTTTCTGAACCTCATTCCTTCTCTAAAGCATACTTTAGAAGCATGTTATTTCCAGACATATAATGTGCTGGCCAGTTGAGCTAGGGTACTTCGATATAACCTTCAAGCTAATGTTTTTTTATAAAAGCTCAAGATTTAGTTGTTTCTTTTAACAAAGTTAAATGCTGAAAGACTATGACATTTATTTGAGAATATTATGTCTAAATCTGGACTGATAACGGATCTAGCACTTAAGGTTATGGGTATGGGTTTAGTTTATAGCCATTTTGGTGAGGTAGTGCATCATTTTATTTGTTTTGGTTTTTAAGCTTCCAACACTGAGGTTCTTAATTGTGGGCTTTGGTTGACGTTTACGTGTAAAGCTATGAGGGTGAGGTTAGTTAGTGGCTCACAAATTTTGATCAACCATGATCATGATCAGACTGAAACACATAAGAATTACCTGATTAAATAACTCAATATGCTGAAACAACAAATCAAAGCCTTTAAAGTTGTTCATTATAAACAAGTATCGAGGGAAAAAAATATACTCGTGGACTCATTAAATTATTTTGCATGTTCTGAAACCACCCATTAATTATCCATTAAGAGCATCCATTAGTTGAAACAGATCCCGAGACTATGAGAGAAAAAAACATTATTGATATGTGCTTTAGTACCAGATAATTAAATGGTTGAGCTAGAAGAATATATCTTAAATTGCATGCTCTCTTTAGACAAAGCTTCGACCCATAACTTGAAGTTCAGATGTTTCAAGTATTTTTTTTATATGAAGAACTCTATATAAGCACCCCCATTCATTTGTTCCCTTGGACCTGATGAGTCTTGTACTTTTTTGAAGAACATCATGATCTAGTAGGATCATCTCATTGTGGGTATAACACTTTGATATGAAGATTATTTCAAGTAGGGTATTATTGACCTAGGATAATGACTGTTTCCAAAGAGTTAGTCAAGAGGTATGATACTAGTCATCTCTTTACAAGCATCATCCACCGCCCAAATGTACCTCCGTCAACTATATCATAAGTTTTTCCCTTTTATAGATGATGTCTAGATCTTGCTGGACCCTTCCTGAAGCGACTGGAGGATGCTAATATATACTTGTAGCAATCAAATACTTTTTAAAGTGGATAAAGATAAAACCACCCGCAAGAATAATGAATAATAAAGTAATAAACTTTATTAAAACTAACATGGGATGCAGGTTCAAAATACCCAATTTAATTATCATTGAAAATGTTCTTCAATTTCTAGAACAAAGAAATAGTTTTCTTTTCTCTAACAAGAGGTATTCAACAATATTTCTTAATACTTTTCCATCATCAGGATAACCGTCAGGTTGAAAAAGAACTTAGAAGGAGCAACAAAAAAAATCAAACTTTCTTTAAGAAGTCCAAACTATACCCTAAACCACTACGTGGGTAACCTATTTTGCTCTAGCATATAGAATGGATGTTGTTGTCCCCATTCAAACCATTTTGCCTATATTTCAAATTAGTAACACCTATGAAGAAGACAATGATGCTGGGAGAAGAGTTGAGTTCAATGTAATAAAGGAAAAGAGAATTAAGACTCACTTCACGGTCCATAACGACCAAACGTTTATGAAGAGCATATGCGTTTCTCATGCCTGATTCTGTAAGTTCAAAGTGAGGGAAAAGTTTTTTAAAAAGTGTTCCTACGTACCTAAAACCCTAAGGTTGACAGCTGGGGACAAATCAGGAGGGACCTTACCTAGTCTCAAAGAAGTTCAAGGCAAATCCATATAATCTTGTGACTAAAGAATGAAGGACTCTTGTCAATTAGTAATCTCTAATAGCCACTTCTAAATGGTAACAAGATTGAATATCTCAAGAATAATAAGGAATATTAACTATGTATTAGATTTAATCTCAAGATTACAAAAAATGGAACCTTTTACAATGAGGTCAAACCCCTTATTTATACTATTATTTTAACCTTAGTCTTAATTATACAGATGAATGACATGTGTTTTTACGGATACATGACATTCATCAACAAAGACTTTCTTATAAATATTTTAGCGTTAGAAGGATCTTGAGTATTCTCTATAACACGTCGACTTCCATCTCTTTATTATTTTTTTACCTTTACTTCGATCAACATGATTTTAGATCTTATTTTGGTGAATGATCTAACAATATTTGATGTTACTTATCACGTGTGGATATGAGAAAATACCTCATGAATACCATTAATTTCACACTGAAGAGGATTTCCCGCCAATTTTAATTTATCATCAAAGATTATCCTCCACTAACTTTATCATTCATTTCTCTATATATAGCTACTCAGGTGTAGCATATTTATTTATCTAACAATAACATAACTAATCAAACTTGTGGTGTCCTATATGTGGAATGGATTACTCACAAAGATAGGCACTTGCCACAATCCGTCAAGTATGTGAAGTGAAAAAGATCGGATGAGACCACCAATGAGGTTTTTTTAAAATGTTGTGTGTATAACATATTATATGTATGAACGTAGTCACGCTCCCTCTTAATGTCTATGAATTCATAAAGACATATTTATTATGTTTAATTATTTACAATCGAAACCAATAGTTCGGGTGTTTGACCTCTCGTACAAAGTCAAACAAGAGGCATTCATGAAATTTAATTTGAATTGTTTTTTATTTTATTATAAAAGATATGATCGTTTCAATGGAGGAGATCCTCGCTAAACATGGGGATGCGTTAAGGAATTGCACACCCGTTGGCGGACATGAATTTAACGATGATTATGACTTTAACTAAAATTATGTGTTATTATTTTCAATGTTATTTTATTTTGAATGTTATTTTTGTATGTTATTCTCATATTTTTTTTTATGTTTAATGATGTCTTTTAATTTTATGGTTCATGTTATCACAATTTATGATCAATAATGGCATCTTTAAAACCAAAATAGAACGATATTATCGCACATAATGTTTGATATTAGAGTAACTAATCGTGCGAGAAGCGACCAAATTTTATTTTTTTGCCCAAAAATTTCCCCGAGGGACATACATCTCATATATCCTGCTCACAGTGCGACATTATGATTTTTCCCTAAATGTTTTCCTGAAGGATTGATATCATGGATTATGTCCGACATACATCGCATATATCACGCTCATAGTGTGACATAAGGTAACTTTTGTGTTTAATTTTCTCTTTTAGATAGCTACATATCGCACATATCATGCAATTTTGGCATACATATCTTATTGTTAATGTTTAAAGTCATTTTGTTCACAAATATTAGTAAAACATAACCAAAATAATAATAACAATAGCTATATATCGCACATATCATGCAATTTTGGCATACATATCTTATTGTTAATGTTTAAAGTCATTTTGTTCACAAATATTAGTAAAACATAACCAAGATAATAATAACAAGATAAATATCATAAAGAATATATTAAAAGTTATAATAATATAAAAACAAGATCATAAACGTCCTGATAAGATAGAAACAATACCATAAACATATTAATAAGATAAAAAAAATATCATAAATGTCCTAACAGAAAAAACAAGATCATAATATTTGTAACAAAGTGAAAGAATTTATCAATGACCTCGATAGTGTGCAAAACGGTTAATCGTATCATGGTATCCCTTCATCTCGAGAATCTGATCACAAATTTTATGTGTGTTACCATGATGATACGTGTTAATCGGAGGGTTCGACCTAACATATGTATATGACCTGAATCTGGGTTGCCCGCTACGTACCACAGGTATTCCTAACCCACATATGGTACAAAAAGTCCATATTATGTGACCCACCCTTGTATGTATGACCTTTACGGTCCGAGTGAAAAGTATGAGACTTTGAATTAACCAAAATGATTTTATTAGGATGAAATCTATTTAACACGTTTATTAGTCATGTGAAATGAGGTCGTAATCGATATAGTACCATTTGAGTATTACCAAAATGTTGTGTCATATAAAGCAGATAATAAGCTTCAAATATGCCAAATCTTTTTTGCTAGATAAGATGCACTTTTGTTGGATACACAAATGACAAAGCTTATAGATTTTAGACTTGGAGTCTAACTTGGTTACTGAATATAGAAAATTAGAATTCTTTGAGTCCAAATTATATAGTGACATAAAGACTTAAATTACTGCAAAGCAAATTGTAAGACAAATCTTTGGTTGAAAAGTAGTATTGTGAGCCTCGTATAAGTAAAAAAAATACATGTCGAAAGTAATATAATATAATAACATAAATTATGACATGATTTCTTTTCATTAGATGGAAACAAAATTTTGAAATATTCCTGACTTGATTATTTTAGAAGATGAGTTAAATGTTACAATGATGCAACATATTTTAAAGATTATGTGTTTTAAAAATATGTTATAAATGATAATAATAAATTCAACAATATCTAATCACACTTGGTAATTGATTTACTATCTTAGAATTCAAGATTAATTGGTTATAATTAGACATTTTAAAAGAAATATGACACAAATGATGCCATTTAAGAATCCAAGGCTAGTTTGGTAATTATAAGTTTTCCAATGAAAAAGAAATATATTATTTTGACATAGATGCTTGAGTTTCAAGACTTATAAGTATAAGAATTTTTTCTTACAATCACATTAGTCGAAAATCTTAAGATCATCAAATAGATGTAAAAACAATATTTTTAAATAAAAATCTCAGTAAGGAGATCTAAATAGAGCAAACAAATGAATTTACTCTCTCGGGTTAGGATCAAAACTAAGCAAGTTTGTTAAGACACTATATGACTTAACACAAGTATATGAGAAATTAAATTAAATTTTTGACCATGCCATAATTTCCGATGGGTTTATGCGTAATATGACAGATAAATGTTATACACTTAGGCTTCTAGTGATACAGTGAAAAATTATACTTTTATATGCATATTATCTACTTATTTGAAGTAATATGACATGCGAGCCATTGTTGAAATGAAAATATTTATGTCTTATATGTGTAAGATAAAATATTCCATAGAAATATATACTATTTGTTTAATAAATAATTTCAGAATAGTATGGTTTATGCCTTTAATCAATCTCACTATATTGAGAGTGTAATTGATAAGTTTAAGCTTTAAAATTAAGGAAGCATATCATAATTTGATCCTAGTTTGAAACCCAAAAAATAAAGGGCGTACAATGACTCAACTAGTATACACTAGTGTTATAAGAAGCCTTATGCATATGATTTTATGCATTAAGGCTAATATTTTGTTTATAGTTAGTTATTTATGTATATTTACGGGTAATCCAACTCTGCAACATTTGAATGCTATTTTGAAGGTTCTTGGAGACTTAATTTTTTTTAAATATGTATTTTAAATATTCTAATGTTTTAAAAATAGTTGAGATGCATATATATGCAAGATGGATAACAATTTAGCCGACAACACATCGACTACACGACGAGTGTTTGTTTTCCATGATTAGATGTTTAGTAGGGTTAAAAAAACATACATGTATATAATATTAAACCGAGTGTGATTTCATAACATTAATCGTAACATAAACAAAAATTGAATTAGTAAGAGAGAAATTTCTAAAAATATCATTAACCTCAATAATGACAATACACATTTATTATGATAATCAATATACTATTTGTAGAGCCTAGGAAAAAATCTATAATAACATGTATAAACATCTAAATTTTATCATTGATATGTTAGAAAATTGATTCAAGATGGAATCATATCAATTATGTACGTGGGTTATAGTGAGAATCTAGCATATCCGTTTACCAAACTATTGACTAAAAAATAAGTGCATTTAATATTTAGATGGATGATATTAAAAATCTTAAAATGACATTTTAAAAATGATGGTAACATGGTTCAACTATAATAAACATTTAGATATCAAATTTTCAATGGAAAACAGAAATCATTGGAAATAATATTCAACGTATAAAATTAGTTCTATTTAATCAAAGTATATATTCGCATATCATAATGTGTACTACGTATGACATGTATTTATAAAGATAACAAAAACGTTGTAAGGTTTGTACATATAAGAATACATGGATGATTTTGCATCTCACAAGGAACGAGTTCATCTCAAGAAAAATTATTGAAACATATAAACATAGACCATAAGAGTGCTAAGTAAAATTAAGGATAAAGAAAATAGTAAACATGTTTATATGTATCAGGTTACTGGTTTGACGACATGGAATAGTTGATTCAAAATTACGATGACCAACATTATAATTGACTTTTGTTATTTTACACATATAAAATTTAAATTGATATATATATATATATATATATTGTCTTAATAAGAATATAAATAATAATAATATTTAATATGAAGTATCCTTGTAGTTTTGATTGTATCAAATGGTTGTAAACTAGATCTCGAGACGAGCTCAAATTAGAAAATTTAATAATTAGATATAATAATAAGAGTTTTAAAATTTATTCATTATGTTGTATACCACAAGAGAAATGAAATAAAGACATGCTCGTAACGAAAACGCATGCCACTCGTCGTGGCATGACACACAACCTTATGACAAGTGTTTATGATTGGTCTAGCTTATCGTGGAAACAAACAAGACCCGTTATCATTTTTTTTCGAACAACCCATGATATAAAATGAAATATCATTGCTGCAACAATAAGATTTTTGTAAAAAATATATATGGTCATCACAAGAATAAGCTTGGTGTGTCATGATGCCATGATATTTCGCCACGACGGCCTAATTTGTTATTGTAACGACAGCTGTTACAAAAAATATATCAATCAATTTATTATCACTGTTATGAGCCATGTTTCTTACCACAACTAGCATAAATAATTGTGATTGCTCAACAAATACTTCAAAATCTATATAGCCTAAATAATTGAGAGATAATTTAACAACAAGATTATTTATATACATGTTTCCAGATTATCTGAAAATTCTCCCTTTTAATTTATTAAATTTATCGAATAAACTTTCAATATGTAGTTATTTGTATTGGAATTTAAGAAATTTGCTATATATTGAAAAACAAATCATGTGTGATAGGATCAGATATTTTTGGAAGCGACTTCATGAAGGTGTGAGAATAATTTGAATGGTATTTTAGGCCTAAAATAAAAAAGACATATCTTTACCTTTTGACTTAGGTGTATGCCTACTAAAACAATGTTTACACTAATGGGTTTTGGACCTTTTAAGTTTTTATGTCATGACCCAACCCAAGACCCTAAAATTAACTATAAATACCTTAAAATATTTCATTAATTAGGGGGAGACATAAAATGAACTACTATAATCAATAAGCAGTTGATTTATCTCTCTACCTTCTGTAAATAATAAGTATCTTTTTTACCAACTATAAAAAATACCTTTGTTTATATTTTATCATCATCAAATTGACGACCATAGTGGGAGTGAGGGAGTCCGTATAGCAAAAACCCAAAGCTTGAAACCATTTTCTAACTTCATAGGATAATGGAAAGTGAAATGCAATTCGATCTGCCCCCAGTGGTTGAAGAGGGCCACGTCGAAGAAGAACATATTAGATACTCATTTGAGAATGTCGAGCGTAAAGAAAGAACTCAATGTCAAGATAGGCTTGCTGAATTCTGAAAAGAAATTAAGGCCATGAAATACATAGGAAAGCTAATAGATGTTTAGTTGTATTGGATGATAATCCCCTTAGCTACCCGAAACGACATTCGAGGGATAATTCTCCTAAAAACCACCAACTTTCTAGAAAAGAACCTCAAACTAAATACGATTGTATCTCTTCGGAATCCAACAAGAATTCCTCATCATCATTAAATATCTCGTCATCCATATCGAGTAGTGATTATAACTAAAAGAAGAAGAAAGATAAGCATCGAGATAAATGTCGGTGTAGTTAAAGTAAAAAGTTTAAGAACCAATATGTCTTAGCATAGACCAGTTATTGATCGACCCGTTTGTCGTCCGATCTGAACTAGGTATATTTGCTGATTCTGGTGAAATCCACCGATTTAGTCAGGGCGTAATTGGAAGCAATCCCTTTTGTTAGCAAAATGTTTGTCCGGACATCTCCCTAGACGAGTTGGTGTTTCCAAAATGGAAACGTACAATGGCAATAAAGATCCAAATAATCATTTAGAGCAGTTTAAATTATTTATAATGAATTTCTACGATGATGATAAGTTGTTGTATTGAGTTTAATCCCAAACTTTTAAAGACAATGCCCTAAAATGGTACAATAGGCTTCAAGAGGGGTCAATTATTATTTTTGATATGTTATGGATGACTTTCAGAAGGAAATTTGTGGGAAGCAAGGAGCTCAGAGGAAATGAGGACATGGTGACTTATTGTCATCAACTTGCTAGTGAAAGTTTAAAGGAATACATTAGCAGATTTGTGAATACAAAAAATGGTTTGGCTGATTGTTACGAACATGTGGCTATAACTTCTCTCGGGCAAGGTTTGCTATCCGGAGATTTAACAGATACAGTTACTAGAAAGAAATCAGAGACTTGGGGTGGTTTGCTAAACCAATTTGGGAATCAAATTACTGTAGAAGAAACAAAATTGTTAAGGCAACCTCGATAAAATAAACTTCTTGCAATTACATCGCAGTCACATTCTGGTGGTCAGACCCGAGTTTCTTCCAATAGTCGTCAGCGCGAGTCTGGACAAGGTTGAAGCCATACTAGGTCAAATAAATCTCAACAATCTAGACCAAGGGGAAATCAATGGGTTGAACCTAGCTATCTCGTCGGGCTTGTTGAAAATATGGCAACAATTTACGTTATGGCCAAATATAATGTACAATTCTGAAGGCCTTTGCCTATCCAAACCCTAAGAGAAAACTTAATTACTTGTTTTTGAAAATATTATGAGGATACGGGGCATGATACGAAGGATTGCATAGCCTTGAAACAAGAAATTCATATGTTGATTGAGAATGGAAAATTGACAACTTTTTTCAAAGCACAAAGGGCCAATAGTCCCGGGCTTAACTCTTGTAGGTATCAAACAACTTTTCCTGTTGTTTAATGCCTGACATAGAATCTCATAAACCAAAACACGCTATGGTAATTATAGAACAGTTCGATGTGGATTCAGAATATTTGGACCTAGATCCGAACCGAGGTTGTGTTAATGTTATAAGTGAAGGTAGTGGAAGGGTTTCTAAATTATATTGATACCTCGAATCTTTAACAATATTTGGAGGAGATACGACAACAACATTTTCAAGCTGTTCCAGAAAGAGGCATGTGGATAGTCTTAATGATCAATTTGAAGGAAAAATGTCAACCCATTTGTATCAAGACCCTACACTATTTGTAGTTTTTTATAGAGATGATTTAAGAGATATTGTTGGGCCGCATGAGGATGTTTTAATATTCGGATCGTCTATCGAAAGAACATAAATATGAAGGATTCCAATCGATATAGGCAGCTCAGCTAACATATTATATTTGTCTGTTTATGAGTAAATGAAAAACCTAACTATTATTCAACCTTTGAATCGAACCATAGTAGGATTAACGGGGAGTTTTGCGGATGTAATTGGATAATTTGAAGAGGAGACAATTCTGGGCAAGAGTTCCTTCAAGAAAACTATTAGAGTTTTATTTGTGGTGGTAAATTGTCTGACTTCTTATAATGCTATTTTTGGGAGGTCTTGGCTCGTAAGGATGGATGTTGTTGCATCGATCGTTCATCAGTGTTTAAAATATGCTAGTGGTTGTCAGGTCAGGGTGGTTACAAAGGAGTCAGAAGATAGCAAGAGAATGCTACATTACTTCACTTGCTCCAAAATCTCTTAACCCTATTGCTACTAAACAAGAATAACAACTACTAGAGTCCTCTTCGGATTATAACCATATACATTATCTAAAAGAGACTCATAGTGCGGTTATTCTTATTGAAGAAGTGAACATTTATAGCTTGACTAATGGGAAAAATATTAGAGTTGGGTCGAAGCTACCAATTAAGGTAAAAGAAAAATTGTTAATCTTTTTTTCCGAGCATTTACATGTGTTTTCCTGGTGTAATAAATATGTAACAAGTGTGCCAGCTAGTGTTATGTGTCATAATTTTTCAGTACGATCAGATACAGATCCAGTAATTCAAAGAAGAATGTCCTATCTAACGAAAAATCCGAAGCAATTTGTTAAGAAGTAGACCGACTAACAAAAATAGGCCATATTAGGGAATCTCAATACCCGTTATGGATAACAAACCCGATGATGGTAAAAATGAAAAGCGGCAAATGGTGAATGTGTATTGATTTTACCGATCTTAATAGGGTTTATCCTAAAGATCCATTTCTGGTACCTCAGATATACCACTTAGTAGACTCCACTTTTGGAAACAAATTATTATCTTTCATGGATGCTTTTTCCGGCTACAACCAGCTCCAAATGGATCTGAAGGATCAAGATCATACTACATAAATCACTGACCGGGTGCTGTATTGTTACAAGGTAATGCCTTTTAATTTAAAGAATGTTGGGGCCACTTATCAGCATTTAGTAAAAATGGAATTTGCCAACCAGATTGGCAGAAATGTAAAGGTATATATTGATGATATGATGGTGAAAAGCATAAAAGAGAAAGACCATTTATCTTATCTCAAATAAACTTTTTCTAACTTAGAGGTCATTAATTTATACCTGAACCCAGAAATGTTTACTTTCATTATGCAATCCATAAATGTTTTAGGCTATGTCATCAACAAAAAAGAAATTCAAGAAAATCCAGCACATTTAGATACATTATTAGCCATGGACCCCCCCCCCCCCCCCAAATCTACAAAAGAAGTCTAAGTGTTAACTAGAAGATTAGCATTTTTGAATCGATTCGTGTCGAGATCATCAGATGAATGTGCACAGTTCTTTCAAGTGCTAAGAAACGCAAAGGAATTCAATTGGACTCCGAATAGTGACAAAGCTTTTATCGAAATAAATAAACATTTTATTATCTAACAAATTTGTTTAAACCAGTGGAAGGAGAAATAATTTATGTATATTTGGTTATTCTGGATCATACTGTAAGTAAAATACAAAGACACAAAAATGCAACCCTATTTTCAAGCGTATTCTATCATAGTTCGAACCTTTTTTTCCACTAAAAAGTATGCTGCAAAATTCGGATATATCGGGTCGAATGAAGAAGTGGTCTATCAAACTAGGGGATTATGATTTTGATTTTGTTCCTCGAACAACAATCAAGGCACAAGAAATGGCAGACTTCTTGGTTAAATTCCATTCAGATCGGCCTTGTGTGAAAATCCCTACCATTAAACCAGTAAAAGAATGGGTGGTTCAGATAAATGAGGGATCCAACATAGTGGGATGCGGAACAAGAATTTGTTTAATTTCCCCCTTTGGGGATTTGATATATCAAGCTATCCGTTTTGGTTTCAAAGCCTCAAATAATAAAGCTGAGTGTGAGGCAAAAAATTATGGCATAAGGCTTTCTTAGATATATGGAGCAAAAATAATCTGATTGGTTAGTAATTCACAATTATTGATACATCAGGTTCAAGGATTATCTGAAACAATGAAGAAATACTTAGTAAGATATCTATATGTGCTAAAGGAAATGTCTGCTTACTTTAAAAGTCTAAAGTATGAGCATGTAGCCAGGGCTAATAATTTGATAGCTGATTCTTTGGCCAATATTGCGTATGTTGAAGCCTACTATTGGACTTTAATACAAGAATGTCCTTTGACAACAAAAACTCTTCGAATGAAAGTTGAAACGTAAGAAATCTGTCACATTTCTACCATAGTTAGCTAGGATTGGAGGTATGAAATCCAAATGTTCATTATTGGGGGTATTCTTCTTGAAATTAACAGCTTAGCCAAGAAGTTAAAGGTTAAAACGCATGCATTTTTTTATCTTGGGAGAAGTTATTTACAAGAAATCATTTAGCAAACTGTGTTTCCTTTGGTCCGATGAGTCCCAAGTGATTATATCTGAATTATATGATGTATAAGATTCTTCCTATTGTGGTTATAAATCTTTAATTAGAAAGGTTTTCTTAATATGATCGGCCTTTCATCATGAGAAATGTTAAGGAATTAGTAAAACGATGTGATCCATGTCAAAGGTTTGGAAATGCAATTAATGTTCCAGCATTTCCCACAAGGACTATATCTGAATTAGTATCCTTCAACCATTGGGGGCTTGATTTAGTAGGCCCACTGCCAATGGATTTTGGAGGATATCGAACTATTATTTTGGCAGTTGATTATTTTTTTAAGTGGGCAGAAGCTGCATTTCTTTCTGGAACTACCTTTAAAATAGTAATAAAATTTATTTTATCCAATATATGCTACAGATTCGGAATACCTAGGAGTATTACAACATACAATACACCTCAATTTGACAATAACTATATAGAAGAATCTCATGCATCAAGAGGAATTTGCCACTATTTTTCTTCATCATTCCATCCACAAGACAATAGGGAGGTAGAGTGGTTAAAAAAACCATTTTAAAAGACGTAAAAAAGAATTTAGAGGTGGCAGGGGGTAAATAGCCAAACTATTTACAAGAAGTGTTGTGGACCTAAGACACTACTTCGCATACTGCCACACAAGAGTCTCTTTTTTCTTTGACTTACGGGATGGATGAAATAGCTCAAGTAGAATCTATTTTTCCTTCATTCAGAGTCCAAAATTATTCCGAAAAAGACAATAAGATTGCAGTAAGGGCTCAACTAGATTTGATTGAAGAAAAGAGACTCAAAGCCCATTTGAGAACGGTCCACTATCAAGGCTTAATGAATAGTAGATATGCATCGAAAATACAAAGGATAGAGTTTGGTATGGATGATAAAGTTATGAGAAAAGTGTTTTTACACACTAAAGACAAAAAATTTAGAAATTTGGCTCCAAATTGGGAAGGCCTTATATTGTTGTAGAAAAGATCAAGAGTGAAATGTATTTGTTAGTTGATCAAGAATATATTCTATTGAATCACCCATGAAATGTTGAGCATATAAGATTATACCTTGAGTAAGGATTTGTAAATATTTGATTTACCGTTATTTAAATGTATATATTTATGGGGTATACTATTTCCAACCCTGATGGCTCAGAAAGGTTTTAACAAGGTGCCAGTATCATCAATCTACAACCTTTTCCCTTTAAAAACTTTTTATTTAAGTATAATCAGTAAATTTTGTATGCTTTTAAATGAATTATCTTTGAATGGTTTGGGTTTGAAATTTTGTATGCGTTCGAATGGATTACCTTAGAATGATTTGTATTTGAAATATGTATGCCTTCAAATGGAATACCTTGGAATGGGTTGTGTTTGAAATATGTATGTCTTCGAATGAATTACGTTTGAATGGCGTGTGTTTGATATTTTGTATGCCTTCGAATGGATTAACTTTGAATGACATGTGTGTGTTTGAAATTCTCTTATATTTAAAATCTTGTATGCCTTCAAACGGATTTCCTTCGAGTGACTTGTTCATTGATTTTGCTTGCCTTCGAATGAAGCAGACCAATAAATAAAGATACAAACAAAAATATATACATAAGGAAATAAGTTAAGTTGATAAGAGAATGGCTAGTACAAAACGCCTCGAAAATCCTAAGGATTTGATAAAATCCAATATTCAAAAACAACAAAAATACTTTGGCATTACCAAAGACCTATCCAAAAACTTCCGACCTACCACTAAAAAATGCCTTATAACAAGGATTTACACAATACAACCAAATTTAAATATCTTTAACCTTTAGGCTCTTTCCCTTTAGTTTTTTCTTCTTTTTCATCTGAACTTCCCCTTTCAGAATCCATTCCATCATTCTCATTGGAATCTTTGTTTGACGACTCATCGGAAG
Source organism: Limnanthes douglasii subsp. nivea (assembly GCA_036936605.1). NCBI lineage: Eukaryota > Viridiplantae > Streptophyta > Magnoliopsida > Brassicales > Limnanthaceae > Limnanthes > Limnanthes douglasii. Next base: position 86,160,769 of record JAUPFV010000001.1, read on the forward strand.
CATCCATCTCATCTGCCAAAGATATGTCAGGGGGAAACAATTCTCTGGAACCCATCCCCATAACGAACCAAGGGAGGGCGGGATACTTTGGGAACACTAATATTTGGACATACTACTAACTCCGAACTAGTTGAGGTTTTACTTTTCTTTGAACTTCTTTTGTTACTTCTTCGCTTGTTTCTTTTTTTTAGACTTCTATTTATTAGACTCGAGAATATTTGTGGGCACATCACCTCCCTCCATAGTGGCATCAACTGCGTCTAACAATGATGCATGGATCTCAAGGGATTGTTCTTCGATAACCTTTTCAACGACACCTTGCGAAGTTCCTTTTCTATTTTTTCTTATCTTTTTAGCCCGATGACTGATGGTTTTCTTCCTTGTTAGAAGGTATAACTTCTCATCATCAGATTGGATTCTCAACAAAAATACGCTAGATAGATGAGGAGTGGTGAAGTCCTCCCATAACAATTCTCTTTTAGGATTGTTCCTTCAAATATGATTGCGAGTTAAGTTGGGAGAGGTGAAACATTCATGAAAGCCATTATCCTATTTTTCCTCTCCCCTGCCATGCAACTTCTCAAAAGTGACTAGTGCATCCTTCAGATGATGAACAAAGCGGTTCAGAATAACTATATAGAGAAGAAAATTTAAAATAATGATCAAATAACCAAACAAATAAGGAATACATATTGAAATATGAAATACATGTTTAAAGAAGATTACATGGGCTCTTCCAAATCCAGTGAGTTGGGTTGGATTTCCTTTTGAGGAATATATATTTTTTCCATTTTCCTATGGTCCACTAATGAAAAGGAACCGAGTCTTCCATATCATGTCCACTTTTAACAGATCGTCTACTACTTTGTAGTCATTCCCCATATTAAAGTAGTAGAAGAGAATCTTAGAATTTCGACACGACCTAACAATATCCTCCACTTGTTCCATGGGCATTGGAGTTTTGGAAAGACACGGCGCTATGATACAAGAAAGTAAAGTGAATTAGGCATTCAGATTGGCCTGACTCAGACACAACCAAACTAAATGAAAATACTTGACAATTTCATGATCTAGGGGAAACCGAAGGCCCCATTTTAGTGCGTAATGTAAACTACAAGTTCATTAGAACGAAAATTCATAAAAGGTTCTCCACGCTTAAGAAATCTAACTTTAATCGCGTCTGAGATTCCTCATTTAGTACGAACGATATCTAATTCTTTGTCATAAAAGTAAATATAAGATATATGATTCAATCCTAAGAGATATTTCACACTTACTTTCTTAAAATTCACCGATACGTTCATCCAACGAGATCAGGAGCTCTTCGAATTCTTCTTCTATAACTTCTCATTCACCCCGAATCTTCAACAAAGGGCTTTGGAGTCTCCCATGTTTGACCAGATATCTCAAGAGGAGAATCTTCATTAAAATCTTCCATAATTTCTTCCATTACCTTCGGCTACGATCTTGATGGTCTGAAGGCCTGGATGCTAGTGTTATCTTCCGTAATTGATTGGTTTTTACTTGAATTCAGTGGAGAAAGAGAATCGGTCAGTTTTAATGGTTCTATAACAGCTTTAGCTTTGCCTTTAGACTGTCTAGTCACTCTGAGGGGGTGACATTCTCTGAATCCAATCCCATAGCTTTGAAGGAATCCAGTGACTTGTGGCATTTTGAGATTGTGATGGTTGTGAGAAGCACTTGTCTGAAGTGAACGATTAAGTAGTTGTTGAATATTATAAGAGAACGTTGCGACTGTAAGGATAAACACCACTATAGTTAGTAACCTGAGTAGTGACAACTAGAGGTGAAGAGGCAGGTAGTCCAAGAGCGATTCTAGATTTCTTTTTCTTTTCCTCCAACTGTGATAAATTAAACCAACTTCCAAAAAAATGAGGATTTAGTTTATATAGAGATTCAAAAAAGTACTTAAGATCCCTATTATGAAGTTTTAGCATTCATAAGTACTATAAAAACTAGGTGTAGGCACACCCACTAAGAAGATTTCTAGGGAATTGAAATGTTATTGGAGAAGTGGAAGTGTCGCTCATTGATTGGCTTACGTTACCTGTGGCAGAACGAGTCCTAGGTCCAATGAACAATCGACACATGTCAAAAAATAAAGCTGATAAAACGGTAACTCTTTCGACTTTGAAATAGGTTTCAATTTGTTCGTTACTAAAAGGAAAAGGATGAAAACAATGATTCAGAGATATAAGCTTAATTTGATTTGAATAAAAATAAAAAACTCATTCTGATAATGGTTTTTTATTGTTACCTTGTTAAAATATTTAACATATGACGTCAAACATAATATATTCTAATAATTTTCAAATTTAAATTTCATCTATCTAGTTTTTTTCTTTATCAAAAATTGTTTTTTATATGTTTTTATCAATTAATTTAATTTAAATAATAATAATAGGTTATATATAAACATATAAAATGTGAAATTCAAAATATATATCTAAAATTGTAATAAACATATTTTTCAAATCATGATCATATTGTTAGAAAATTAGAGTAGAAAAAAATAACTTACACTAGAAAACGATTAGAATATTCGCCAAAAGGTCATTGTAAACAATGGTAAAACTTTAGACAAATAAAGTTATATTTTTTAAAAATGATAATTTTGGTCACTCCATTACTTGGTCTTTGAACGATGTTGTTTTGGGATATAACAGACTCTATAAACTTAAATATAAGGAACAAAAAATTTAAGTTTATATTTGAAAAATAAGATGAAAAGGATAAATATGATATTACGAGAGAATTTTAGATTTTTCAGATTGTATCTTTCATTCTTGAAATATCTTACTATTTATAGAAGTGAATAAACTCATCCAAAGTTGTAATCATTTATAGACTTTTAGGTAGAGTTCAACCCTTTAAGAAATTAACTTTTTTTGAAGAATTTTATTTTCCAAAAGAACATAATGTTTCAGGTTCACTGTGATCAACCTTTGTTGACTGTGGCGAATTTGTTGGTTAACGGTTAAATTTGAATTTTAACCGTTAACGATGTTCTGAAATTTTAAATCTCCAACAGTTGATCGCAGCGAGAAAAAGATCGGTGCAATGATTAGTGGGACAAATCACCTATTTTTTCGGCCTGACCACTTTAGTGCGATCACCATATAATTGATTGTGAAGAATACTGGATCGAAACAGTTGTTGCTTCGGCCTTTCTACTTGTCGTGATCAGCCACATGCTGATCGCGACGAATATTGGGCTGAAGCTCCTATAGCTTCATCCTAACATTTTGGAGGCTTGTGCAACATTCTTCTCAACTTCTTAAACTCTGATGATACAAACTCATCTTATGATCAACCACATCTAATCAATACTTTCAACTACCCCCACTTGATTAAATGACATATCTTATCTCATCATGGAGATAATATTTGCGCATAAATAAAAATATCTATCGATTTGAATTTTACATTAGTGTAAATATATCAGAGTTAAATTGAAAAATATTGATAGTCATAACTTTGAAACAACCTCCCATTTGATCTAAATGAAAATTTCACACACATAATAATTTTAACGAAACATGTGTTCACGTTTCACTTAGCATTATTTTTGTTGTGGCTCTATCCATTTCAAGAAATACAACTTGAGAGGAAAAATTTTCTCATGAGAGACGGAACCAGTCGTAGATGTTAAAGGAAAAATCTAAAACAATGAATCTTCCAAAGTAGTAATTTTATTGATTCGACAAGATAAAATTCGTCCCCTTTTACAAAATCCTTAGCCCTCTATTTATACTATTCTAGGTCGTAACTCCCCTATTAAATACAAACATTTAATGGGCCGTGACCGTCATTAAACTAATTATCACAAATTCCCTTTAATCATGATCTTGGGATGTTTGATTGTTGACTCTTCCTTGATTATCGGCCTTTAATACAGTCTATAATACTAACTTTGTTTATCATTTGTCGACGTAACGGTTAGTTCCACAAGTTTTCGTGCTGGGCATTCTCTGTGGTTCTGCCCGGTGGGTGCCGAAGCTACTATGTCCGCTCAAGCCGGGTCCGATGTCAGTTTACTTTTGGTCGAGAGATGTCGCACACTATGTTCCTCGAGTGTGCTTTCCTTTGATCATGCTCTCTTTAACTATAGCCGAGTGCAAACAAGTCTTGAGTTTGCTTTGAGCGAGTGTGCGTGCTTCTAATCGGGGTCTACTCGGCGTAAGTTTGAGCGCGCTCGACCTCGTTCCTCTTCTGCTCGGATTAAGCGTATCGTCCTCTTTCTGTTCGTCCTACTCTATACAGTCTTTCTCGGCTTCGATCTGCCATACTCTGCTGGGTTTTGTCTTGCTCTGCTCTACTTTCCTTGGTTCTACTTTGTTTAGTTCCGCTTGGTTTTGATGTGTATCCTTCATATTAGTTATGGGTGCATACTCCCTTATCAGTAGATTCTCATAGGTACACTTGTTACATTATTTTTGTTTTCCTTAGAAACACATATAACACATAGAATAAATTGTATTAAAATTTTCCTTAAACTTATCCTCCATGATCAAGAATAACATATTTCACAGAGATCACAAATGAAACTCTAGTTTATATATATGCTAAACCTTTCACAAACAACTTGTTGTTACCCATTTCAATTTCGATATTTAGGTTCTCTATAGTCGAATTAGGTTGACATTATTTACCAAATATTATTTTAAGAGTTTTAGTCTCATTATTCTAGATGTAAATTTTACCAATTCTCGAGCTAATAGTTTGGTAAACGGATCCTCTAAGTTCTCACTAGACATACGTATGAGACCATTCCACTTTGAATTAATTATCTAACATACTCATGTTTTAGACTAATATGTATAGACTTCCCATTGTATATTCTAACTATCCCGACGTTTTTTAATTGTCATATACCCCTTAGAGGTGAATGATATCTCTAAAAGGAAAAATATCATTACCTATAAGTTTTACCTGTTGCGGCCCATGTTATGAACTCAAGATTCTGTAGTTGAATGGTATATGATACAATATTTAATACCCATTGAATTATATGTTAATAGGATACGGGGTGAATTTCTTTAACTTGAGCCTTACCTACTTAGATTAAATAAGATTTACATAATAACACGTCATCAGCGCCACACATAAAGGCTTGAACCTCCACTTGATAACAATGGTCAAGTGGGGTTTAATGCGAGTTCGTGCACTAATGCGCGACCTATAGTTTGGCCAGATGACAAATGCCCCACGAAAGGGGACCGCACACAAGCGTAACCTCCACCTACCCATTGTGGCCAAATGTGCTCAATGTAGGGTCGCGTGATAATGCAACTCCTCTTTTTCAGTCTACATGCCCTTCTGCCCAATCTTTGGGTTGCACCTTAACACACGACCCTGCGTTAGACGCACTTGGCCATAATGGCCATCCTGGCCAAGTGTTCCCCAGAAAGATGATCAAGCACAAGCATGATCCTCAACCTAGACACCTTGGCCAACCAATTCCCAACAAGAGATTATGTGTTGATGTACGACCCCTAGTTAGGCTTGATGTCCAATTATTCCAAAAAAAATGTCGTGCACGTGCGCGACCCCTTGTTTGGTGATAACAACCGAATGGAGCTCTTACATAGTCGCAATATCAAAGTACGTCCCAATAAAGGACCACGCTCTCTTATAAGACCCCAAACATCCCCAAATATCTGACAAGGTCCAAATTTCAATAATAATCGGGGGTCAAGCTCACATCTAAACTAGAGGTATACCATTCAATCAGTCGGGCATAGATTGTGTAGGTCCTCTCTCTCTCAGACCACGAAATATCAGGTTTTTATTGTTGCAATTGACTACTTCAGTAAATGGATGGAAGCAGAAGCTCTAGATAATACTATATAGAAAGAAAGACCATGAAATTTATATGGAAGCATATAGTCAATCGCTTTGGTATCCAAAGGATCCTTATTTCCAAAAATAGGTTGCAGTTTGACAACTTGTAGATGAAATAATTTTTCCTTGAATATGAGATTCATCGTCATTTTTCTCTATTATACATAGAGGTGGCAAATGGTTCAGGAACCGCGGTTCAAGGCTGGAAATCTGTTTATGAACTGATGGTTTAACTGTGAAACTGGCCCATTAGGACTACAAACCGGCAGGACCGTAAACCGTTAGGATCGCAAACCGCCAGGACCGCATAAGGAGTAAACCGACAAGACCGCAAACCATTAGGACTGCAAACCGCCAGGACTGCAAAACCACGGTTTATTTGTAAAAAACCACGATTTATTTGTAAATATTATAAATGTTTTAATTATTTTATAACCAAAAGCATATGTATATGTTAAGTAATATTTAAAAAATATTGAGATATTGCATATTATTATAAAATTATTATTACATTTTGGTTAGTATTAATTTGTTTTGGTTATTAATATTTTAAGTGTTGTAATTATTATATAATCCAAAATTTTAAATATTACTTATGTTCTTATTATATTTTGAATATTATTATTATTATTATTATTATTATTATTATTATTATTATGTTTGGGATCCAATAAAAGTAGTGTTGATATTATGCTACAAACCAAAACTATATCTTATCATGCGAAAATATTAAGAATTTTATGGTTATAATTTTAATATTACATTTTGATTACTATTGTGAGTCGGTTTTAAATATTACAAGTGTTTGTTATTATTTTTTAAACCAAAATCAGATCTTATACAAGTTACATTTGTTATAATTTTAATATTACATTTTGAATATTATTATTGTGATTTGGTTATAAATATTACAAGTGTTATTTATTATTATTTAAACCAAAATCATATTTTATCATGGTAAAAGATTACAAGTTATATTATTATAATTTTAATATTACATTTTGAATATTATTATTGTGATTTGGTTTTAAATATTACAAGTGTTATTTATTATTTTTTAAACCAAAATCATATTTTATTATGGTAAGAGATTACAAGTTTTATTGTTATAATATTAATATTACATTTTGAATTTTATTATTGTAATTTTAATAATGATTATAAAATTATTATTACATTTTGGTTAGTATTAATTTGTTTTGGTTATCACAAACATCATTCATATCAAGTGAAAATTAGTGGGTGGGTGAGCATTAGTAAGTCTACGATTTAGAGGCATTTTAAAACTTAAAACAACATTTTTTTTAAATATGCAATAAAATACTAATCCAAACTAATTAATATTGCGAATAATAAAAACTAAATTTAGACTAATATCAACTAATATCAACTAATAACAAGCAATAACAACTAATAAATAAAATTAGAATTAAAAGAACTAATTTAAATAACTATAGCAATTAAATAACTTGATAAATGATACGAAGCTCTTAATTGAGCTATTATAATGTTATCCAAACGTTATTTAAGTGTTTTTATCAAATAGAACTAATTTGCGAAAAAAAAATCAAACAATTCCGAAAGTAAAACTACAATATGTAAAATAAGAAATTTGAGTTTTCTAGAATATTTAGAACAAATACAGAGATTTAGAAATATATAGGAAGGAGTTTGTGAGTTTGGATTTGGGGTCTCCTCTATTTATAGAGGAGACCCATAAAAAAATTAAAAAAACAAAAACAAAATTGTCCGAACCAGCCGGACGAGTTTTCCGGGGCATCCAGACATTTGTCTGGATGCCCCGGATACCTCACGGCTAGAGCGCCGTTATTTTCACTTCATGTAGCTGCAGTTGTAATTGGCCAATCATGCAATTGGGGCAAATTTTCAGAGAATAGTACTCACAGAATGGTGTAATAATAATAATAATAATAATAATAATAATAATAATAATAATAATAATAATAATAATAATAATAATAATAATAATAATAATAATAATAATAATAATATGTTCAGGTTTGTTTTATTTCAAATTAATTTATTTCTAGCGTTCGACTAAAATAAGATCGTTTTTGTCTTAAATATTTTAAATATTCTATCTCTGACCCACAAAAAGAGCGCTTAATATTGTCAATTTAACCCTTCTCTATTTTGTCTATTCTTTTTTTTAATATTCTATTTCTGACTGACAAAAATACTCTATTTCGTTGTAATATTCTATCCTAATGGTAATATTCTATTCTTTATTTAACCCTTCCTTTTCTACTTAAATATTTAAAGCATAGAAAATATTTATTTTCAATTGAGTTGATCAAAGACTTGACTTAGCCTGATGTCACAAATTTAGCAATACTATTGTCAATTTTATAACACACCACAAGCAGTTCGGTTATCTATTAAAAAAATCTGCTTTAAATTGATCGAATTAATATTGAAAGAAATTTTATATTATTAACAAGTTAATTTGGATCATAATTATTCTATTGATTATCTAAAAATTAATACCTGTGTGGATTGAATCTATCGATTGTCTATTTTTGATAAAAATAACTTTTTTACTATTCATTTTCGATCACAATAGATAGTTTATATTGTTGATAATGTTAATCTCCTAAATAAATATATTTAATTAATTATATTTAATTATGCCATTGAATATAATTCTTTTAGGAACCAAATTACACGTAGTTAATTAAAACACAGTTGATATTTTTGAATTTATTCCAGAACCAAATTACATGTGTTTACGCAATTGGAACATAATCCAAATTTATACAATTTTAAAAACTTTAAATTTATACTTCAAATATTGAATAGTGCGAAAAAATAACCGTAATATTAAATAAAACATCGTAATTACATAAACATCTTAAATATCTAGTAATATTAAATATTGAAAGTTGTAATCGAAATACAATTAGATGTATATATTTTATTTAATATGTACCTAATATTAAATAAAATATCTTAAATACATAAATATAATCAAATATATCAAAATCAAATTACAGTTACTTTTTTAGAATATAATTGCTTGATTATAAAATTTCGATTAAAATGATAACATATTTAAATTAAAATACATTAAATACCATAATTAACTCGTTTATATGGTACATATCTCAATTATTAAAATTAGATTCAATTAATACTTACAAATTAATTTTAAATAACATTATAAAATATTTTGATAAACGGTTCCTAAATGGTTTGTCTGGTGGTTTGAACTGGTGGTTTAACTGCGAAACTGGCCCATTAAGACCGCAAACTGGTAGGACCGCAAACCGGCAGGACCGCATAAACCGGCAGGACCGCAACCCGCCAGGACCGCAACCCGTGGTTCTCTATTAAACGGTTCGATGGTTCGCGGTTCAAACCGTTTGATACCCCTAATTATACCACATAATAGGCATGTGAAGGTCACCAATTATACGATCATGGATAACCTAAAGAAGAGTATGAGAAGTTCAAAAATAAATTATCCATAAATTTTACCATAGATAGTGTGGACATACGAAACGATCTCTCGAAGCCCAATAGACGAAACCCCTTTCCAGCTCACCTATAGGGCAGATACCATGGTGTCAATTAAAATCAGGGCCTCAACTGTCTATATACAACAATATAACAAGAAAACTAATGAACAAGGATGTTGTGCTGATTATAATTTGCTAGAACAACACCATGATGAAACACACTTGAGAGATTTTATTATGAAACATACGACTGAGCAAAGATATAACTCAAAGTTGAAGCCAAGACCCACCAAAGTGGGAGAATTATGGTTTCAACGCATATTTCAACACACCTGATAGCCAGGAGGCATAGAATTGTCCTCTATATTGGAACGACCGTATTGAGTAATTCAATGCCATCGATCCGTGACCTATTGGTTGGAGGACATGAACGAGAGGAAAGTCCACAAACCATGGAATATACACAATATGTGCGTATATTAGGCTAAAACTTCGTGACTTGTTGTAGCTAATCAAAATTTGAAAATTAATTCTTCTGTATATATATTTTACATCTAAAAAACACGCCTTAAACCATTATTTTACACAAGTTCACGCACCGACCCCCTGCTTGGCCACATAGATAATAACAATGTGAAAGTGGGTCACATACAAGCGAAACCTCCTACTTGGCCACCAAGGCCAAGTGAGCTACAACGTAGGGTCGGGCACGTGCAACCTGTTATTTAGCCAGTTGTCTAAGAACACCACACCAAAAGGTCATGTACAAGTACGACCTACTCCCCTCATTGGACATCATGGCTAAGGGCACTTTAATACAAAGTCGTAGCCTAAATCGCGACCTATAGATTGGCATGATGACCAAATAAACCTCAATTGGCCATCCTGACCAAATGCTCCCAACATAGGGTCTCGCGCTGATGTATGATCCAAAGTGTTTCCATAAGAGGGGGTCGCGCAGAAGCTTGACCCTCTATTTAGACAAGTTGGCTAAGTGTACCCAAACTATGGTCTTATGACAACGCTCAACTTGACGTTTGACCAAATGAACAAGTACATCATGAAAGAGGGGCGCACAAGGGTGGCACATGCTAACGAGTAACCCATAACTGGGCCAGATGGCCAAATACCTCTCATTTGGTCGTCATGTCCAAGTGTACTCAGAGAAAAAGGGTCGCGCACATGTAGGACCCCTCACGTGGCCATCACTACCAAGCGCTCCAAACAAAGAGTTTGGGCTAACATGTGACCCTTAACTAGGCATGATGGCACACTATGTTGAAAAAGAGGATTATGCATGGGTGCGACCCTTTGTTTGGCCACCACATATGAATGCCCCTCTTACCTTGTTGTAATAGCCACAAGCCGAACCAAATATATGATAAGGTACATGCGATTAAGTGGCCAATAAAATACTAATGCGGGACCACGCGCCACTCGCGAGAGAAACCATTGTCTCCTAAAAATGACCGAAGTAGTCTTTCAGCGCTATTCTACAAATGATATGGAAACCGTTTATGATACTATATGAGTAAAAATGTCTGACATCGTACGAAGATGTTGCCAAAAGGACGTACACGATTCTTATAAAGGAGCAAGTATAGCAGAAAATCTTGAGCTAATAAGGAGGTGTTTGTCCAAGATGTCTCATAATCAATGCCACTATATACATATCATTGGAATAATTTAATAGGTGGGTGAAAGTTAGAGTGAATAGTAAAAGTAAAAAATTCTAAGAATTGTAATCCTTCTTATGAAGTAAATATGAGTGTTCATGAGAAAGTTTGTCAAAGTTTTGTCCTATCTATTTATTCAATATTTTTTCACAATTGATACTATAAGTTAAATGAGTTGCGTGAGTTTATACCTCACCATGATATACATGTTTGTATTTTTATTCCCAAGAAACAACACCACCTGTAAAAGTGAATATCCACCGTGTAATCAATTTATTATCGGCTAGACTGATGATCCAATTTGCATTTGTATATCCCTTAAGTATCCCTTATATATATTTTTCGTTTTAAGTATCCCAAGACCTTTATAATTTCATTTCAATGCTATGTATTGGGATTACTCGTGAATTAACTTAAATAACTTACCACAAAAGAAATATCTCATTATGGTGCGCAAAACTACATACATTAGACTAACTATTGCACTAACATATTCAAATTGAGCTATTACTCTTCTTTCATTTTCCAAGTTTTAAACTAAGATCAAATGGCATATGTACTTATTTGACTCAGAAGCTTGAACTTATTAAGTACCTTATCAATATAATGAGATTGACTAGGTCATAACTTCTATGTTAGGTATAGATTATAAGTAACTCGTCAACAAATATATTACTAAAGGACCACATGAGTGTTGAATCTGCCATTATATGTATATGCAAGAACTTTTCAATCTTTTTAGTGTTCGGGCCATGAATTTAGAGACGTCTACCAATCCTAAGGGCTAATAAAAGCTAAAAACTATCGGTGATCATTAGATTGAAGTAAATATGTATTAAGTCAAAGCAGGCTGGGCGAAGCAAGGTAACAAAAGCATGTTGGCTGAAGCAAGGTGGTTAAAGTAGGTTGGTCGAAGCAAGGTGTACGAAGCAAACTGATCAGAAGCACTGCTCTGATCTAAAGTGCATTTGATCATGACACATGTGTGCCAAAGTGAATTATTCTATTTACTAGGTCTCCTTTGTTAATTAAGCCCTATTATATTAATGCAGTATGAGTTATTTCAACTGTTGATTAATGGGCTTTAATCTGGAGCATCTGATAAAGAACTATGGTTTCTCTAAACCTATAAATTAAATAAAATATTTTTATGCAATGTGTTGCGTGACTATGAGGTGGCTGTAATTATAGAAAGATAATTACATGGGAAGATATTTCCTGAGAAAGTGAAACAGTTTTAATTTTGATAGATAAGTGAGCTGAGAGATAAAAACTGAAGAAATAGTTATGTGAATCAAGTCATTTTTGTTATAAAGAGTGATTGAGTCTTTTATACTTCGAGAGTATTTTTGTAACCTACTTATATATAAAAAAGATTGTGTGTTTCCTGTGTATGTATGATTTCTTCACGAAACACGTTAAATATCGTCTTCTGTGCTTACTTTATTATGCTTTCTTTTATTTTTTTCTTATCTTGTACATAGAAATTAGATCATTCTTTCGTAGGTTTATCTAATAGTATATCTATTTTTACAGCAATCAACCGACGTACTAGTTCAACCCCCAACAAGTAATGCGGTGAGCGTGGAACAATAATAAAAGGAGTATATCGATCGTAATTTTTATGTTAGAGAAGTAGATCTCGCCTGGAAAACCGGAAAGCTAGAAAAGATTTGTTCTACGAAAAGCTACTAAAGACTAAGAATCTGAGCTTTCCACCGGCTTGGACCGGCGAGACTTATTTAAACTCACATGGGTCTTTTTTGTACTTAATTGAGTCTTTGCTGATGGATCATTCTCCCTAGGATTGTCAGTATGATGGATGACTGACGCCTTTGACTTTTCCTGTAAACGAATTTCTGTTTTTTAATGGCCCTCAACGCTTCAATTTCAGCTCTCAATTTATCTCGTTACTCGGTGGTGTATACATTGTTTTCCCTAACCACCTCCACCATAGGTGGTGGACTTGCTTGCTCGTTCGGATCCATCTGAACGAGTTTTTCTGTTAGTTTTGAATGCTAGATCCGAACACCTTCTCCTCCCACCGTGTTCGCCAATTTGGTGTGGTTTATTTTGGGTTGAGGGTAATTTTGTAAAGTGTTTCGAGTATTAAATGTTTTGGTGTTAAGTAGTGAGAGATTTGAGTAGTCTGTTTGTATTAAATATTTATTACCCTCATAAATGAAAGTTGTTGGGATATTTATACCCTTAATTAAGGACCAATGGGATTTCGAGGCAAGTTATGAAACCGGGTCGAGTTTAAGGACTCATTTACTTACTAAGCTGATTAGCACATAGATTAGTCAAAAAGTGTTTAGGTGTTAATTTACTTTTATCTTGTGTGGATAGTTTAGTGGAATATATATGTTTGAATTGCCCTTGTCCGGATAACACAGTAGGCTGTGACTGAATAATCTAAACTCATCAATAGCCCTTTTTTTAGGCCTTGTCAAATATCTTTGGCATGACTAAAAAATTCACTTAGTCAGTGACGATTTTATCCGATCTGCCTGCGCATACAGTTCGAACTGAATTTTCCCATAATTATAAAAGTCTTCTTTTGGATCATGGGACGCGTGTCAAAGTCTGATTTGACCTACCAGCCGTTTTCCTTCCTAGATCGGCGCTCCCACTAAGCCTAGAAAGTAACCTAGGTATTTAAGTTTTCACACGTCTGCGTCATCATTAATCATTGGCAAACCTCTTCAACTTCTCCTAGGTAACGCTACATTTTTCTATCAATATATAAACCATTTTTCACTGTTTCATTGTCTTCATCACTCAAACAATTTCTAGAGAGATTTTCACCCTCACCTTCAATCTTGTTTTCGAATAGTTTTATGTTCACAACCAGAAATGCTCTTGTAAAAGGTGGCTGGTTGAACTTGTCCGAGTTAGAGAAAGCAAGAAGAGTCGAAAGGGAGAATCGTATTGATGCTGGCCTTCCAGTCTCCCCAAGCGAAAAGTCTGGTGAACCACCCCAAGAAACTGACCAAGGGTCATCTTCCACCAGAAACCCAAAACCCAAACAGTTGTTTAAACCAAGTCTCTCTCTTCAATCCCATCAGGTTCTTATGTTCAAGAGTCCCAACCCTTTACTACCAAGGAAAAAGCAGTATCTAGTGTTAGAAAACCCTCCCCTTTTTTAGCCATAGGCTAAGATATTGAAAAATCCCCAGAGAAATCAACTCCACGCCGGACGACTCGTCTGGTGAAATCCAAAACAACTACCTTACTGTCAAAACCCTCCAGATCGGAGGCTTCTAAAGCAACATCAAAATATAAGCCCTCCGGATATGAGGCATCTAAAACAACACCAAAAGATAAGCCCTCCAGATTGGAGGCATCTAAAATAGCACCAAGGGCGAAGTCCTCCGGAGCTCAACCTCAACCGGACGCTAGGCCTTTGGAAATAACAGGCGCTCATTCATCCAGAGAGCCTTTGGCGTTAGAAGATGATCCCCTCTCATCCACAATAATTGATAGACCTTCCATAGTGATGGAAGACATCATCAAAGAGGCCCCCTTCGAAACTAATGTCTCATGACAAATTGGGGATGCTGCTCTTGATAGGAAGGGAAAAAACAAGATTAAAGTTGGTGTGGCCCATCTAGATCTCCCGGAGTGCTTGGAAGGCAAGGTAAGGCCTTGTTTTAAGAACGTTAATGTTAAATATTTGCTGGCCTTGCATAACATAAACTATGTCTATACTCATACTGCTGAGTTGGGCCGGATCCGAACAAAGTGGGGGATACCTCAATCAGTGAAGGTGAGGATACCAGTCACACCGGAGACTCTGATGGATTGTAAACTCAACGAGGTGGTCATATTCACGGAGGTGCTAAAATGGGGACTTCGATTCCCACTAGACCCAGATATTTTCAGGTACTTCCACCTGGTGAAGCTCTATCCAAGCCAACTTAGTTAGTATGCTTGGTACTCTCTCCTCGCTTGCATAATGGCATCGAGTTTGTCTAAAATACCTCTTCCCATGGATCAGTTTGCCGCTGTGGCAAGTCTATGCAAAAATCACCACATCCCATTCTACCATCACAACATGGGAAATAACTTCAAAGTGATAGATGATTTATTGGAGTCTGAGAAGAACTGGAAGACACAGTTCTTGTTCATCAGTGGGTTTTGGGAGAATGGTAGGAAGATCAATGCCAACACCAACCCGAGTATGTTGACCAGCAGATGGAAGAGTACGAGTAAGTTTTTTGTCTTTGAAGCCTACAAGTATTTCTGTCCTGATTTAGTTGTTCTTTCTGTTTCAGTGCTGTTGAAGGAGTTTTCCGGACACTTGGAGAAGGGGCAAACAACTTCTGCCAAGTTGAATGCATGGGTTGCGGAGTGTTGGGGAATGCTTTCCACAGCTGTTTCACTTCTGGAAACCTGGTGAGGTCCCATCTGTTGAACACCACAGGTCAGAGGGATCTTACATGGGAAGAACTAACCACACCTCCTTCTCATGGTGTAATCCTAAAACGGACAGAAGAGAAGGATGGTAAACTAGTCTTGCCTTCTAGAGCCAAGGCTCCCAGCAAGATGAAAGGGAAGAAAAAGAAGGCTGCAACAGAGGCAGTTCCAACTGTCACAAAGGGGACCAGTTCAGAGAACCAGGGGGGAATCGATGCTAACTTGCTCAATGTAGTAGAAGATGAGATGGTCATGGAGGCAGGAGAGCCACAAATCCAACCAACCAGGTCTCCCAAAAAAGACCGAAAAAAGAGAGCAAGTAGTGATGAAAAGGCTGCCAAAAAGAAAAAGGTCACCCTAGGGGAAAAAGTAATTATTCGCCCTTCAAAGCTTCTGCCTCCACCAGCCCCTATTGACCCCATACTGCCGGAGAAGAATCCAACAGGTCCCCAGTCCGGAGAGGGTATCGGAGGAGGGATTGATGGAGTGGATATTAGTGTCTTTCAAGATATCGATCTTTACTTTAACGACTCTGAGAAGGATGACTTTGCTGGTCCCTGCCGTCCTTCAAGATCTTCTAACATGGTGACTTATAATGGTAAGTCCTTCTCTATTTCCAGAGAATAAGACATTATGGCACACTCCCTTCTTGGCCACATCCAACCAGTACTTGATCTAGAGAGATAAGTGAAGATTCAAACTGCACTCATCAATACCCTTCCCACCGACAAAGAGTCCTTGTCTTCCAATCTTCTTAATGTTAATCGAAGCATAGAAAAACTGGAAAAATATATATTGAAACACTGAGGAAGGATAAAGAAGATCTCTCAACCAAGCTTACCACTTCAGAAACGGTCAGTACAGAGCTCCAAGATAAGTGCTCTGGTTTGGAAAACGATCTTACAACAATAAGGGAAGATTTGAAGACCAAGGATGGCATCATTCAAACCCTGTCCGGGGAAAAGACTTCCTTAGAAGACACTGTGTCTATGGTGATTAAGGAAAAATAAGACCTAGTGCAGGAGCAGGAAAAAACTATCCAAGCTAGCATTGATAAACATACCAATGAGGTGATAGACTCCTTGGAAGCAAGATATGCTGAGGTTAAGTCTGATATGGTGTTGTTCTTTCACGAAACATTTCGGAAGAGGACCCTTGGTCCCTTATGGAAATTCGTAGATTATGAGGAGATCCCATTTCACACTATGGCCGCTGGGGACAAGTATAAGTATAGCAGTGGAGTATATTCCACCACTGATGAAGAGGAATGAACCGGTGAGAGTTCGAGTTCTGAACTTAAAAGTCGCAAGAAAGGAGTTGATAAAGGACAATCTGAAGGGAACAAGCCCTGAAGTTTTAAACATTTTTTGTTTTATTATTCTTTCGAACTACTAAAGTACTTGGATGGCAAAGGCATTTTTTATATTACTATCCGGTTTGAGCCCGAATAAATCTTTTAAAACACTTAAAGTCCTTGGATGGACAAGGCATATTTTGTATTTTGGTAATGCTATCTGGTTTCTGCCCCGACAGGCTTATTTATCAAATTTTACTTTGCTTCATACTTTCCTTCATTTTAGTTTTAACGGCTAACGTTTTAACAGACCCAATTATCTCAGAAGTATTAAGGTGAGAGTGTTTAACATCTCCGATGACATGTTTTCAATGGTCATCATTCAACCAGATTAATATGATCTATCAAAGATCCATGACGTTAAATAAAAGACTTGTGCTTGAATAAAATTGTAGTCAAACCACATCGAACGTTTTAAGAAGGAGTTATATTTTATTGAAAAGACCGGACCTCCCCGCACCACCAGGGTAGGAAAGAGTATGCCTCCTAATATTTACATTGACTTGCAACAAGTAAATATTTACACAACTTTTATTCTAGATATAACCTGAGGTGTTCAATATTCCATGGGTGCTTCAAAATTTTGCCATCTTTGTCATGAAGCCTATATGTCCCAGGCTTAAGCTTTTCGGAGACCTCATAAGGGCCTTCCTAGTTCGGAGCCAACTTACCGAACTGCTTCTCCTTAGTGTGCAATAAAGCTTTTCTTAAAACCTTATCTCCTAATTGAAAATCTCTTCTCTTAATTTTGGAAGCAAATCTGCTCATCATCAAGCCTTGGTAGTAGACTGTTCTAAGATGATCTTTAACCCTTCTTTCTACTATTAAGTCCAATTGATTCCTAATTGCCATCTCATTGGCTTGTTCGGAATCGTTATGAACCCTGTATGATGGTAGGGTTTCCTCTATATGGGTAATTGCATCCATCCCATACACAAAGGCAAAATGAGATTCATGTGTAGCAGCCCTAGGAGTAGTTCGGTATGCCCACAACAATTCTTGCAAATAGCTTGGCCACAATCCTGTAGCCCCTTCTAAATTATTTTTTAATCCGGACAGGATAGTCCTATTTTCCACCTCAACCTGGCCATTTGCTTGTGGGAGGAAACGCGAAGAGAAGCAATGCTGAATGCCCCTAGAGGCAGAAAAATCATCTATATCCCTGTTATCAAATTGTGGCCCATTATCAGTGGTAATGTTTTGGGGAATCCCAAATCTGCAGCATATATTAGATAAGATAAACTTTATGACAGCTTTCGAAGTGGTTCCTGCCAGAGGAGTTGCTTCTATCCACTTTGAAAAGTAGTCGATATCTATAATGATAGTCCTGCACCCTCCGGACGCCATTGGTAGAGGCCCAACTAAATCCAATCCCCAACGAGCAAAAGTTACTGGCTGAGAAATAGATTTCATAGGCACTGTTGGGAGATGAATTTCGTTACTGTACCTTTGACAATGATCACAAATTTTCACCAATTCCTTAGCATCTGTCATTATGAATGGCCAATAGTATCCAACCAACAAAAACCTCCGGGTTAGAGCCCTATAGCCACAATGTGTTGATCCTTCTCCGTCGTGTAGTTCAGATAAAACGGTTTGGGATTCTTTAACTCCTAAACATCGCAAGAGAGGTCTGCTGAAGGATTTTTTATACAAAACCTCTCTTATGATTAAAACACCACGAGCCTTGTGTTTAATTTTTCTCGTCATAACTTTATCCGGAGGCAAAACCCCATCACATATATATTGAAGGAGGAGAAATCTCCAATCTTTGGATTGAACTTCTTGTACACTTAAGTTCTCCTCATCTTCCTTGTTCTACTTAATTGTATGAATGGACATTCTTGTATATGAATCCAAGGGTAGGACTCAGAGTATGCTATGGTGGCCAACGAGTCTGCCAGCGTATTTTCTGATCTAGGAATATGCTCATCGCAAACATTCTTAAAATTGGCTGCCACCTCTTTAAGGATGAATAAGTATTTGATCAGTTGTTCCTTCTTGGCCTCAGACTAACCTTGAACATGGTGGATAAGAAGCTGAGAATCACTCATCAACCTAACTCTCTTAACCCCACACAGGAAAGCTAACTTGAGACCAGCTATAGCTGCTTCGTATTCAGACTCGTTGTTAGAGGCCCTGAACCTAAAGCATATAGCCTGATATAGTTTATCACCATACAAAGAGGTTAAGTAAATTCCATCCCCATAACCCATTGTGCTTGATCCTTCATCAGTCCGGACCACCCATTCTTTTTTAGTTTTCTCCTCTGTCTGAATGGAATTCCACTAAGATATCAGCAACAGATTGAGCCTTTATAGCTGTTCATGGGGAAAAATCAATGTCATAATCACCCAACTCTACTGACCACTTGGTCATCGTACTTGATATGTCTGCTTTCTGATATACAACCTTTAATAGAAAAGATGTTCGGACGACGATGGAATGAGACTGAAAATATGGCCTCATTTTTATTGCAGCAATCACTAACACAAGTGCCAGATTTTCAAGCTTCAGGTACCTCTTCTCAGCATCTATCAGGCTTTTGTTGATTTAGTACACCAGACGAGGATAATTGTCCACCTCTCTTACTACTATTGCGATTATAGCATATTCTGACACAACCAAATATACATAAAGTGTTTTCCCTTCTACATGCTTAAAAAGGATTTTTGGTGAAGACAAATGCTTCGTTATTTCATCAAAAGCTTGGCTGCACTGTGGAGACCAGTTGAAATCTTTAGCACATTTCAAGGTCTAAAAAATCAGAGCACACTTTTCCGAAGACCTTGAAATGAAACGATTTAAGGCAGTCAATATTCTTGTTAGCTTCTTGACTTCTTTAATATTTCGAGGGGGATTCATTTTAATTAGGGCATCAAGTTGATATGGGTCAGGCTGTATCTCTTTCTCACTTATCATATACCTTAAAAAAAATTCGGGCTGCACCCCAAAGACACACTTTTCCGGAGTCAACTTTAAGTTTACCTTAGTTAAGTTGGCAAAAGTTTCTTGAAGATCAATTATGTGCAAATATTCTTCTAAGCTTAAAACCATCATATCATCATTGTACACCTCTATATTCTTGCCAATCTTATCAGCAAATGTTTTGTTCACCAACCTCTGATAAGTAGCTCCAGCATTCTTCAACCAAAAAGGCATCACCTTGAGCTGGATTCGGGTTGTTTTTAGCACTGTGGGGCCCCTGTCCGGTTTCTTTAGCTTTGTATCCAGACTGGTTTTGGTTTTGCGCTGCTAGGGCAGACCTCACCTGACGGTGAACCCTGGTTTTCTTAGTCTCATCCATGTTGATCTGCTTTCCCGGCTGGTTTAACAGACCACCCCAGGTCATAGCCTTCTTTTTAGTCACTGAATCAGCCAAGTTCCCAAGATTCAACCCTTGTCTTAAAGAAGCAATTGCCACTTACTCGAAGCAATCAGCTAACCCGTTCTTGGTATTTATGGACCGACATATGTAGTATTTCAAGGACTCATTTGGCTCTTAGGCATAATGAATAATAGTATCTCCATTTCCCTTCACCTCTTTACTTCCCACAAAATGCCTTCGGAAGGCAACCCAAAATGTATCAAAGTTTCTGATACAACCCTGAGGAAAACTGTTGTACCACTTTAGAGAATTTCCCGTAAAATATTGGGAGAAGGCCCTACATAGATGTTTGTCATCATCATCGAAATTCATCATGAATTTTTTGAACTGCTCGAGATGATTGTCCGGATCTTTACTCCCATCGTATTTCTCCATTTTAGTACTGTCAAACCTCTTAGGTAGGTTTCCGGACAGGATCTTGGCAGACAATGGTGATTGTCTCCAATTCTTGCCACGACTGAAGATTGTGTCTTCATTATGGGTTGCAAAAATACTTGGTTCATCATGGAAAGCAAAAGGATCCATTAGCAGTTGATCCACATGCCTGTGACTATAGCTGTGAGATGACCATTTGCCTAAATGCCTTTAAAGTCTTTCATGCCTATCTCTCTTACTTGAATATTTTTAACCAGTTTCTGTTTCTTCCTGGACCTTTCTTCATTACTGCTTGATGACAAAGACTCTTCAAGATCAGCCTCGTTCAAAGAGCTACTAGAGGACTCAGAATCTGAGCATTCTACCGGCTTGAACCGACGAGACTTTTTTGAACTGACATGGGTCTTTTTTGTACTCAAATGAGTCTTTGATGATGGATCATTCTCCCTAGGAGTGTCAGTATAATGGATGGCTGACGCCTTTGACTTTTTCTTGAAACCCATTTATGTTTTTTTAATGGCCCTCAACGCTTCAATTTCAGCTCTCAACTTATCTCGTTTCTTGGTGGTGTACTCATTGTTTTCCCCAACCACCTCCACCATAGGTGGTGGACTTGCTTGCTCGTTCGGATCCATCTGAACAGGTCTTTCTGTTGGTTTTGAATGCTAGATTCATGCACCTTCTCCTCCGACAGTGGTCGCCAATTTGGTGTGGTTTATTTTGGGCTGAGGGTAATTTTGTAAAGTGTTTCGAGTATTAAATATTTTAGTGTTAAGTAGTGAGAGATTTGAGCAGCCTTGTTGTATTAAATGTTCATTACCCTCATAAATGAAAGTAGTTGGGGTATTTATACCCTTAATTAAGGACTCATGGGCTTTCGAGTCAAGTTATGAAACCAGGTCGAGTTTAAGGACCCATTTACTTACTAAGCTGATTAGTACATAGCTTAGTCAAAAAGTGTTTAGGTGTTTATTTATTTTTGTCCTGTCCGGATAGTTTAGTGGCATATATATGTCCGAATTTCCCTTGTCCAGATAACATAGTAGGTTGTGACTAAATAATCCGAACTCATCAGTGTAAACAAAAAATCATCAACTAAATTCAAGGGTTTTATTCAAATGTGTTTTGTTATTATATTATTTTAGTTTCGATATTTTTCTTGTGATATTATCACGTTTATTCTATTCGATGATTTTTTACCTCACTATTTTGGTTCTACTGCAGGAAACAAGTTCAGTTTTGTATCATAGCCCATCAACCTAATGCTAAAAAATGAATCTAAGACCAGGAAAGATGTTAGTAACAAAGTCAAGAGTGCCGATGTTCAAGTAAAATTGTCACAAGGGGAGGTGGCCTTATGGGATAACAAGGATCCTTACAACCATGGTGGGAAACCTCCAGTAAGAAGCAGCATGTGTATAAGAGATGGCCGCGCTCGTGAGATGACCTTTCAAATGGCGTAAAGTTCATCATATCCTACTTCGAAGAAGAAAACGAAGATCTGATATCTTGACTAACAAAAAGATCGATGACCTAGCCCAGTAGGCCAGTAACTTGGTCCCAATTATAGAGTAGAAATATTGCAGCTCAAGAGGCCAACAACCACCTAGCCCCTTATGCTTCAAGATATGACGGTGCAAGCCATTTCCCGTCCTAGATCGAGTAGATATATTTTGCATGCGCGCCCAAATGCTACCGATGTTAATGGCCTTAATTACGAACCTTTCAATTCGGCCGAGGTCGACCTATAAAAAAAGGAACTTGGGTAGGCATGACAATCAACTTCACCCATGAAAAAACGAAACCCATTACATGCATAAATTATGAAAGAGGTACATACAAAAGCTGACTTTAGACACCGAAATTCTGAGGGTAGTTCTAGTTCACGCTTGCGCAATAAGGACTTTCATCCCATCTATATCTTTCACTGAAAAGGATTTGGAAGATGTTTTCCATTATTATGATTATGTACTAGCTGATAATCGTTAATATATCGAGCTACAAGGCTAGACACATCTTAATAGATATAAGGGTCGTGATAAAACTGTCATCCACTTCAACCATGAAGCAATTCCCATCCAAGATCATCCTTCGTCATGTTTTCCATCCCATAATAGGATTCAATGGCCAAGCTAGTACGAAAAACTAATTATTGACTAGATCGGTCGGAGTCACTCTAATCAATATTCATGGAGTTCAAAGAGAGGTTACTCAAACTCTCTTAGTTAATGATGGTATAAAGTAAATTTTTATTTTAAAGGGATATCAATCAAGCTCTCCCAACAGGAATATATGATCCACTTCAAAGACATTGCGAAGACTTTAGTGTTTGTAATCGAAAATAAGTTGTGGGAAGTGGGCACGTATCATGAATAGATAACAACCAGGTGTCATAGAGAAAATAACAAATAAGAAACTAAGTAATTTCTTCAAAATAATAGGAACAAGAGTCAGACAACAAGAAAATTAGAGGAAAATAGGCCCAAGGGAAGGAAAATTTCGATCTCGAAAGGAAATTTGAAGAATAAGGTGTCATCGACACGATAATATTTAGGAGACTCAGTTGGTTTAGGGAACCAAAAAGAGATCATATCAAGAATTTCCCATCCAGCAAAGGGAGGTCATTCAAGATCTCTCAATTTAAGATAACAAAAATATAAGTTTTTGTTTAAAGGGATGTCACTCATGATCTTTCAGTTTAAGGTAACTAAAAAATACAAGTTCTTATTTAAAATGACTTCACTCAAGATCTCTCAGTTGAGTGTGAATGAATCCAAGTTTTTGTTTAAAAGTAGTTCATTTGGGATATCTCAACTTAATATCTCTCCAAAGTTATATAGGTGAAGAACAAAGAAGTTCCAAGCATGACCTCCCTCAACATCAGCTCAGCCTCGATCGACCTCAACCGGCCTCAACACGGCTTAACATGGCATCAACTCAGCCTCACTTGACCTCAACTTGACATCAACTCGGCCTCGCTCAACCTTACCTCGGCTTTGCTCAGCCTCACTCAAGAACCTCCGACTTAAAAAATGTGAAAACTAGTTTTTCAAATTAAAGAGAGCTCACTTAAGAACTTTTCACTCAACAAAGGTGAAAAAATGTTTTTCAAATTAAAGGGATCTCACTCAAGAACCTCTCACTCAACAAAAAATAAAAATGGATTTCTAATTTGGCCAAGTTAAGAAACTTTGAGTGATATGCCTGAGCATTTGGATGTCCATCATCTCAGCCTTACTCGACCTTAGCTCGACCTAGCTTGACCTCAACTCAGGCTTGACTGACCTACCTTTAAAATAAAAACATAAAATTATACTTTGGACAAGTTGAGGGGCTCTCAATGACCTATATTTAATCAAAAAAGTAGATTTTACTATGCTTCAGCTCGACCTCACTATGGAAATACTAACTCATCAAAATTGGAAAGTTATTTTCCAACTTAAAGAGAGCTCACTCAAAAACCTCTCACTTATTAGACTCTAGACCCAGTACGACCTCATCTCAGAGGTTAAGGGTCACCAAAAGTTAGAACTTCGAGGCATCTTAAGCACTTTAGACTCACAAAACCTTAACTTGGAGGTTAAGGAGCACAAAATATAAATCTTTGAGGTATAAAAACGGATAATTCCAATTACTTGGAAACAAAAAAACATATGTTTGGGGGGGGGGGGGTGGTTACTGATAAAGAATGAAATATCATATAAATGAAGTACGAATAATACCCCATGTAAGGTTCTAAAACTTAGACCTCATTTAATTTGTTAAAGGCAAAATGGCTTTAGAACATGACCCTATAGTCATTACCACTATGTGCAAGAAGAATCGTGCATGAGCATGACTTTGCCCTTGGAAAACTTCTACGTAAGAAAGATTGTGCACAACCGCGACCTATATAGTTGACCATTTGACAAATTCCAACCCATGAACGGTCTCGCATGACCGTGACCCCTATACTTAGCCATTTGACCAAGAGCACCCCATGAAAGGTCACACGTCTACTTTTCTAGTTTGCCAAGTCTACCCCATGAGGGGCCGCGCACAAGAGTGACCCATCTACTTGGTGATTTGGCCAATTCCATCCCACAAGAGGTATCAAACGAGTGTTGGCCTTCTACTTGGCAATTTTGCAAAGTCCTCCACCTCATAAGCGGTCCCACACGAGTGTGATCCCTCTACTTAGCTATTGGGCCAAGTCCACTCAAATAGAGGTCACACCCATCTATTTGGCCAGCTAGCGAAGTCTTTCTACTAGTACACTAGCCATCACGGCTCAGGCCTCTAGACACGTCTAGTCGGATTGATAATTCAGCATTATCCCTTCTTTGAATCAACAATCATATAGAAACTGCATCTGACACAATACATAAAAGCACCTGACACTGTACAGAAAGCACCTAGCATATTACAAAGAGGCAAAAAAATGACGAACCTGATTCCGTTAAAGCAACATGTTCATCAGAAAACACGGAACCAATAAAAGAGGAACCACCTTGAATTTCCCACGATCAAAACCATTAATAACGAATCCAGTGTAAATGGGTTATGGGGAAATCTAGAGTGAACAATGTAAAAAATAAATCAAAGTTGTTTTAATACAAATAATCAAATAGATTCAAGTGTTCTTATTCAAAATCTCGTTCTTATGTTATTGTGGTTTCAATATTTTTCACGTTTATTCAGTTAGGTGAGTTTTTACCTAACCATTAGATATATTTTATTTTGACTCTTACGAGGTTCACATGGTTGTTCATCAACAAAAGGTGATTTTTCTAAAGTCCTTACCTTGTTTTCTACCTTAATATGGATCCCATTGTTGTTAAATAGTTTAAATTCAAAGAATTGTGCATCTCTTGATTGAAGTACCACATTAGACTACAAGTCTCATATCTTATAAGCTTTACTATTGGCTACAAAACCAATGAACAAACAACTTATTGCTTTATAGCCTCATTTTATTCTTCTTAAATCTCTGTTCTTGCAAAAAGCTAAACACCCCATACTTTAAAATATTCAATATTTGGTTTTATTTGATTCCATAACTCATATTGAGACATTTAAATTTTCTTAAGAGGAATACGATTACAAATATGACATGTAGGTAAAATAGTATCACCTCATAATTAATATACAATTTTGAATTAACTAGCATTGCATTGGTAATCTCAATCAAACTTTTATTGTTTGCGCTCAACCAATCTATTTTGTTGCGGCATATAAGGCGCCACAGATTGATAAGTTATCGCATGTTCTTCACAGAAACTAGGAAATTCTCATGAGAAATATTTCCCACCTCTATAACTATGTAAGAATATAATTTTGGTGTCTAATTGATTTTCTACCTTTCTCTTTAAAGATCTTGAATAGGCTAAAGCCCTCATCCTTATCTTTAAGAATATAAATTGAAGTAAAACTAGAGTATTCATCAATGGAAAGTATAAAGTATCTAATACCTCCACGTGTCAAGATACCATTTAACTCACATATGTTAATATGTATTAAGTCAATAAAAATCTTATATATTTCTAAAAATTTGTAAGGTTTATTAATCATTTTTTATTCTACACACAATTCACATCTTTGATACAGATCTATATCATATTTTATAAGTCAGATTTCAAAAATTGCTATTTATCGTGTTATGTTCTATATGAGCAAGTCTACCATGTCCTACCAAGTAATCATTATGAGAGAAAGAGTAAATATATTCCTTTACTTCATTAATAATAGGATCATGAGTACATAGTTTTACCATATTATTAAAGAGTATCATTTTCCTGTAAATGTTTCACCTTTGGACAAAACAAGATTACCAGATTTGTACACTGGCTGACTTCTAACCTTAGCCAGTAGATTACCCATAACCTAATTTTTGTTCATTTCTGGAATATACAATACATTTTCAAGAGTAATTTTCTTACCACTAGTAAAGATCAACTCTACAGTTTTGCGTTTTTCAACTTTGGACTTGTTTTTTTATTTGTGTCTTCTTTATTTTATTAATCACCTATATTGTTTTGAACAAGGACTTGTTATGAAAGACATGAACAAATATACATCTATTCTACCACCAACTGAAAGTCTTATCTTCAACGTCATTAACATTTGTCATCATTGCAATAATTCCTTCTTTCATATAATGCATGATATCACTATTTTTCTTTAGGTTGCACGTACTAGCAAAATGACCTGGTTTTCCATGCACGCAACGATTTCCCTTTACACTCTTAAAGATTTTCTTGTTTCCCAATTATTTTTACTCGGTTTTATGTTTCTTCGGCTTTGACTTTATTGTATTTACACTCCTAGAAGCTTCAATATTGGATTCTTCTTATGCGTCTTTAGTATACGAGTCTTCTTCAATCGTAAATGCTTTTGGGTTTGTTTCGACGTACACGTTTTGGATTTATAAAGTATCTTATTCTGATAACTTTTTAACATGAAGGAAATTTTTCTATAGTTGTTCATACTTCAAAAATTTATGGAAACACTACTTTGACGGACACAAATTTATTGACTATGATTTGTAACTCGTGAATTTGGAGGAGAAGTGATTTTCTATCGATAACTTAAATCCAAAATAATGAGAAATTAAGAATTTTTTTGTACTTTATTCTTCGGTTTTATATTTATGTCAAGTGCATTTTAAATCTCCAATATTGAAGACTCATTTATGTAAAATCAAGTAGATATTCTGAAAGTGCGTTTAATATATGTATATGACATATGAGATTATCCTCCTCTTGTTTGTGCCTTTTTGCTTATAATTTTCTTGTTGTCCTTATCACTATTTTCTGAATAAAAAATTACATGTTTGGATCAACAATGTAGTGGACTTTATGTTCAGTCTAGAATAAGGTTATCGTATCTTGTCATTAGGTAAAATTCGAACCATCGAAAAGGTCCAATGGAACAAGGTTTTGGTTCATCAACTTAATGGTAACCAAAATTGTTTCCGTGGTCATAATACTAATTTATTTTTATTGTTAGAAAACTATAATAGGAAACAAAAACTTACAGAAATAGAAGTAGATGCTAAATGAAAGCAATGATGAAGTTTCAGACACATAAAGTTACATTTTTCAAAAAAGATTTATTCTTATCATTATGTTTGATCTTTGAATGAGAGAGAAATTTAAAGATCTTTTCGAATATAGAAAATTTTATGAACTTAAATACAAACAACAATAAATTTAAGTAAATATTTGACAACGTAAAAAAAATGAGAAAGATGATTTTAAGAGAGAATTTGAATTTTTTTAAATTGTTTATTTTCTTGAATTTATTAAAGCCTTCTAAAGCGTTGTAGAATTCATAAAACTTTAGGTGGAGTCCTACATTTCCAAAAAATAACTTTCGGGAATTTTTTTCTTTTCCAAAAAACATAAGGTTTCAAATTCGTTGCAATTAGCTTTTACTAATCGCGACAAAATTGTTAGTTAACGGTTAAAATTTGAACGTTAATGGTAACCACATTTTGAAATTTTAAATATATCCGAACTTATCGAAGTAAGCTTTGCTCGCCGCGACAACTGGACTTCGTTGTGATCAACATATAATTAATCACGACGACCATCCAACCGAAGCGCTTATATTTCATCCCAACCATTTCGCTTCCCCTACGCGTATTGAATCGGAACACTTATTGTTTCACCTTTGCTATTTCACCGTGATCAACATACGGACCAAAACTCTCTTATTTTCAGTTTGACCATTTTAAACTTACTACTTTTATTGATTTCTTCAATTTCGATAATTATGAAAAACATTTTGATCCACCATATTAGACCAGTATTTTTAACCCATATATCATGTAGTTTAAAAAGTTAGCATATATATATATATATATATGATCTTATGTACTATTTGTTGGTAATATTATTTGATTTCCGGATAAATCTTTAAATTCTTATAAATAATTCCTAATTAGAATTATTTTTAAGGTACTCTAAAAATTCTAACTGGATAAAATCATAGAGATCTTTATCGAATAGAGAAGATGAATTTTTTTTATATGATATCTGTTTTAAACAGAACCCAAGCTTTAAGTATTTCGACCAATAAAATCGGTTTTTGACAGTTAGGGTAGTTAGGGTCCATAAATTGTAGCATGAATTAAATTTTAAATGAAAACGGTATAAAATTTGAAATTTGAATATACGTTCAAATTTTAAATTTTGAAATTCTTTTGACTTGCAACAGTAGCCAATTCAACCAAAATAAAAAAAAAATCAAGTCGTACAAATCAGCTCAACCTCAGCAGGGGTTCCGCCCCTTGAACCTCGCTAGGGGCTACTCCCCTTGACCCCATTAATCATGATATAATCTAACAAGCGTGCACTCTTCACTCTACGACTTGTTTGATGATATATCATGATTAAATTGGTCAACTAATCGACCCTATTACACTAAAATATCTAATAATCTTCCTCATTTTAGTGTAATTCATGATCAACTACACACAATCACAACAATTAATAAATTTATACATAAATGAAACATTGTAACTATTTAATTTCACATTAGTATATTACACATTCCAAATATTCGAATATCATAGTATCACATATGATTGAACCTTTACCAATTCATAATGAATAAATGAAGATAATATACACATACATTTATATTCTCACTTGTTCTTACTTGACACTATTTTTTATTAGCCTTATATCCTTATCATTCTTAAGCATATCAGAGCCAAGTCCTAGCTTCTTGAAGCGACTAAACTTCAGGCTCATATAGGTAGCTCGTTTCCTCTTGTACATGCATATGCAATTTTTTAAAAGAATTATTAAGAAGATAATTTTCAACCTTCACAACTTGCAGGTTTGAACACATACCTTCAGATGATGGGCTAAATTATATTGAGTCTTCATAAACTATATTAAAATAACATCATGCGTGATGCGCTCATGAATCATGCTGTATCTAAAACCTAAGTGTCTAAACCTGTCTTTGTAAACTTGTCTATAGACATTGGAAAATGCACCTTTACTATCATATCTGATAGATTTAGGTGTTATCGTTTTGGGCCACAATGGAATTTCATACATTTTAGCCACTTAGCTTCTTTACTCGCTACTGTTAATGCCACAAACTCATATCTCATTGTTAAATCAGTAATACAAATTTGTTTCTTATATGCCCAAGGGATAACACCTTCCCCAAGTAAAAACACCAATCTACTTGTGGAAGAGTGGGCTTTCATATTGGAAATTTAGCTAGCATCTAAATATCTTTCAAGTACAGAAGGAAATTCAGTGTAAATTAAACCATAATTCATGGTTCTTTTCAAATTCTTGAATACTCGATTTAAAGTTTGTCAATGATGTGAACTAGGATTCCTAGTATACCTACTAAAATTTCCTACAACAAAGGAAATATCCGGCCTAATGCTAGTCATTTCATATATAAGACACCCAATGGACCTTGAGTATTCAAGTTGAGATATAACAATATCTTTATTAGGTACAAGCTTAAGACTATGATCTATAGGTTAGCTTACCCGAGAACAATCTTGAAAATTAAATTTATTCAATATCTTCTCAATATAGTGAGATTGAGAAATCGATATACTATTATTCTTTCGTTTGATTCTTATACCAAGAATCATTTCACCTTCCCCCAAATCCTTCATCTCAAAAATTAGATTATAAAAAATTATTTGTTCCATCAACCTGATTTTGGTCAGTATAAAAAATCAACATATCATCAACATATAGACAAATCATAACTCATTTACCATAATTATCAAATTTTCTATACACACATTTGTCCGCTTGATTATGAATAAAGACATTAAATAATATCATATTATCAAATTTTGGTGCTTGTTTTAAACCATAATTTTTTTTTTCAACTTGCATACCTTATTTTCACAACCAACCATGATAAACCCTTCCGGTTGTATGATATAAATATCTTCATCCAAATCACCATTCAAGAATGCATTTAAAATCCATTTGATGAATTACAAGATTGTATACAGATGCAAGCACAATCAACAATCTAATAGTGAAAATCCTAGCAACCAAAGCATAAGTATCAAAGAAGTCAATTCCTTATCTTTGTCTAAAACCCTAGATAACCAATCTAGCTTTATATCTTTCAATAGTACCATATACTTTCATTTTTTGTTTAAAGATCCATATATTTCACAATGATTTACAACTGAGAAGTAAATCAACCAACTTCCATGTATATTATGCATGATAGACTCTATCTCATATTGGATAGTTTTTTCCAGAATGCAGCATCCCTTGATGTCATAATATCACTAAAAGTCCTCGGATCATCTTCAATAAAAAAAATATTGATATTGATAGTCAATATTATCTTTTGACCCTTCAACTTAATAAAGTCGAAAATCAAATCCGAACGACTTAGCTTTTCTAGCTCTAGTACTTCTCATTGGTTCAGAAGGTTCATGTATACAACGTGACTGTACTTGATATATTTTTAGTTTGAATTAAGTTCTTATTCAAAGAGATTTGAATCATATCTCTAGGTCTAGGTATAGAGGTAAATATATTTTTATCAAATATTGCATATCTTGACTCGATAACCGTGTTCACCGACACAAAGAACCTATACATAACAGAAAGCTCAATATATCCATTAAATATACAATATATACCTATTTCACCCAAATTTTTCCTTCTGAGTTCAGTGAGCCTTACAAATTCTCTACAACCCTAGACTCTCAGATAATTCAGTGTTAGAGGCTTCTTAGACCAAAGCTCATATAAGGTCATTTTATTCTTTTTAGTAGGAATACGATTCGATAAATAAGAGGCTGTTAACATAACCTCACCCCACAATCTTTCACTAAAACCTGAATAAGACAACATGGAATTAACCATTTCTTTCAAAGTCCTATTCTTCCTCTCGGCTATACCATTTTTTGTGGTGTATAAGGAGCCGTGGTTTGATGAACTATACCAGTAGACTGAAAACATATAGGATCATAATATTCACTGTCTCTATTCGTACGTAGATATTTAATTAAATCATCCTTATGTAGTTCTGGTTCTTCTTTATATAATTTTACTTATCAAGAGCTTCATTTTTTGTATGCAACAAATAAATGTAGCAATATCTAGATACATCATAAATAAAACAACACACTTTTTATTTCCTAACGAATGTGTAGCATGGTAATCACATCAATCACTATGTACTAGTTCCAATATTTTAGAAACTTAATTAACATTATTGAAAGGTTTTCTAGTTATATCTTAGTTAACAAGCAAGTCTTACAATTTTCATTGTTTGCATCAACAAGAGGAATAAGGCTCATTTTCGACATGTCTTTTATTCTTCCGTAATGAACATGTCCTAATGTTGCATGCCATACACATACTAGTAGAAGTCATGCAAACAAAATCATTTTGGAACAAAACATTAATATTTAACATAAACATATCATTACATGAATATTTGAATACCATAAATACACAATGTTTTAACAATATATACTAGTCACTTTAGTACACTTGTTTGAAACCACAATTGTTTAAAATAACACGAGACAAAAGATTATTTCGAATCCCATGAACATACAATACATTGTTTAATAATATGTACTTTCCAGAAGTAAATCATAACTTAACATTTCTTAGTCCTCTAATTGGTTCGATTGCAACATTTTCCATCTTAAGTGAAGATCCATCTTCAATCGGTTGAAAATTATTGAACCATCGAAGATCCTTACAAACATGACTTGTTGCTCCCGAATCAATCCACCATGCAACACCTTCATCTGACACATAAAATGCCTCAGATTTAAGGGACATATAATTCTGACTAGAATTAATATTCTAAAATAAAATTTGACCTTGTTGCTTTCAGGATCCTTAGATCCACTTGAACTAGTATTGTTTCCACTTGCACAAGCATTGTTTGCACTTGGGCCAACATTATTTTTTTCCTTTTCCACTCGATAATCCCTTCTAAAGTGATCAGGCTTGCCACATTTCCAACATGCCATTTTAGGTTTTTTGTTGGAATAATTGTTGTTTTGTTATTTCCTTTAAACTTTCGTTTATTCCCCTTATTTGTATTTGAATTTTTAAAAATCGCTATTTTGAGCCATATTTACAGATAGGTTTCCCACTTGGTTTTTACCCTTAGGATTACTGATTTCATCTTGAGCCCTTAGAGACTCTTCAATCTTAAAATGACTACCAAGTTCGACTAAAGTCATTTCTTCCTTGTTGTGTTTTTGAGTGTGTTTAAAATCCTTCCATGAATGAGGCAATTTATCAATAACAGAATACATTGAAATTCATTCATCCATTCATGTTGTGTTGAACAAATTGACCCATAATTTTTAGTAATTCATAATATTGTTCCATCACAGGTTGGGAATCAAATTTTTTGTAATTAATGAAATTATTGACCAAGAACTTTCTACTAGAAGCATCTTCCGCTATATATTTTGATTGAATAAAATTCCATAATTCATTTGCAGATTTGACATTTCGGTATACATAAAAAAATGTAGCACACATACTGTTTAATACGTGACCGTGACAAATGTGAACGTCATTCTCCCACTTGTCGTGCCTCCTTGTTTGTTCGAGCATTTCATTCTCAATGATCTTCGATCAGGGGGTACTCTGGACATAAAAACCTTGAGGGTAGTCAACATAAAATGCATTTTTTTCTACCATTGTCTTAAATCATTCCTTCGAACTTATCCAATTTAGCGAATTTACTTGTCATCTCCTTCGTTGATTCTCATCCGTTCGTCAACTTTATCTTCATAAACGGGAACATATAAATGATTTGTTGGTAATATTATTTGATTTCCGGACAAGTCTCTAAAGTGTTGTAAACAATTTCTAATTGAAATTATTTTTGGGGTTCTCCAAAAATTACAAACCGATAAAATTAGAGAGATTTTTATTGAACAAAGAAAAAAAAATTATATGTGATATATTTTTTCAACATAACCAATTTTTTAAGTATTTCGACCACTAAAATCGATTTTAAAATTAGGATAATTAGGGTCGATAAATTATAACGGAAATTAATTTTTAAACGAAAATAACAGAAAATTTGAAATTTGAATTAACGTTTAAATTTCAAAATTTGAAATTTTATTGACTTGCAACAATAACTGATTTAACCCAAAAAAAAAAAATCAAGTCGAACAGATCAGCTCGATCTCAGTCAAAAGCTCTGCCCCTAGATCTCATCATAAACTCCGTCCCTTGATCCGGTTAATCATGATATAATCTAACAAATAAACATATATTCCACACTGTACGATTTGTTCGCTCTACGACTTATTCGATAACGTATTAGAATTTAATTGGTCCATTTATTTTTATTACGATCTTTTAGAAATTAAGGTGAAATGTCTCCAAAATTATCTCCGATACATGGATTATGATAATCGGGACCACCCGGTGATTGTGGGATCAGGATGGTGCGGTAGTTTAAGGATTTGACACTAATTATTTATTGGTCAAGATGATATGAATTTGTTTATCCTATTTCTATCGTCCAATTTATTGTTAACTAATTAATGGAAACCTAAGCCCTCTGGTATATCATAAGATATTTTTATTTGAACTTGAATACTTCTAATTCTGAATGGTAAATAATTTTCTCTTATTTTCTAATGTAAATGATATTAAATAGCTTTAAAATACAATAAATTATAGTTTTATTTTTTTTAAGCTTATCCAAACCCTTAACTCTTCATAAATTCCGATGTCAATGTCAATGTTAATATTTTTGGGATTTTATTTTTGTTTTAGAATATTGCTAATCAATTGCTTAATAATTAATGTGTTTAGTAGAACTAAACTAGTACGGTGTAAATGCAGTTTAATATATGTATTTAGACAACCGTCAATAAGCTCACTTAATTGAAACATATGAATGAAAATAAATAAATAATGTCTTTCAAAATATTTAAAACTAAATTTTACTATTATTTAATATTTTAAATATTATTATTATCATTATCTATTTGGTATTTATTTTTATATTTAATTTCAATTCAATATCCAATATTTTTAAATAATATCTTGAATACCTTTGATCAATTATCTTTTAAATTTTCATTTTTTATTTTTTATAATTCAAAATTCAAAATTCAAAATTAAAAAGAGAAATATGTCATATTTTCTTTTTTTAGTATGTTGATTTCAAAAATTGAAAATATCTCACTTGCATAATAATCGGAATGAGATTTGTGTTGTTTCGAAATAATACATAGATTTTATGGTTCTACCTATTCGAACAGATTTTACATAGATCCTGTTATCCGAACTCCCAGCATCAATGATCATCTTTGCACTGCCGATTCCGACATAGATTCGGAATACAGCCTTCCGTCTCCTCCTCCTTTCTGCTGACGTTGGCTCACGTTGCCACACAATCTAACGACAACGAAACTGTCTCCTCTTCTAAGCTTCATAACCGTTTCCTACTTGAACCTTTAGAGCTTCCCGGGCTCTAGGCTCCACAACGAACGTTCACTCTTTATACTGTTATACTGTTCATACGCGCGCGTATACGCATACGCGTATACACGCA
Organism: Limnanthes douglasii subsp. nivea; assembly: GCA_036936605.1. Taxonomy (NCBI): domain Eukaryota; kingdom Viridiplantae; phylum Streptophyta; class Magnoliopsida; order Brassicales; family Limnanthaceae; genus Limnanthes; species Limnanthes douglasii. The sequence goes on from JAUPFV010000001.1 coordinate 86,195,878, forward strand.
CGTACACACGTATACATGCACATGTACGTGCACATGCACACACACACGCATCCTCCCTCTATGGCCTCTCTAAGCCCTTTTTAACCTACGAAAAAGAGAACAACGACTAAACTACCATAAACTAATCTAACTTCATTTCTCGACACAAAACATTAACTCTCAGCTCATCTCTCCTTCTATTCATTTTAAACAACCCTGCCTTTACCTCCTTCTTCGATACCTACTCGATACCTACTCGATACCTACTCGATACCTACTTCGATACACTCCTGCCTTTACCTCATTCTTTGATACCTACTCGATACACTCCTGCCTTGACCCCTTCCTTCGATCCGAACACTTACCTAACTTGTATAACTAGCTATCTATACTAACCCTAGTATAGCTAGCTACTTGTTTATAACTTGTATAACTAGCTATCTATACTTTTTTAGGTATAGCTAGCTAGTTACTTACCTAACTTGTATAACTAGCTATCTATACTAACCCTAGTATAGCTAGCTACTTGTTTCAACTTACAAACAAAATAAAGTCTCGTACAAACATATATTAAGCAACTCCGAGGAGAGGTGTCGCCCCTCCTCTCCATAGCTACATAGCTGCAGTCCACCCCGCTCAACTGATTGGTTTCGTAGCTCAACTGACTGGTTTCGTAGGAGATGTCTGAGAATTGCTGGGTTCCAGCTTTACTACACGAAGGCAGACATCGCCAGTGATTCGCATTAAGCGGCAGAACGATCAAGAACTTCTTTAAGAAATTAGTGGCTTAGGTTGACCTAAGTGTTCTTCTGTCGTGCGAGAACCTAGGGGGGAGTAGTACTCCTCTGCGACGGGTTGACGCCTAGCGTCCGACGAACTCATTATACGGCATCTCATTCCGGATTTTACAGTGGTATTTATCTAAACCACGTTCATCGGAGTATCATTGTCATATGTCGAACTATATTTTACATTGTTAACTGGTTAAATTCGTAGATGAACATATTCGAAAGGAGACATAAAATATGACATAAACCGACGCTTTCTTGGTTATAACACAAATTCGCTAAAAAAGTGTAAATATTTTTTTGACGAGCAGATTTTAGAGACTGATTGATAAACGTAAGTTTTCATCTCTTTTCTTTTTTTAACAAGTTATAAACTGATTGTAATTTTAGTTAGTAGTTCTTTTTAAGTTTTGGTATTGTTGGAGAGTCGATTTCGAGAATTTGTAGGTATTTTTGAAGAAAATATTATTCCAATGGGACAAGAATATGTGATACGTGTGAGGATTTAATGTGTGATACGTTTAGAAAATATCACACGTCTCGCATATGAGACGTACTAATAAAACATGCAAGATGTGTAGGGATTTAATATGCAAGACTATTAAAAAATATCACACGTCTCGCATATACGAGATTGTAAACTTTTTCATATGAGATATACGAGACTTTGACATATCATATATGCGAGATTAGGCATATATATTATATGAGGCACATTGATCGCTCCTAATTATTTTTGAACTGTTCAATGCAGGTAAGCAATGTCTAAAGCTCAAGTGTGTATTTTCAAATATAATGGTCAAAGTGCAATGGTTCCTCTTAACGAGTTTGAAGATTTCGAAAGTATGTTAAAAGTAGATGAGGTTTGTTGGTTTGAGGTAATTACAGTATGACCTACTTTTGCAATGATCATAAGAATTGTTTATTTATAAATGAGAAATATTTTATGGGTTTGCTAGTACCGCTTGACGTTGAGTGTTTAAAAAGTGTTTGATTCTTTAGAGCAATACGTGGTTGATAATATTGTTGAAGAAATGGGTAACAAGTCCAGCGTAAGTTTATTTAAAGCTTTAAATAATCATTTAATTAGTAGAGAGTGTAGTACTAATTTAAGTTTTATTTATCATAAAAAATGTAAATTGCTACTACTGGTTGGGTTGATGTTATTACAGGGTTGATGGTTTTTGTTTCAAATGCATGTATAATACAAGATCTATGATAATTCATTTTTGTGAAAATAAAATTAAACTGGATCTAAATAGAGATTTTATGTATCACTTACCTTCACCATCGGCTTCATACCTATTAATTGGTTCTTTGCCTTCCATACTTGTAACTCTAATTTTTCCACAAAAACGTAGGAACAATTTGAAATCTGAGTTGATTGCTACAGAAATTTATGATTCCATTAGGTCATGTATTTTTGTGACAGCACACGTGTAAAATAGTTTGTTAAATAGGACTACAGTTTAGACATTTCTTAAAGTCTCTCATGAAATGTTATAGAGAAACCTAGGAGAGGAGTTTTCAGTGATAGTGTTATGTTGTTCAATTTACTTAAAGAATACTTCAAAAGATTGAAGAGTCGTGATATTACGACCGCTTGTCATTTGGAATATACTCTAAAAAGCAACTTGAAATGGTGTTTCATGACATTCAGCTTTTGTCTTCAAGATTTTTATTCATGTCTTCCGTTTTTAGTTGCCGCTAGAACATTTTTTATCGGTAACCATAGATGCGTATTGTTTTCTGCCATAGCAAAATATGGTAACAATACTAAGTTTTATACTTTCATGTCTCTTATTATTTATTCATGTGGGCCTAGTTTTGTATAGAATATATGTGAGACCTGAAGTTTCCTTTACGAGAGACCGACATATTATATACATAAAAAATACGAGACATTAGTATCTTATCAATGAATCCTGTGAGACATGTATGTAATATTCATACTTACCAACATGTCAGGTATACTATACAAAGTATGTGAGTGTGACCATATGAATTTGAGAAACCTATGAAAATATTTTTGTGAGACTATATATACATATAATATAAGTTTAATTTGTTTTTCGGGTATTTTTCCTCTTGTATTTGATTATGTTAGGTGTGAAATGCTGTCAATTGGCTATTGTTTATGGAAACTTTGAAACATAATTTATTGAAACATCAAATCATATTTATTTTGGACCATCATTTAGGTTTTATTATCGTTGTTTCTGCATTGTATCCAAAATGATAGCATGCCTATTATTTTCATATTGTTCAGAATATAAGGCATGCTCATAATTGTTATGAAGTAACGTTTAAGTCTATGATGATTTATACATTTAAACAATGTGTGTATGCTTCAATAATATATAAGTTTAATGAAAGGATTGAAGTATTTATTAATGAATGAGGGCATAGAGTCATTAATTTTCTCGATAATTTACCTCGGGATATTTATGCTAAAGAATTTGTTCAAGGAAAACAATATTGTGATATGGCGTCTAGTCCGTCCGAATATATAACCATCAGACTAAAGGTCTTTGTGGTCTACTTAATTTTTGAATTAATTGACAAGATTTGAGTGTTACTTATGACTCAAATTTCGTGAAGTTATTCGGATGGGCTAAGTTGGAGCACTAAACTATGCTCTGAGTATGAAAAAAATTTAAAGGTCAATGTTGAAGAATGTTGTCTGTGGATAGTTCATAAGTCTTTGGAAACTATATTTGAAGTTTTTTATGAATCTGTTATGGTTGTTAATTTACTGGATTTCAAATATTTTTGTGGTGTTTAGTAACAAAATTGTTTTCCATATTCTCATGCTTTTTCTATAATATATTCGAGTCACCAAGATCATATGACATTAATAGAGCCATTCTTCACTATTAGCAGTTCAGGTCAACTTACACTTTTAGCATACATACTTTAACCAATTTTGGTGAAGGATTAAGCTCTAATGAACTACTAAAAAGTTTACCACCTAACTTGAAAAGACGAGCTGGAAGGCCTAAGAAAAAGCTTATTTTGTTTAGAGGAGAAATAACAATCACGTAGATGAAATGTGTCCATTTTTCAAAGTTAGTGTATAATAAAAAGACTTGCGAGGAACTTTTTGTTTGTCTTAGGATTTGTTTTCCATGTTTTGTATTTTTAATTTCACAATGCTTATTTTCAGACTTTCGGGCATATTACAAATTTTCATGTTACAAAGTATTTCTTGTCTACTTATATGCACGACTAGGATTAAAAGCATGTAAGGCCAACTTAGAGTATGGAAACATATAATTTTAGTTAAACTAAACATGTGACTTAAGTGTAACTAAAACATGTGAATTTATTGTAACTAAAACGCATGAGACTACTCTAACAAAAAATGTGATTCTACTTCAATTTAACATGCGATTATACTTCAACTAAAATGTGTAAGACTACTGCAATGAAACATGAGATTCTACTACAACTAAATATGTGATTCTGCATATATTAGCTACGTGTTTTTACTTTAACTAAAGTTACGTATCTAATTAAACTAAACATACAATGATATTGCAATTGAAATATAAGATATTAATACAAAAAAGACTATTGTATTACCAAATATAACGATTTCAAGTTCACCGATAAGTTCGGATTATCCAATCATAACTCACTGAGTTATCTGTACAAGGGCAAAATTATCCGGATAAGTTCGGACATAAACGTACCACTGAACTATCCGGACAGGACAAAATTAAAAAAACACCTAAACACCTTCTGACTAAGCTATGTGCTAATCAGCTTAAAAGATTAATGGGTCCTTAAACTTGACCCGGTTTCATAACTTAACCCATAAGCCCATGGGTCCTTAATTAAGGGTATAAATACCCCAAATACTTTCAATAATTAAGGCAATGAACATTTAATACAACCAGGCTTCTCAAATCTCTCACTACTCTATACCAAACATTTAATACTCAAAGTACTTTGTAAAACACTTTACAAAATTACCCCCACCCCAAAATAAACCAAACCAAATTGGCGACCATAGTGGGAGGCGACGATGCCTAAATCTTGCATTCAAAACCAGTAGAAAATAATTGTTCTGAGGGATCCAAACGAGCAAGCAAATCCACCACATGTGGTGGAGGTAGTTGGGGAAACAAAGAATACACCATCGAAGAACTAGACAAGTTAAGGGCAGAAATGGAAGCGTTGAGGGCCATAAAACAAGCAGAAATTGGTATAAATGAGAAGTTGAGGGCGTCAGCCATCCATCATATTGACAATACTAGGGAGAATGATCCATCAACAAAGACTCATTTGAGTTCAAAGAAGACCCATGTCAAATCTAAGAAGACTCACCGGTCCAAGCCGGTTGAAAGTTCAGATTCTGAGTCCTTCAGCAGCTCTTTGAACGAGGCTGAGCTTGAGGAGTCTTTGTCATCAAGCAGTGATGAAGGGAGGTCCAGGAAGAAACAAAAACTAGTTAAAAATATTCAAGAAAGAGAGATAGGCATGGGAGACTTAAAAGGCACATGGGAAAAAGGTCATCTCACAGCCACAGTCACATGCATGTGGATTAGTTGCTGATCGATCCTTTTGCTTTTCAGACTGAACCAAGTGTCTTTGCAACACCTAATGAAGACACAGTCTTCAGTCATAATAGGAATTGGAGACAATCACCATTGCCTGCCAAGATACTGTCCGGAAACCTACGCAAAAGGTTTGATAGTTTCCAAAATGGAGAAATATGTTGGGAGTAAAAATCTAAACAATCATCTGGAGCAGTTTAAGAACTTCATGATGAATTTTGATGATGATGACAAACTTTTGTGTAGAGCCTTCTCCCAATCTTTTACGAGAAGTGCTCTTAAGTGGTACAATAGCTTACCCCAGGGGTGTATCAGAAACTTTGATACATTCTGGGTTGCCTTTCGCAGGCAGTTTGTGGGAAGTAAAAAGGTGAAGGGCAATGGAGATACTATCATCTATTGTGCCCAAGAGCCAAATAAGTCATTAAAGGAATACATAAATCGGTTTGTAAATACCAAAAACGGGTTAGTAGATTGCTTCGAACATGTGGCAATTGCTTCCTTGAGACAAGGGTTGAACCCTGAGAATCTGGCCAATTTGGTGACAAGGAAGAAGGCCATGACTTTGGGTGGCTTGTTAAGTCAGGTGGGGAAGTAAATTAACGTGGATTAAACCAAGAAAACCAGGTTGCAACTTCAGGTGAGGTCCACCCCAGTAGCTCAAAACCAAAACCAGTCCGAGTATAAGGCTAAGGAGATCGGACAAGGGTCCAACAGGGCTAAGCAAGCTCAATCCAACCAAAATCAATCCCAGAGTCAGTAGTCGAGGAGTCAAAGAGGTCATTGGGTTCAACCAGAGTGGTTTACAGAATTGAAAGAGAATGTATCCATAATTTATGACAATACCAAGAATGAAGTCCATTTCCGGAAACCAGCAGCACTGCAGTCTCCCAGCAAAAGTCGAAATACTTGTTTTTGCCAATATCACAATGATATTGGCCATAACACCCAAGACTGCATTGCTCTGAAGCAGGAAGTACAAAATCTCATTGAAAGAGGTAACTTGGGGGCTTATGTCAAAAAATAGGTGGAAACAGGTCTGACAATGCTCCTAGAACTGGGCCTACGAACAATGCAGAAACATCTGCTCCAGAGGGGGCAATGGTGATCCTTGAAAGATTTGATGTTGCTTCGGAGTACCTGGATCCTGATTCAACCCGGAATAAAATAAGGGTCATAACAGCACAAACTAAGATGGTGTCTAGACTCATTAATTTCTTTGAGACACTTACCATATTCGGAGGGGATACCATAACAACGCCAACTTCTTTATCAATGAAGAGGCATGTTCATTCTCTAGCTACTCAGTTGGAGGAGGGCATGTCTTCTTATCAGTCCCAAACCCCTTTTCCATTTATAGTTTTTGATGAGAATGATTTAAGAAATATTGCTGGGCCTCATGAGGATGTTGGTGATAGGAGCATCTATTGGGGGCAATGATATCAGACGAATTCTGATAGACATGGGCAATTCGGCAAGCATCCTCTTTTTAAGTTCTTACAAGCAGATGAAAAATTCGGCCGTTATTCAACGGTTAAACAGAACCATTTTGGGTTTACATGGAGCTCTGCGGATGTAATCGGGGAGATTGATGAAGAGGTGCTGTTAGGCAATGGGCCTTTTAAAAAACTGGTTAGAGTGTTATTCGTTGTGGTAGACTGCCCCACATGTTACAATGAAATCTTTGGGAGGTCTTGTATTTCCAGAATGCATGTTGTGGCCTCAACAGTCCATCGGAGTTTGAAGTATGCAGTTCAAGGACAGGTAGGTGTTTTCCGAAGTAGTCAGAAGATAGCAAGGGAGTGTTATGCAACTGCACTTGCTCCTAAAACTTTGGGAGCAGTTCGAATCAATAAAGATTAGCAGTTACTGGGGCCTTCGGAGGGGAGGGTGAAATTGATGACCCCAGAGAGACCCCTAGTGTTATAATACCGGTAGAAGAAGTTGAAACCCATCCCTTGGCAGAGGGTAAAAGTATTAAGATTGGCTCCAAGATGGAGCCAGAGTTAAAGAATAAAGTGTTGTCCTTTTTGTCAGACAATCAACATGTTTTTGCTTGGTGCAATGGTGATGTAACCGGAGTGCCTGCAAGCGTTATCTCTTACAAACTATCAATTCAGAGTGATGTTGCACCTATAGTGCAGAAAAGGAGGGCTTTCTCCAAGGAGAAAGCTGATGTAATAGTCCAAGAAGTTGACCGGCTTACCAAGATGGGGCTAATAAAGGAATCCCAGTATCCCTTATGGACTGCCAATCCAGTGTTAGTTAAGAAAAACAATGGAAAATGGCGAATGTGTATTGATTTCACTAACCTCAACAGAGCTTGCCCAAAATATCTCTATTAGGTCTTCTAGATAGACTAGTTGGTGGACTCAGCGTCTGGAAACAAGTTGTTGTCCTTCATGGATGCCTTCTCTGGGTACAACCAGATTCAGGTGGATCTGAAAGACCAAGATCATAATACGTTTATTACGGACATGGGTCTCCATTGTTATAAGGTGATGTCTTTTGGGTCGAAGAATGCTAGGGCTACTTACCAGAGGCTAGTAAACAAGAGATTCGCTAATCAGATTGGCAGGAATATGGAGTGTACATAGATGATATGATGGTTAAAAGCTTTGAGGAAGATTTGCATATAATTGACTTTTGGGAAATTTTTGCCAATCTAACAATGGTGAATTTGAAACTGAATCCAGAAAAGTGTGTCTTTGGTGTTCGACCTAGAATTTTTTTTGGGGTATGTGATAAGTGAGAAAGGGATACAACCCGATCCGAATCATTTGAATGCCCTATTAGAAATGGATCCTCCCCAGAATATTAAAGAAGTCCAAAGGCTTACTAGAAGGTTGGCTGCTTTGAATCGTTTTATTTCAAGATCCTCAGATAAGTGTGCTCCGTTTTTCTAAACCTTGAAGAGTGCCAAAGACTTTAATTAGTCTCCACAATGCAGGCAAGCTTTTGATAAAATAAAGAAACATTTGTCTTCACCAAAGACCCTTTTCAAGCCCATACAAGGAGAAACATTGTATGTATACTTGGCTGTGTCAGAATGCGCTATAAGTGCAGTATTGGTAAGAAAGGTGGATAATTATCCTCGTTCGGTGTACTACATCACCAAAAGCATGATAGATACTGAGAAGAGGTACCTGAAGCTTGAAAAGCTGGCATTAGCCTTAGTAATTGCTGCAAGAAAATTGAGGCCGTATTTTTAGTCTCATTCCATCATTATCCGAACGTCTTTCCCATTGAAGAATGTTCTTCAGAAAGCAGACATATAAGACAGGATGACCAAGTGGTCAATAGAGTTGGGTGACTAAGACATTGATTTCGCCCCACGAACTGGTATCAAGGCTTAATCTGTTGCTGATTTCCTAGTAGAATTCCATCAGAATAGGAGTTCTAAACAAGTTTCACAAGGGAAAACTAAAAAAGAATGGGTAGTCTGGACTGATGGTGGATCAAGCACAATGAGTTTGGAGCTCGAGTTTTCCTAACCTACCGGAATGGTGATAAAATATACCAAGCTATATGCTTTAGATTCAGGGCCTCTAACAATGAGTCTGAGTATGAAGCAGTTATAACTGGTCTTAAATTAGCTTTCTTGTGTGGGGCTAAAAGAGTTAGGTTGATGAGTGATTCCTAGCTTCTTATCCATCGTGTTCAATGTCAATCTGAGGCCAAGAAGGAACAACTGATCAAATACTTACTCATCCTCAAAGAGGTATCTGCCAATTTCAAAACTGTTTGTTATGAGCATATTCCTTGATCAGAAAATATGCTGGCAGATTCCTTGGCAACCATAGCATATTCTGAGTCTTACTCTTGGATTCATGTACAAGAATGCCCATCCATACAGTCAAGCTAGAATAATGAAGAGGAGGAAATCTTTAGTATACAAGTAGTCCAACCTAAAGATTGGAGATTTCCCATTCTTTAATACATTTCTGATGGGGTTTTGCCTTCGGATAAAGTTGTAGCAAAAAACTTAAACACAAAGCTCGTGGATTTTTTATCATAAGGGAAGTTGATGACGCAGCGGAAATAGAAGAAAAACAACGATAGATGAAACCCTAATTCAAGGGTAACATGATGAAACCCTAATCTAAGGGTAACAAAAACTGAAATTTTCAGAAATAAAAATATATTATTCCAAAAACTTAAAATAACTTAAGGCATACGAGGCTTCATATAATAGCTTCTCAAAACCCTAAATTATAATACAAGGAAATCAAATAAATATTTTAAAATCAAATGAAATCAAATCAAATCAAAACTTAATATAATTAGATTTGATTTAAATACATAAGATATTTGAATCAAATAAAATAAAATAAACAAGGCTTTTGTTTGGACTTTCTGGGCTACATCATCCTCTCCTGGTTGACAAGAATTCGTCCTCGAATTCAGGGGTAACATGATGAAACCCTAATCTAAGGGTAACAAAAACTGAAATTTTCAGAGATAAAAATATATTATTCCAAAAAATTAAAATAACTTAAGGCATATGAGGCTTCATATAATAGCTTCTCAAAACCCTAAATTATAATACAAGGAAATCAAATAAATATTTCACAGCACCATCACCATCACCATCAAGAACCCAAATTATTTATTTTATTTTATTCAATCGTTACATTGGGAATTATAATTGTTGACCTTATCAGAATAAGTTACATTCTTCTCGAGTGTTCCTTATTCGAAGTCACATTGAAGCCATCCGGTTGATGAAAAAAACTAATTTCGAAAACCTTTTCATAGCCTGAAGACAAGATCCCTATGTCCAGGTGATGAAAAAAATGGTTTTGAAAACTTTTTCATAGCATGAGACAACATCTCGATAAGCAATGTTTACCTTGATTCGACGATTGGTAGCCAATTTAAACTCCTTCAGTAACCGATCAATACGGCTGGTATGTCCCACTCATACTCAAACGATATTCCCGATCTTTATGACCATGTGTGTTGTTCTCTTCTTTAAACCTTGAATCAGAATAGTCAGGATTTAGAAACATGCTTCCCCATAGCAGGAACTGAGGCTCTTATACCAAACTAATGACGCGGCGGAAATAGAAGATAAACAACAATAGATGAAACCCTAATTCAAGGGTAACATGATGAAACCCTAATCTAAGGGTAACAAAAACTGAAATTTTCAGAGATAAAAATATATTATTCCAAAAAATTAAAATAACTTAAGGCATATGAGGCTTCATATAATAGCTTCTCAAAACCCTAAATTATAATACAAGGAAATCAAATAAATATTTTAAAATAAAATGAAATCAAATGAAATCAAAACTTAATATAATTAGATTTGATTTAAATACATAAGATATTTGAATAAAATAAAATAAAATAAAATAAACAAGGCTTTTGTTTGGACTTTCTGGGCTACATCATCCTCTCCTCGTTGACAAGAATTCGTCCTCGAATTCACAACACCATCACCATCAAGAACCCAAATTATTTATTTTATTTTATTCAATCGTTATATTAGGAATTATAATGGTTGACCTTATCATAATAAGATACATTCTTCTCGAGTGTTCCTTATTCGAAGTCACATTGAAGCCATCCGGTTGATGAAAAAAACTAATTTCGAAAACCTTTTCATAGCCTGAAGACAACATCGCTATGTCCAGGTGATGAAAAAAATGGTTTTGAAAACTTTTTCATAGCATGAGACAACATCTCGATAAGCAATGTTTACCTTGATTCGACGATTGGTAGCCAATTTAAACTCCTTCAGTAACCGATCAACACGGCTGGTATGTCCCCCTCATACTCAAACGATATTCCCGATCTTCATGACCATGTGTGTTGTTCTCTTCTTTAAACCTTGAATCAGAATAGTCAGGCTTTAGAAACATGCTTCCCCATAGCAGGAACGGTGGCTCTTATACCAAACTAATGACGCGGCGGAAATAGAAGAAAAACAACAATAGATGAAACCCTAATTCAAGGGTAACATGATGAAACCCTAATCTAAGGGTAACAAAAACTGAAATTTTCAGAGATAAAAATATATTATTCCAAAAAATTAAAATAACTTAAGGCATATGAGGCTTCATATAATAGCTTCTCAAAACCCTAAATTATAATACAAGGAAATCAAATAAATATTTTAAAATAAAATAAAATAAAATCAAATCAAAACTTAATATAATTAGATTTGATTTATATACATAAGATATTTGAATCAAATAAAATAAAATAAACAAGGCTTTTGTTTGGACTTTCTGGGCTACATCATCATCTCGTGGTTGACAAGAATTCGTCCTCGAATTCACAGCACCATCACCATCAAGAACCCAAATTATTTATTTTATTTTTTTCAATCGGTACATTGGGAATTATAATTGTTGACCTTATCATAATAAGATACATTCTTCTCGAGTGTTCCTTATTCGAAGTCACATTGAAGCCATCCGGTTGATGAAAAAACCTAATTTCGAAAACCTTTTCATAGCCTGAAGACAACATCCTTATGTCCAGGTGATGAAAAATATGGTTTTGAAAACTTTTTCATAACATGAGACAACATCTCGATAAGCAATGTTTACCTTGATTCGACGATGGGTAGCCAATTTAAACTCCTTCAGTAACCGATCAATACGGCTGGTTTGTCCCCCTCATACTCAAACGATATTCCCGATCTTCATGACCATGCGTGTTGTTCTCTTCTTTAAACCTTGAATCAGAATAGTCAGGCTTTAAAAACATGCTTCCCCATACCAGGAACTAAGGCTCTTATACCAAACTAATGACGCGGCAGAAATAGAAGAAAAACAACAATAGATGAAACCATAATTCAAGGGTAACATGATGAAACCCTAATCTAAGGGTAACAAAAACTGAAATTTTCAGAGATAAAAATATATTATTCCAAAAAATTAAAATAACTTAAGGCATATGAGGCTTCATATAATAGCTTCTCGAAACCCTAAATTATAATACAAGGAAATCAAATAAATGTTTTAAAATAAAATAAAATAAAATAAAATCAAAACTTAATATAATTATATTTGATTTAAATACATAAGATATTTGAATCAAAAAAAATAAAATAAAATAAACAAGGCTTTTGTTTGGACTTTCTGGGCTACATCATCCTCTCCTCGTTGACAAGAATTCGTCCTCGAATTCACAGCACCATCACCATCAAGAACCTAAATTATTTATTTTATTTTATTCAATCGTTATATTGGGAATTATAATTGTTGACCTTATCATAATAAGATACATTCTTCTCGAGTGTTCCTTATTCGAAGTCACGTAGAAGCCATCCAATTGATGAAAAAAACTAATTTCGAAAACCTTTTCATAGCCTGAAGACAACATCCCTATATCCAGGTGATGAAAAAATGGTTTTGAAAACTTTTTCATAGTATGAGACAACATCTCGATAAGCAATGTTTACCTTGATTCGACGATTGGTAACCAATTTAAATTCCTTCAGTAACCGATCAATACGGCTGGTATGTCCCCCTCATACTCAAACGATATTCCCGATCTTCATGACCATATATGTTGTTCTCTTCTTTAAACCTTGAATCAGAATAGTCAGGGTTTAGAAACATGCTTCCCCATAGCAGGAACTGAGGCTCTTATACCAAACTAATGACGCGGCGGAAATAGAAGAAAAACAACAATAGATGAAACCCTAATTCAAGGGTAACATGATGAAACCCTAATCTAAGGGTAACAAAAACTGAAATTTTCAGAGATAAAAATATATTATTCCAAAAAATTAAAATAACTTAAGGCATATGAGGCTTCATATAATAGCTTCTCAAAACCTTAAATTATAATACAAGGAAATCAAATAAATATTTTAAAATAAAATAAAATAAAATAAAATCAAAACTTAATATAATTAGATTTGATTTAAATACATAAGATATTTGAATCAAATAAAATAAAATAAAATAAAATAAACAAGACTTTTGTTTGGACTTTCTGGGCTACATCATCCTCTCCTGGTTGACAAGAATTCGTCCTCGAATTCACAGCACCATCACCATCAAGAACCCAAATTATTTATTTTATTTTATTCAATCGTTATATTGGGAATTATAATTGTTGACCTTATCATAATAAGATACATTCTTCTCGAGTGTTCCTTATTCGAAGTCACATTGAAGCCATCCAGTTGATGAAGAAAACTAATTTCGAAAACCTTTTCATAGCCTGAAGACAACATCCCTATGTCCAGGTGATGAAAAAAATGGTTTTTAAAACTTTTTCATAGCATGAGACAACATCTCGATAAGCAATGTTTACCTTGATTCGATGATTGGTAGCCAATTTAAACTCCTTCAGTAACCGATCAATACGGCTGGTATGTCCCCCTCATACTCAAACGATATTTCTGATCTTCATGACCATGTGTGTTGTTCTCTTCTTTAAACCTTGAATCAGAATAGTCAGGCTTTAGAAACATGCTTCCCCATAGCAGGAACTGAGGCTCTTATACCAAACTAATGACGCGACGGAAATAGAAGAAAAACAACGATAAATGAAACCCTAATTCAAGGGTAACATGATGAAACCCTAATCTAAGGGTAACAAAAACTGAAATTTTCAGAGATAAAAATATATTATTCCAAAAACTTAAAATAACTTAAGGCATATGAGGTTTCATATAATAGCTTCGCAAAACCCTAAATTATAATACAAGGAAATAAAATAAAATAAAATAAAATCTTAATATAATTAGATTTGATTTAAATACATAAGATATTTTAATAAAATAAAATAAAATAAACAAGGCTTTTGTTTGGACTTTCTTGGCTACATCAGAAGTTCTCTATAAAAAAACCTTTCAGTAGACCTCTCTTCCATGTGAACGGGCTCCGTAGTTGATGCACCCCTTAGTTTAGAAGGGATATTATTAGGTGCAAATGTTTCCAATGAGATTAGCTTCATGCAATGGTTTAGTGTAAGCAGTTCAGTCACAGTTTCCTTTTGATTCCTGGCCATCATCTTCATGACCACTTCAATCACTTGCCTTTCCCTCTCCTCCAAGTTAGCCTATGCCTTTCTCAAGAACTATCTTCTTTATTGCTCCAGTTGCACCTTCACTTCATCCACAACAGCCATCAACTTCCCATTTTCCACGACCAGACCAGCAATGCACTCTCCTTACTCCTCCACCCTTTCCGCTGGAGCCACATTTTGAGCGAGTAGACCAGTACTCTGAGAAATCAAATCATCGCTCCTCTTAATAAGCACAATAGTTTGCGCTATCAGGGTTGTATTTCAATTTCTCAGCTCTCTACTTGTTTACCCGTATGTATCCCAAGCATATTTAACAGTGGTCATTTTCTTCTAGAGCCCCTCATTTTCCAGAGCTGTGTTGTATTTCTGCGCCTTAGATGACCCATAGGCATTTTTGAACCATACGATCTTGGTCGTCAAACCCTTCACTAACCCGAAGAACATCACCTCAGGTTTTTACTTCTCCATGACCTGGTAATCAGGTTTTGACATGCACCGGTAGGATAGCAGGAAGGTCGGACGCTTGAGGTCTTTATGAAATGCGACATCTCACAACAGTTTTTTCTGCCCATCTCCATCATCAATTTCTTCTGCTCAGCTCGGTTGACCATACACTCGAGCCTCATCTAATACTATCACCTCATCGATTTTCCCCCAATTCTGCTATGCTTTAGCGCCTGATACTTTGGTACCCTGTTTCTATGGTACTGGAACTTCGTCACCACTCTCTTCATCCACTAACTACACCTTTCTCGTCTTGAAGGGTACTGTATCAACAATCACATGTGACTTCTTCTGTAGAGGGACATAATACTCATTTGTCTCTTCATCCTCTTCTCGAGCGCACCAATGGGGCACATTACCCTCCTGTTGGTTTACCTTCCTAGAAATCTTGAATGGTCAGCAACTCTCCCTTTTTTCTGTTAACCTTGTAAGGAAGAAGACCCTTCTGTCACCTTGTTCTCCGCCTGTGGGGCACCACCAGGCATACCCCCGCGCTATTATGATCGCGATACCTCTGCTCCATCAGCACCCATATTCATTCTATGATAGCCACTTCACTATTATATGCCATTGTCACTTTCCCGTTTGTCGCAATCAATAACTCGAGAATTGGCCACAACCCATCCCTCAAGTAGTTGACTTGTGTGAACAATCGTGATGGGTCCTACAGTCACGTGAAACTGGATAAATTTCATACTTTGATCAATGGATTTACGTACTTTTTCAATAAAAATTCTTTACATCACTCCTGGTTGCTTCTCGTCACCTGCATAATCAAACAGTGGCGTTCATATTAACATTTGGTTTTTAAAAGCTACAAGTCACACAAAATCTTCTTTCCATTACTGTTTTAGCTGAAGATTCGTGATAGCATTCTTATGCTCCCAGTTCCTCGACATAAATATGAATGAGTGCTTCAAAAAAAATCAGAAGTACGAAGTTCAACTATTTTTCTTACTCCTCTCAGTTGGGTGTAAAAAGAAGGAGGATTTCGCTAGTTTAACTCTGTTAGATCTTTATGTATCTAACTATGAGAGTTCTGTATAGTTTTAACTGTGGGAGTTTATTTAATATCAAACATGCTATTTAATCTATATAATTCAACTATGTGAGTTCTTGTAGATTAAACCATTTGATTTTAAGTATATTAGTTGTGTTAGATCTTTATGTTTCCAACCATGAGAGTTTTGTACATTTTTAACCGTGAAAATTTATCGAATATTAAACATGCTATTTATTCTATATAATCCAACCATGTGAGTTCTTGTAGATTAAACCATTGTATCTACTTAAAAGGTTAAGATGAGATCATAAACTTGTTATATTAATTAAAAAGAGATTACAAGTTGCCTTAAATGAAAAAAGGCCATAACAATCTTCATACACTCAACCCTAACAAAAAACATATACTAATATAGTTTAGGCCTAGTCAGTTTACAGCAAAATAATAGCATGCAAAAGAAAAACAATCAACCATCAGAAGAAGAGTCTTCTTCTTCAGACTTATCTCTTCATATATCTTGTCATCATCTTCCTCCTCTTTAGTATCTTCTTCCATCTCATCATCAGCCCCATCGTCTTCTTCCCCGTGTCCAAGACTTTTTCTTCCTCTTGACTTCGTTCTCTTCCATTTTTGTTCTAGAAGCTTGTTGGGGTCAGACTCATCTCCCGATATTGACCAAGAATTCAGAGTGTAGTATTAATCATGAAACGAGAATATGACCCCGTCTCCTAAAGAGTCTGAGGATTACTCGGTGGTGGTTATGTGTTTGTAGTCGAAGAAGTGTTTGGAAGAGTCATAACTGATGAGTCCGAATTCAGCATGCTCCCCGGACACGGACAGATCAGTCCAAGGCCTCCGGACCGAACAGATCACATGGACCGGACAGATCACTTTGAACACTATGACCATATGACTGTTCGAACTATGACAAAAGTACTAAAAACCTAAACACTTCTTGACTAAGCTACTTGCTCACCTACTTAGAGCTCATGGGTCTTTGAACATGACTCGGGTCCATTAAACATGACCCGAAAGCCCATAAGGGCCCAAACATCAAGGTATAAATACCCAACCACCTGCATTAAGTGGAGGTAATGAGAATTAACTGCTACCGAGCTGCTTAATTATCTCTCTACTCTCTACTCTAAACACTTAACACCCACATACTTCCTTAAAACACCAACTGAAATTACTAGCCTACCCTCAGGCAATTATTATCCACACTAAATTGGCGACCACAGTGGGAGCACGAAGGTGCCTGAATCAAGCATTCAAAACCAGCTAAGAAAATCTATCCGTATGAATCCGGACAATCCAGAAGTACCACCAGCTCTGCTCGAAGTGGTGGGAGAGAACGATGAGTACACTATCGAAGAGCGTGATAGGCTCAAGGGTGAAATAGAAGCTCTGAGGGCTGAAAAGGCCAAGCTGGGCGTGAAAGAAAAATCCAAAGCATCAACTGCTCATCACACCGATAACCCCAGGGAGCATGAGTCTTCAAAGACTCATGTGAGTACTAAAAAGACTCATGCCAGTTCTAAAAAGTCTCACCGGTCTAAGCCAGTGGAGAGTTCTAACTCAAGCTCAGAGTCTTCTGATAGCTCTTCGGACAGTGATGAAGTTGAAAAATCCTTATCCTCTAGCAACGATGAGGGTCGAACTAGAAAGAAGCAAATGCAGATTAAAAAATACTCAAGAAAAAGGGATAGACAAGGAAAGATGAAAAGGCATATTAGGAAGGGATCATCTCATAGTCGGAAGCATGTGGACAAGATGCTGATGGATCCCTTCGCTTTTCACGATGAGCCAGGTATCTTTGCAACTCCCAATGAGGGTACCGTGTTCAGTCGTGGAAGGAATTGGAGGCAATCTCCATTATCTTCTAAAATTCTGTCCGGAAACCTCCCTAAGAGGTTTGATAGCACCAAAATAGAAAAGTACGATGACAGTACTGATCCGGATAACCATCTGGAACAATTTAAAAATTTCATGATGAACTTTGATGATGATGACAAACTGCTCTGTAGGGCATTCTCCCAGTCATTCACGGGGAGTGCTCTAAAGTGGTACAACAGCCTGCCTCAGGGTTGTATTAAAGACTTCGACACTTTTTGGGTGGCCTTTCGAAGACAGTTCGTAGAGAGTAAATAGTTAAAGGGCAATGGAGACACAATAATCCATTGTGCACAGGAGCCAAATGAGTCCTTGAAAGAATACATAAGCCGTTTTGTGAACACAAAGAATGGGTTGGCTGATTGCTTCGAACAGGTAGCAATAGCATCCCTGAGACAGGGTTTGAAACCATGCAATCTAGCTGATTCAGTGACCAGAAAGAAGGCCATGACATGGGGAGGGTTGCTGAATCAGGTTGGCAAACAAATAAACGTCGATGAAACAAAGAAAACCAGGGTGCACTGGTAGGTGAGGTCTACCCCGGTGACACCAAATCCCAATCAGAATCAGTCCGGGAACAAAGTAAGAGAAATTGGACAGGGGCATGGTAGGGCAAAAGCTCAGTCTCAGCCAGCTGCTCCTGCTCAAAGTCAACAATCCAGAAACAAGAGAGGGCCATGGGTCCAACCAGAGTGGTTCGCAGAGTTAAAAGAAAGTGTGGCCACTATCTTTGATAAAACAAAGGATGAGGTGCATTACCGGAGACCGGCAACACTGCAGTCTCCTAGAGAGCATCGCAACAACTCTTTTTGCCAATATCACAATGATATTGGTCATACCACTGATGACTGCATAGCATTGAAACAAGAAGTTCAGAACTTGATTGAAAGGGGAAAGTTGGGGGCCTATGTGAAAAGAAGAGGGGGTAACAGGCCTGATAACACTCACCGGGTTGGTCCAAGTAATGCTGCTCCGGAGGGAGCCATGGTTATAGTTGAAAGGTTTGATGTGGAGTGTGAGTACTTGGATCCTGATCCAACTCGGAACAGAGTGGGTGCTATAGAGGAATGTTCTAGGTCGTTCTCCGGGCTCATTAAGTTTTTCGAGTCGCTTACAATTTTCGGAGGGGACACTATGGCAGCTCCTACTGCTTCTTCGAGGAAGAGGCATGTTCATACTTTAGTCTCCCAGCTAGAAGGAGGCATGCCATCCTATCAGTCACCAAACTCATTCCCCTTCATTGTGTTTGATGAAGATGATTTAAGAAACATTGATGGCCCTCATGAGGATGCTGTTGTCATAGGAGCATATATAGGGGGCAATGACATAAGACGAATCCTGGTGGATACTGGAAGCTCAGCCAATATCCTTTTCCTAACCACGTACAAGAAAATGAAAAATCCAGCTGTAATTCAGAATTTGGACAGGTCAATCGTGGGCTTCACAGGCAGCTCAGCAGATGTGATCGGGGAGTTCGAAGAAGAGGTGTTATTGGGCAAGGGTCCTTTCAAGAAAATGGTCAGAATACTCTTTATTGTGGTGGATTGTCCCACTTGCTATAATGCTATTCTAGGGAGGTCTTGGCTCTCTAGGATGCATGCAGTGGTTTCAACAGTCCACCAGTGCTTGAAATATGCTGTTCAGGGATAGGTTGGAGTCGTCTGGAGCAGCCAAAAGATTGCAAGAGAATGTTATGCCGCTGCCCTGGCTCCTCGAACGCTGGGGGCAGTCCGTATTGATGAACAATAGTAGTTTGAGGGCCTTTCTGGGGGTGAGGGTGAAATTGATGACCCCAGAGAGACTCCCGGAGTGTTGATACCAGTTGAAGAGGTAGAAACACACTGGTTGGAAGATGGGAAAAGTGTCAAGATAGGGTCTAAAATGCCACCTATTTTGAAAGATCAAATGTTAAAGTTTTTGAAGAACCATTAGCACGTTTTTGCTTGGTGCAATGCTGATGCTACTGGAGTTCTATCAGAAGTGATATCACACCACCTATCCGTCCGGAGAGATGTAGCTCCAGTGGTTCAAAAAAGAAGAGCTTTTCCAAAGAAAAGGCTGATGTCATTGTGCAAGAGGTTGACAGGCTCACAAAGATGGGGCACATCAAGGAGTCTGAATACCCTTTGTGGGCTGCCAATCCTGTCTTGGTGAAAAAGAAGAATGGCAAGTGGCGCATGTGCATTGACTTCACAGACCTCAATAGAGCTTGCCCAAAAGACTTGTATCCGGTCCCCCGGATTGATCAGTTAGTAGACTCTACCTCTGGGAACAAGCTGCTTTCCTTTATGGATGCTTTCTCCGGATACAATCAGATTCAAGTAGATCCAAAGGATCAAGAGCATACCACATTTGTCACTGACAGAGGTCTTCATTACTACAAAGTAATGCCATTTGGTTTGAAAAATGCTGGGGCTACTTATCAGAGATTAGTCAACAAGGCATTTGCTGATCAAATTGGAAGAAATATGGAAGTATATATTGACGATATGATGGTGAAGAGCGTGGATGAGCAGTTGCACTTGTCCGATCTCCAAGAAACTTTTGCCAACTTGGTGAAAGTGAATTTGAAGTTAAACCCTGAAAAGTGTGTGTTCGGAGTGCAGTTCGAGAATTTTCTAGGCTATATCATAAGTGAGCATGGAATACAACCTGATCCGGACCAGCTCAATGCTCTATTCCAAATGGAGCCTTATCGAAACATCAAAGAAGTACATCGGTTAACGGGGAGATTAGCTGCCTTAAACAGATTTATCTCAAGGTCTTCAGACATGTGTGCTCCTTTCTTTCAAAATTTGAAGGGTGCAAAGGGCTTTGATTGGACCCCACAGTGTGATGAGGCTTTCAGGGAAATCAAGAAGCACTTTTCCTCTCCCAAGACTTTGTTTAAGCCAGTTGATGGGGAGACCCTCTTCGTTTATTTGGCAGTTTCAAGTTATGCCATCAGTGCTGTGTTGGTAAGAGAGGTTGGTGGACATCCCCATCCAGTATACTACATCAGTAAAAGTTTGATAGATACAGAAAGGCGTTACTTGAAACTCGAAAAGTTAGCATTGGCCTTGGTGATAGCAGCCAGGAAGATGAGGCCTTATTTCCAGGCTCATCCCATCATTGTTCGGACTTCTTTTCCCCTGAATAATGTTCTCCAAAAAGCAGACATTTCAAGTAGGATGACTAGGTGGTCAGTAGAGTTGGAGGACTTCGACATAGAATTTGCTCCCCGAACAGCAGTCAAAGCCCAAGCTGTGACTGATTTTCTAGTCGAATTCCACTCCGACAGGGATTTAGAGCAAGCTACTAATATAAAAGATAAAAACGTATGGGTCGTCCGAACTGATGGTGGATCTAGCACTATGGGGTGTGGTGCATGGGTATGTTTGACTTCCCCGTATGGAGACAAAATGTACCAGGCTATTTGTTTTGCTTTCAGGGCATCTAATAACGAGTCCGAATACGAAGCAGCTATAGCTGGGTTAAAATTGTCCTACATTTGTTGGGCTAAGAGGGTCAAGCTGCTAAGCGACTCCCAACTGATTATCCACCATGCCCAAGGCCAGTCTGAGGCTAAGAAGGAGTAACTTGTGAAATATTTACTCCTCCTCAAAAATGAAGCACTTAAGTTTAAAAGTGTTGTCTATGAACACATTCCCCGGGCAGAAAATGAGCTAGCAGACTCACTGGCAACCATAGCATATACGGAGTCATATCCATGGATCCATGTGCTTGAAAGCCCCTCCATTCAACTTTGTAAGGGTAAAGAAGAGGAGATTTTTGAAATACAAGCAAAACAACCTCAAGACTGGAGATTTCCTCTCATGCAGCATCTCTCCGATGGTGTTGTGCCTCCGGATAAGTCACAAGCCAGAATATTGAAACACAAGGCTCGTGGTTTCATCATATTGAGAGAAGTGTTATACACGAAGTCTTACAGTAAACCTCTCCTGCACTGTTTGGGGGATGAATAATCACAAATGGTCCTCTCCGAATTGCACGATGGTGAGGGGTCAGTCCATTGTGGGTTTTAGAGCTTTGACAAGAAGAGTTTTACTCTCCGGTTATTATTGGCCATCAATCATGAAAGATGCTAAGGAGTTGGTAAGAAGGTGTGACCCATGCCAGAGGTACAACAATGAAATTCATTTACCAGCCATTCCTTTAGAGTCAATTTCTGAGCCCATTCCTTTTGCTCGATGGGGATTGGATTTAGTGGGGCCTCTCCCTATGGCGTCCGGAGGGCGCAAAACTATAATTGTGGCCATTGACTACTTCTCGAAGTGGATAGAAGCAGCCCCTGTAGCAGGGACAACATCAAAAGCTGTTATAAAATTCATTCTATCCAACATATGTTGCAGATTTGGTGTCCCACAAAAAATAACAACAGACAACGGGCCACAGTTCGACAATAAAGAAATGGAGAGCTTCTGTGCCTCAAGGGGTATACAACATTGTTTTTCTTCACCTTTCCACCCACAAGCAAATGGGCAAGTTGAAGTGGCTAATAGAACTATACTGTCCGGGTTAAATAAGAATTTGGAAGGAGCTGCTGGGAAGTGGCCTAGTTATCTACAGGAGGTCTTGTGGGCCTACCGGAAAACACCTGGGGTTGCAACACAAGAATCACCATTTTCCTTGGTCTATGGGATGGATGCAGTAACCCCCATAGAGAAGACCCTCCCCTCCTTTCGTGTTCACAACTTCTCCGAACACGCTAACGAGGTGGCAATCAGAGGTCAACTTGATTTGATAGAAGAAAGACGAGTTAAAGCTCACCTTAGAGTTGCACACTATCAAGGCTTGATGAGGAGCAGGTTTGCTTCCAAAGTCAAAAGAAGAGATTTCCAACCAGGGGACAAAGTATTAAGGAAGGTCTTCTTACACACTAAAGAAAAGCTCTTCGGAAAGCTGGCCCCAACTTGGGAGGGTCCGTATATGGTTGTTGAAAGAATTAAGCCTGGAACTTATTGGTTGGAAGACAAAGATGGCAGAGTTTTAACTCATCCTTGGAATATTGAGCATCTCCGGATGTACTTGGAATAGCACTTGTGTAAATATTTACTTGTTTAAACATCCATGTAAATATTTGGGGGCATACTCTTTCCTCCCTGGTGGCACGGGGAGGTTTTAATGAGGTGTCCTGGCGGTTGAATAAAATTCGATGCCTTCTTAAAAAAAAATTCTAAGTGTTTTTAAAGTTTTGTCCCTTGTCATACTATCCAGACTGAAATATCTAAGGGTTATTTAAACTCTAGCCGGAGAACTTAAACACTCTCACAATACAACAACTAAAGGCTACTTAAACTCTGGCTATCAAAATTAAAACGAACAATGAAAGAAGATGATGGTTGTACAGAACGGAGATATTCATTAAAATAAATAACTTAAAATTGCCTTGGCCTTCCAAGGACTTTTAAATAGTCAAGATACAATATAAAAAGCCTGTCCGAACAAACACCGGACACCATTACAAAAAGAGTGCCTTGGCCTTCCAAGGACTTTAGTCTGAATAAAAAAAATAAACAAAGTAGATCGTAAGTTAAGGTTGAGCCTTTGAAGATGGCTCACCTTCATCTACCTTCGTGCCTTTAAAATCGCTTTCACCTTCATCAACCTTCTTCTTTCCCTTGGGATCATCTTCCTCATTGTCTGGGCTCTCTCCGGTCCTCTCTTCATCATCGGATGAGGACGCACTGGAGACTCCATACTGATCCTCTTCGGCCATTGTATGATGTGGAAGGTCATTATCGTCTACATAAAGCCACAAGTCCCCTAGGTTCCTCTTCGGAATTTTTTCATGAAAGAGTAGACCCATGTCAGACCTCACCTTCTCAAGCAGTAGCTCTTCGCTCTTGATCATCTAGTTGGCATAATCATTGATCTTGGCTTGGATTGTAGCCTCTTGATCCCTTAACAAAGTTGTTTTCTCCTCGGCAGCCTTGGATGCTGCATTCTCAAGAGCAATCTTGTCAGTAGTTAGGTTGGTGATAATCTTGTCCTTTGCCTTGGTCTCTTCTTTTGAGGCAGTAAGGTCTTTCTCCACACCGGACAGCTTCTCCTGGAGGTCTCTGATGTTTTCCTCTAGAGTGGCAACTTTTGTGTTGCTTTCCTCCTGATTCCTCTTCAACTCCTCATTTGCTTCCTTTAGCATGTCAGCATTGGCAGTAGCAGTGCGAAGGTCTTCGGACAGCTTTTCCTTCTCAGACATAAGGTCTTTGATGATGTCTGCTTGACCCCGAACTTGTCTCTCCAGTGTAAGTACCAGCTGCACGTTGCTTAGCAAGGAGTGGGCTATGGTGTCCTTTTCACTAGAGACAATGAAAGTCTTACCATTGAAGTTGACGGTGTTAGAGCTGCTCGGAGGAATGTAAGGCCCTGCGAAGTCGTCTCTAGGGAGGTTGAGGAAGTATTCACCAAGCTCACAAAGACCGGTGATGTCGACTCCATCGATGTTGAGATCTCCTCCCTCAACCTCATCGGTATGAAAGTCCCTTGGGATCTCTTCGGCGTGCGTTGGGTCAGAAGGGTCAGCCTGGAAAGAAGGCTCCGGATCCCGGAGAGCAAGTTCATCTCCCTTACAAGTCTTTTTCTTCTTGGCTACCCGGTCTGCGCCTTCGCCCCCCTGTTTGCGATTCCTCTTGGAAGCCCTTGGAAGTTTTGGGAGATCTGCTTCCTGCCTCTCGGTCTCTTGCTCCACTACCTGCAAAAGAGCAGCATCGATTTGACTCTGGGCTGGCCCCTCCGGGTCTGTTGGAGCATCCTTCTCAGCATCAGCAGGATTGGCATCACTCGCCACCTTCTTACCTTTATTCTTGCCCTTCATTTTTCTTGGGGCTTTGGCCCGGCCTGGCAGGAAGAGTGTCCCATCTGGTTCATGGGACCTCTTGAGCACGACATCAGGAGAAGGTTGGGTGGTGAGCTCCTCCCAAGTCAAGTCTCTCCGACCTGTGGTGTTCCACAGGTGAGACCTTGCCAGATTTCCACTAGTGAAAGCATTGTGGAATCGGTTCCCCCAGTTCTCTGCAGTCCAGGCATTGATTTTGCCACAAGTGACCTGTCCGACCTTCAAGTAATCACCGAACTCCTTAGGCAGTTCTGTTAAGACAAAAGAAAGAACAATTAATTTAAAACAACTTGTTCTTATGTAATATAAACCTGAAAATATTGGTGACCATTGCGACAAACCTGTAATACATATCTAGACGATCAAGATTGACAAGCTAAGAAATTGAAGTATGCGTTGCAATCGAGGACTCTACTACGGTGGGGTAAATAATGTAAGACAAAGAATATGAAATGAAATAACATTCGAATGAACTAAGTGATATTGAAGAACATCTTACGAATGAATCTGGTGGTGAAGATGAAGAATGACTTGAATCGGAAGACAAAATTATGGATAAAGATAATTTATAATATAAGTTGATTATTGATTTTTTAATTGGGTAGTTTAAATTGAGAGTATTTATACAACTCGTAGCCTGCAAGAGTATAAACCATGAAGGGTTTAGATCAATAAAAAGTATTTTTTATTATTTAGTCTCGTAACATAACAATAATTAGTTATACAATTATACTATAATTAAACTATACTACCAATCAACACTTATTGCAATTTTTTCATCATTTATTATAATCAAAGTACAACAACACTTGTACTAATTATAATCAAATTATAATAACTTAAGCTATAATCAAACTATAACATATATTTTATCACTTGTAGTATATATAATCAAACCATAACAAATAAACTATAATAACCCTACTATTAGGTGTAGGCTAGAACTACCTTATCATAAAGGTACCACTGAATGACTATATGAGTATAATTAGATCTACCAATTACATGTATATGCAAAAACTACTGAAACTCTCAGGACGAGCTTATGCAATGACTTAAATTCGTAGACGTCTGCTGGATCCTAAGGGATAAGACAAGTCAAGACCGGTGACTATTGAGTCAAATGAGACTTGTGTTGATCTGAAGCAGTCTGATAAAAAGCAAGTTAGACCCTGTGAAAACACTAAATTAGAATACAAGGAAATAAAATAAATATTCTAAAATAAAATAAAATCAAATAAAATCTTAATATAATTAGATTTGATTTAAATACATAAGATATTTGAATTAAATTAAATTAAATTAAAATGGCTTTTGTTTGGACTTTCTAGGCTACATCATCCTCTCCTGGTTGACAAAAATTCGTCCTCGAATTCACCAGTTTTGTAAGGCCAAGAGGTATTTAAGTTCGACCCCGTGAAAACAAGGCCCTACCTTCCTTCGAGACACTCCGGCAGCTCCGGATGCCTCAAGCACAGTTTTTCTTTGCCTTTATCTTTTTTAGCAGCAGCAGTATTACTAGTCTGACCGGAAGGCTCAGACTCGAAAGGGACTTCTTCAGCAGAGTCCTCCATTCTTTCCTCCATGATCGTTGGAGGAATATCAGTGGTAATGGCCCGGGGAGAATTCAAACTTGGCTCAGCCTGGCTTCCGGACTGCGGGTATTCAGTGTTTCCTAGACTTCTAGTCTCAGGCTGGGGCTCTGAGGCAGAAGTCTCTCTTTGAAGTGCTGGGCTGCTAGCCTCCGGACCAGGTAGTCTTTCCCGGGGAGCTCTGATAGGCACTCCAAACCCAGAACTGCTATTTTTTCCCCCGATTTTGAGGGAGTGTTCTTGGAGGCTTGCCCCTTAACCAGCCGACTCTTTCTTCGGTCGACTAACTTCTCCGGGGAGTTCTCAATGTCTGATCCCATCGCTATGAAGGGTGAGGGTTTTTTGAAGCTGGTGGCAGTTACTCCTGGTTCGACGATGGATTCTGATTCCTGAACAGAGGAACCAGAGATGATGGGGGAAAGGCTAGGTTGGAATAACTTTCTAGGCTTAGTGCCTTTGGAGGAAGAAGATCCTCGATCTGACTCTGCAGTAGAAGAGATTGGTCTGTCGACAGGCGAAGTAGGTAACCCTGCTGCGATTCGTCTTTCCTTCTCAACTTTTTGTGCCTTCTCCAACTCAGAAAGGTTGAGCCACCCGCCTTTGATCAAAGTAGTCCTTGCTGTAAACATAAACTATCAGGTAAATCTTTGCTTTAGAGAGAGAAAGCTCTAAGAAAATATGCAGAGTAAATATGAAAGAGATAGTAAAACAGTAGAAAGTGAGTCTGAATTTATAGTAAATTTGGAAAAGGAAGTTGATTCCTAGGAGAATTCGAAAAGTTTGGCAATGATTAAAAGACGGCGCTGATGTCATCATTTGTAATTAAAGAGGTTGCTTTTCGGAGAAGGTGGGTTTGAAATTCAAGGTGAAAAAAAGGCTGGAGCAACCAATCGGAGAGCGACACGTGTCCCACGAACTCTGGCAAAAACCGTTTTGAATTCGTGAAGCTTTATCTGTCCGGGTAAACCCATAGACCTGTCCGGGTTGAAAACTACTTCTGATGTCGGACTGTTTTTCAGGTCTCTGATAAGAATACTTGCTCAAACACCTAAAAAAGGGGCTCCTGATGAGTCCGAATTCAACATGCTCCCCGGACACGGACATATCAGTCCAAGGCCTCCGGACCGGACAGATCACATGGACCGGACAGATCACTTTGAACACTATGACCATAGGACTGTTCGAACTATGACAAAAGTATTAAAAAAACCTAAACACTTCTTGACTAAGCTACTTGCTCACCTACTTAGAGCTCATGGGTATTTGAACATGACCCGGGTCCATTAAACATGACCCGAAAGCCCATAAGGGCCCAAACATCAGGGTATAAATACCCAACCACCTGCATTAAGTGGAGGTAATGAGAATTAACTGCTACCAAGCTGCTTAATTATCTCTCTACTCTCTACTCTAAACACTTAACACCCACATACTTCCTTAAAACACCAACTGAAATTACTAGCCTACCCTCAGGCGATTATTATCCACACCAATAACGACAATCATATGAAGAGGATGAATAGCCATAAAAGATGGGCCATGTTTTTTTAAATATAAATAGTTTATGAGTATTTTGCTTTTAAAAGTATAAGAACTCTAACTTAACTCTAACTCAATCTCAATATTGGTTTCATAGTTATTGCTTTAGTCATGATTAAACATCTACATGTGTCAACATAAGTAATAAATTAGCAATTGAAATAACTATAAGCTTAAATACTTACATGATTAGAGGCACTAGTTGCTATTTATTTTATTGATTACCATGTATGCTCAGTATGAAGACCAGTTATGAATGCATTTAAAAAATACATGCGACTTTGGTATATTAACCTAACAGACAACACAACTTACATGACCGTGCGAGTTATTTTATATAACGAACGTGTGATTCTAGGTATTTTGAAACCATGTTATTCATGTATTGTGTCTAATCAAGCGAGATTAGTGTTTCAACACTGTGACTTCATACCTTACTCATTATTTTGTCAAATTACGTATAAAATATATCATATTACAAATTTGGTCACATTAAAAAAATCCTCTCAATATAACTACCAAAGAACATTAGTATTTGTATAATTTAGGAAATAATAAAACATTTGAGATCTACTAGTTAGATACATATATTTGTTGTAAGTTTTTGATATGAAGCCTTTTTGGATAATATCTTTAGCGTATTCACAAACAAAAATGTCGCGGTCGAGGTAGTCTGGTTTTTATTGTGGAATATTTCTTATATTTTTCAATTTATATCCCTTCTTTACACTAGGTATGTATCATAATTTCATACAATATGCCAACTGGTAAGAAGATTTTAGAGCAGTTACAAGCTCAGAACGACAATGCAATTTCTTAGAAATACTAATCACGAGAGTTATTTAAAAAACTAACAATGTGATGTCTTTGAAAACCTAAGCATTCGAGTTATTTGAAAACCTAATTGTGCAATTTATTTTAAAAAACTAAAAATATGATGTATTTGAAAAATTAATCGTGTATGGTATTTTAAAAACTAACAATACAATGTCTTTGAAACATTAACCATGATATTTTTTTTGAAAAATAGTTACCCGTGCCTCAACTATTCTTCTTGTGCAATCGGTTGCAAATTTATTGTGAGGTATGAGTGGGATAAATATTTTTACCGTTCTGTTCTCCATATCAATAACCACCAAAGTCCATTGGTTCACTGTATCATTCTTCATGTGGTACACTGGAAGGAACACAAGATATGTATCAGGCCTCATAGTTTCGAATAGTTCGTTAACAAGTTTTAACAGATCTTCATTCTCGGCCAGTGTTTCTACATTAAGAAAAAAGATTACAAATACTTTTTTTTTATAATAATCGATAACTAATTTTAGCTACACTTATCGTTGCATGGGTAAAAATTTATAACGCGCTAGATTTACAACTTTGAGAACCTTCAAAACCTTTGAATGGTACTTGTCAATCGGTTCTTTAAGTACATCGATAATCTACCAAATGACAAGTGGGAGGCGTATAACCAAATATGAGAGATTAATAAACATACGAGTTCCTAGTATAAGTAATCATGTTAGACTAGTCCAACAATACACATGTGCGCTAGTATAAATAATGATTATAGACTAGTCTAACCGAGTGATTGTACCTTTAAATCAAGTGTTACAATACAACACTTATATAGTTTAGCTTGAAGTCTAGGTCTTATTCGTTAGGTAGCACCATCAGTTCACTAACACTCACATTCAGTCTATATGAGAACTGTGATAATAGTAAATACCATACTTTTGGATCTTCTTATTTATAGACTTTTTGGTATTCATTGACCTTTGATCTGCGTTGTTGTTGTATTCTTTTCCTAATCAAGGAAATTAATCTTTGCCTATTGTGTATCACCGATTAAATCCTAATGAGGCCACACATCGGCCTCTTCCACTGATTATTTTGTTATCTGGAACATAGAAAACTGGTTGTCATATTACAACTATGATATTCCAATGATATTATAACAACATGGCTATATATA
Organism: Limnanthes douglasii subsp. nivea; assembly: GCA_036936605.1. Lineage (NCBI taxonomy): Eukaryota > Viridiplantae > Streptophyta > Magnoliopsida > Brassicales > Limnanthaceae > Limnanthes > Limnanthes douglasii. The sequence continues at coordinate 86,225,551 of JAUPFV010000001.1, forward strand.
TTATGTTTAATAATATAAAGATCCACTTACAAGATCACCAACGACTCTTAATGATGTTGTTTCCTTTACAGTCTTGTCAACATCAGCATATCATAAATTTCGAGCAAACGTATCATTTAGGATAGAACCTAAACTCCGTTGTATGATAAAATTTTCCTCAACTTTGTAGAAAAAAGAATTATATACATTGTATCAATAAATCATACAAAATGGTAGTTCTAAACATACCATTTTGTTCGACATATCAACTAATGGTGATGTTTATCCTTCGTGATTTTCTGCTAGATTTGGTATTGCTACTACCACTTCTCCTTGGGTTGTTCTAACTTTGTGAAGCCTGGTTGTTGGTGTTGGGCTTTCTTTTCAGTTGGCCGTGGGACTTCTATTATTGCTTCTAGTTGGGTGAGTAGGTATGCTTGCTGTTTCGAGCAGGTTTGTGCTTGCTGTTGGGGTTGGGCTTCCTTTCAAACTTGTTGTGGGAGTGCTGGTGCTGCTTCGGTTTGGGTGAGTTGTTCACTCTTTGTAAAGGTTGTTGTTGTTGTTCTGGTTGATGGTTTTTTGGTGTTAGGGTTGATGTTTTTGAACATCTTGTTTTTTTTGTTGTTGGTGGTACTGGGTTTTTTCTTCTTGGGGTTGATGATGTTGGGATTCCAGTTGGTTCATTTGATTTGTTTTGTTGGATTACTGCATTTTGGGGCAACCGTGTTAGCCATGTGATGCCTTACACGATGAATATAAAATTCCTTATATGATAACCATGCGACCTCAATACATTTTTAACCATAAGAGTTATTATATACTAAAGTATGAAATTCATCAATGTGATTGCTTTGATCTTTAAACATGTGATTGTTTTGATATGAGACCATTCTAGTTTTTGTACATCAAACATATAATTTGTTGAGTATTTAAACATGCGAGTTTTATTTAGACTATACGAGTTATTTGATATATAAATCACGCGAGTTATTTGATATACAAACCATACGATTTCGTTAAAATTAAAACCATAAGACCTCTTTGAAACATTAACCATGTGACGTTTTTGAAAGATTAACCATGAGAGTTATGTCATACTTCAGATAACCAAGTATAACAAAACAACATATCAAAGTATAAGAAAACCACATATCCAAACCATAGAAAATATAAGTTTAGAAACACACAGTATATGACAATATATATTCAAAAACTTGAATCTTAATGTACTTAGGATCCACTTAAACACGACATTTTGCCTCATTTAAAGTAGATTATTTTGTTACCACTATCTATTTAGGTGGTACTACTTGTGTAGTTTATGCCCCATATATTTATGGTATTAGTGGTGTAGTCTTTATCTCTTTTAGAAGAGATTGATTTGTACCCACTACTTATTCAGGTTGTACCATTGGTGTAACGTCTGCCTCTTTTTCAGGTGATACAAGTGGTGTAGTTTTTATCTCTTTTATATAAGATTGATTTGTACTCACTATTTGTTCAGGTGGGTCCACTATTGTAGCATCTACCTCATGTTCAGATTGTACCACTGGTGTATTATTTGTTTCCAGTTCAGTTGGTACAAGCATTGTAGTTTTTGTATCATTAATAGGTGATTCAATTGTACCAAATGCCTGTTTAGTTGGTAGTGGTGGAACATCTTCATGAACTAGTGGTTCTTTTCTGACTACTTCGTCGACTGGTGTTATCAGGGTTAATGTGTCAGGGCTTCTTGGAGAATAAAAAGGTAGAGAAAATGTTTTCTCAAGTTCTTATTTTTTAGGAGAAATTGTTTTTTCAAAGTGTTGTTGTTCAAATCTTGCACGTAACTCAGCTAACTCTTTCGCTATCTGTTCAATATATCACAATAATACCAAACATATTAGTATGAGATGTGTGATGATAAAACAAATAAAACACAGATAACAAGATAGATTAGATGAGAGACATGTACTTACTTGTTTCTTTTTTTTGTCAAGAGAATGCTACATATGTTTCTTATCACCAGAGCTCCTGTAGGAAGTCTTTTTTTTATTCCACTCTCTGACGTAAAATAGAATGGGTACGGCTCTTGAAAGTGGTCGCATTCTTTGTTCGGATGATGATCTAAGCTTCTTATGTCGCTGCAACGCTCTTTGAGATCCTTCGAGTCTTCTTACAAAAAAAAATTAATGGTGCAAAATAATTCATCTTCAACCCATCCCTTTTTTTTCGGAGGGAACCCGCAGCCGCTACTCAGAGTGCAATGAGTGCGCACAGGGTAAACCCTCAGTCTGACGCGATAGCCTGCAAACCAACGCCAGAAGGTAAACCACACAAGGTGACAGGCTCAGCCGAGAAAGCGTATGTAGAGGGACTCGAACTCATGACCTTTTGGTTATAAGAATTCCATACTCAACCAACTCGGCTACCCCCTTGGGGGCATCTTCAACCCATCCCTTGGTTTCAGGTGGGTTGGATATTCGACTTAGTGTTAAATGAATGGTTGAGGGGTTATTTGTTTGGGGTTTGATGGTTGGTGGTTTCCTTGGATGTGGTGACCTTTTGTTTGTTCTTTGGGCTACATTTTTAGTCATTTTACTAGGACTTTCATATGGTACAACCGGTACAACATTTGGGTTCCCACTTGATTCACTACATCCAAATGTTGTTCTTTTAGCTTTCGTCAACGGTAACTCAGCCTAAAAAACCTATCCAATGAAGAATAACCCGTCAAAAAAATTCTTCACTAGGAATCTTATAGTTTCTTACAAAACATGTGATTCGTTTAGTTTCCCAACCATGTGAGTTCTATTATACTAAAATATGTGCGTTCTATTATACTAAAAAATCATGCCATTTCCATTATACTAAAACTATGCGAGTTCTATTAAACTAAAACTATATGTTACTTTCAGTTCCATACTATGCAAGTTCTATACAGAATATAATAAAGTTCAAGAATATATATTTCATACCTCATAATTTTCTAGTAGGTGATGCTTTTGAATCATCTCAATGGTTGATGGTTTGGACTCTAATCCGCACCATTTATGGCATATTGGGATCATATCCGGCTTGGCGAGTGCTTGCATAATGGTTGTGTACTTCATGATGAAGGGATGCATCATAAAATTTATTAGCATATGGAAATCTTATTTAAAATTATATTAATTACGTAGAAACATTCTTACGAATAGAAGTGCAACACAATCGATTACTCTATCGGGTTTTCTGGCAGCAACAGAAGCTCTAATTGACCCCAGCAGCTTTTGCAATATTGCTCCAGACCAACGTAGTTGTTTATTTTTCCCAGGTCTTTGGCATAATATATTGTTTCCCAACCCAGTACATCTCTTGAAACTGATACAGCAAAGAAACAAGATCAATAGTCGAAGAACGTCCTTCACAACATTCTCCCCGCCTTCCGTTGTGGCTTTGACTATACCTTCCTGTAAAACACCGCACATCATGCGACTTTAGTGTTAATTATCATGCTAGATTAGTGCAACTGAATATCATACTTATAATAGACCTACTATATAGAGGTAATTTTATAATAATAGTTGATACAGATTTACTATTTGCCGGGCCAATATTTCTTGAACTTATAGCCAAGAAGTATGTTTGCATGATTTTGGAATCCATTTGGGCACCTTCTTTGAATCGAGTTAAGAATCCTCCTGCTTTAGGTCAAAGGAATTTCCTCGGTGCCACGTTTAAGCCCGAAAACAACCTTTACACCGTTGGTCGTTAGCTTGACCAGTTTTGACCTAATTCAGAAAACGTCCTCCTCGGCTGAGTACGTCTTTATAATCTCCTTATTTAACGGATAATACTATTTCATTAAGAACTTCTCCTTACGGTGGTCGAATGAGGCTTTCAAAATCGTATAAAATGATGTGTATTTTGCAGCTTCGATGTAATAATATTTTTTTATCAGATTTAGGATGCTTATTAACCCCGATTTGTAGAATCATGCTTTCAGAGACATATTTTATGCAAAAACATGAATCCACACATGTTGATTAAAAAGAAAATAAACATGCTACTTCTATGAAACATCAACCATGTTACTTCTTTGAAAATTAACAATGTTGTTTGTTTGAAAAATCAACCAAACTACTTCTTTGAAAAATAAACCATACTACTTATTTGAAAAATTAAACATGTGAGTTTAGAGGAAGGAATAATGCACAAACAATACCATGCGATTCCTTTTAACTAACACATAATGCCCTAGCACAATACAACCATGCGAGTTCGTCGTCCAACAACTATATAAAATGCGAGTTTAGTGTATTTTAAGAGGATGAAGATGTGATTTTATTGTTACTCTCACATGCCCGTTGACAAACAGCAAAAATTGAATCACGTGTAACTAAACCCAGAAACAACACAATACACTACAACCTAGAAACAACACAAGACATTAAAATGTAACATAATATATGCACTTAAAAATCTTAGAAAGCAACCCAGAACATTGTCCACTAAAACCACAAATTAGGAGTGATCGACGATATACATAACATCAGTATGAGTTTAACTAAGCACATAGTTGTAATGAACCACCGAATTACACTTTAAATACAAAGTACAAATCTACAAATGTAGAAGTTTGGTGATGAAGTAAGAAATACAATGAAATTCTTTTATTGTTTCCATTTTAGTACATGTAGGGTTTTATCGAGGCACAAACGAATCAATAAATACGTGTTTTTTAACGATAAACAACGACGGAAGTGCTTTGTCGGTATGATATATAGTCGTCGGAGATAGCCGAGATGGTTATTGCATATTAAGTTTGGTGGGACTAATGCATTTCAAGGTTTGGTCGGGTTCAGTGATTTAGCTAGATTTAGTGAGTTAGTCAGGTAATGAGTACTCAAAATCTGAGTACTAGAAGGCGGAATTTTTTTTTAACCTAAAACAATCTTTTTATAACTAATAGGAAGAAATATTTGTCTCTTTTAGACTATGTTTGGATAGTTAGTGAGGATTTTTGAGTTCTTTTATCTACTTTATATAATATAGTAGAAAATACTAAACCACAATTTAATTTTATGGGTAGATATAAGATGATAATTATATATTAGAAAGTGGTAATATGGTTTCGTATTCGGCATTTAATTTTTATTTATTTGTTTATTTTTTAATTTGCTTTTTATATTTAAATTACTAACTTTACAATTTGAATGGGTGTAATGATGACAGATCTATTGTAGTAGTTACATTCATAAATGATAAATGGATGGGAATGGGATGAATGATAACCTATCGTATCCGTAAGGGAAAACAAAAACATATTGGATATTATTACAGCACGTATTGGAGCTGCTGCTATTGAAGATCATAACCGTTAATCCTACCTAAACTAAACAAGGAGTAACAAATAAACCTGAAAATTATTGTCATTTTCTTGAAAATAAGAGCTTCAAGGAACAACAACAACGACGTCGACGTGTTCTCTTCATGATGTTCTTTCTCAGTAAATAAAAACATAAGATTTTCGATTTAAACAAACAAATAGCTTTGTTTCTCTGACACTCCTTTTGCTTTTACGTCCTTTTTTTTTTTAATTCTCTCACTCGTCTCTACCTGTGTTTCTTCTCTTCACTTTACTGTGTTGTGTATGTCTTCTTGGCTTTAAAACAGGACTTATGTCTTAGATTTCCGAACAAAACGTCTCTTATTTTCACATTTCAGTTTGCTAATCAAATTTCGTTGATGGGTTTTAATTTTTTCTCAAGTTGAAGTTTATGTTTTGGTTAAATTTTCGATGTGGGTTTTGCGAGCTCTGTTTTTTTTGCACAAATTTGCTACCTTTTAGCTCGATTGGGGTTTTTACAAGCTTTGTAATACTACGACGAGATCGAGTTTAATTTCGAGTATTTGGTAGAGACTTGTGATTTCTTTTAGTTTTTTTTTTGGGTATAGTTAATGATGATTTCATCGTTGACGTCACCTTTGGCGTCACCGAAGAGTTCGTTGGAGGAGATGTTAGACTCCCTACGGCGGCGAGACGAGTCCGATGAGCCTAAGGATTCTCCACCGGCGCTCCCCCCTCGGCCAGTCTCTAAAGCGCGGCTTCCGTCGGCTCGCCGCTCCCTGCCGACGAACTTCAGGGTTGGAAACAGAGGCAATGGCGATGTCCATGCTGAGGAAAACATTGAAGGGAAGGAGATGAGGTGTAGTGAGGAAGAAAATAGGAAACAGGAGGATTTCAATAGCAGTTTGGGGAGTAAGAAGATGAGCACAGAGCAGAATGTGGAGTCCCCTTATGAGGAGAACATCAACGGTTTCGAATGTGCTGCTCAAGAAAAAGTGGCCGAGGACGATTCAAACCGCCGTGATGTCATTGGACATTTCATGAGAAAGGTAACCCAAAACTGAAAATGTCACTACACTAATGGCTATCTTAAAGTAGAAGAGTATGTTGTAACTTGGAGTTTTCACTGAGATTGTCAGTCTTTTACTTCCAGAAACTTCTTGTTTGGTGTCGGGTACCAGAGGGGCAGTGGGAGTCTGGAAGGATACAATCAATTTCCGGGGAAGAAGTCTTTGTTTCTTTGTCCAAGGGCACTGTAAGTGCACAAGCTTTTTTCCTTTATCTTTTCATCTTTAAGGATTTCTGTTAATTTGTTGCTCTAAATCTTACGCCATACTTCTTTGCTTCCAAGGTTGTGAAGGTATCCACTGGAGAGATTTTACCTGCGAACCCTGAAATCCTCGATGGTGTGGAAGATCTTAGAGAACTTAGTTATCTGAACGAGCCATCTGTTCTTCACAACCTTCAAAGAAGATATATGAAGAATATTATATATGTAGGGTGTCAAAACTCTTTAGTTTCACTCTTAGCTTGTCTCAGCTTCCGCTCTTCTAACTGCTTCTAATGTTTCTCCACGTAGAGCAAAGCAGCGCGAATTTTGATTGCACTAAACCCTTTTAAAGATGTTCCTATTCATGGAGATGACTTTGTCACAGCTTATAGCCAGAGAAAGTCTATGAACAGCGCTCATGTCTATGCTACAGTGGATGCTACTTATATTGAGATGATGAGAGGTAAATGATATTCTTCTGTTCGTTATTGTTTCTGCATGTAAAGTATTGAGATTGAAGTTACCTGGTGCTTGAATGCTTGTTCGTCAACTTTTTCTTTTCATGCAGATGGAGTGGATCAGTCCATAATCATAAGGTTAGATGTCTTTTAAACTTAGAAACTCTTAGTTATAATTTTAAAAATATTTTACTAAGTTAAAGGAAGGGCTGGCTTTGAGCTTTCGAGAGAGGGCTTCCCATATATAATTCCAAAGTTCGAAGTACCAATAAAAAATTTATAAATGAACCTTAAAAGAACCTATCGGGGTAATGTAAGTAGACTTATATAGACTCGAGTTATGATGCAGTAACATATGGTGATATGGATTTGAAAATTTAAACTTTTTGGTTCGCTTCCGAAGGCAGCTGCTTATTTTGTCCTCTAAATTAGTTCTTTGTTGTGGGATCTCAAATCTTGTTGTTTGCAAAGGATAGTTTTCTTGTATTGTATTGTTTAGCATTAAAGATTGTTATCTGTGTACTATGAATTTAGAAGAGGTTTTAATATAGCATTTGATGAATTTGAGTGATTTTCTTACAGTGGGGAGAGTGGGGCTGGGAAAACCGAGACAGCAAAATATGCTATGCAATACTTGGCTACTGTTGGTGGTGGCAATAGCGGGGTCGAGTATGAAATTTTAAGTACCAACTGTATACTTGAAGCCTTTGGGAATGCAAAAACATCGATAAATAATAATTCTAGTCGATTTGTAAGTTTCTTTTTCTCCCTGTCTTGGATGGAAGTGCTAATTGAAACTTGTGTTTCTTTACTCTCAAATTTATTTAATGAGAAACAGTTGTATATCTTCAATGATAAATTTTCTAAAATGGCCCAGGGTAAAATGATCGAAATTCATTTTAGTAGACTGGGAAAGATTCGTGGTGCCATAATTCATACATGTAAGCTTCCAGATATTACGATAAGTGTTATCAAAGTTTACTTCAATATTAATCAACTGCCGCAAGTCTGACTTGATTCGTTTCATGGCAATGATATGTCGATTCAACAACTACAACCAATTGCAGTTCTGTTAGAAAAGGTACCTCTTAGATCCGTATAAACTAATTAGCTGAAATTAAGTAATATCAGCTCATGTTACTAAATCTTTGTCTCGTTTGAGCAGTCAAGAGTGGTTCAGCCTTCCATTGGTGAAAGATCATACCATATCTTCTATCAACTCTGTGCTGGTGCTTCATCGACTCTTAAAGGTATGATCCACCAAATTCACCTGTGACACAATCTTCATAACATATCTTTATGATATTCTTCAACTTTACATTTGCATCCATGCTGTAGCGTTATCCGTTAGAATGCTTTAGCTAAACAAAGATGATTCGAGAATTTTAAAATCTAAAGCTGTCGAAATATTATATGGTAGACCATCGTAGTAGCATATTTCTCTAATCCGCGAAAAAATATATTTTTCTAATGTCGGGCAAGTGTATCACAATTATATATTCTTTGCAGAGAGGTTTAAGCTTAAAACAGCTAGTGAGTACAACTACCTTACCCAGAGTGATTGTTTGGCAATTGATGGAACTGATGATGCTAAAAAGTTTGACGAGCTTTTGGTAATTCACAGTGTTAAAATTCAATTTATTTTTTGTTGATCTCTGCTATTTTACATTCCTTTGTTTGTATTCTTATATGTTTCTATTTTTATAGGTAGCTTTTGACTCTATTCAACTATCTCAAGAAGATCAAGAGAATGTATTTGCTCTGGTAGCTACAGTTTTATGGCTAGGGAATATATCCTTCCATGTGATTGGCGATGGAAGTCATGTGGAGGTCGTGCTTGACGAGGGTAAGAGCCAATTTGCTTATTGCAACCTCACATAAAATTTTCTTTTAAGCCCATTATATGTTAAACTTTGGATTAAGACAAAAATCAGTGGTTTTTATATATTTATTTGAAGAAATCAATTCAACTAATGTCTCAGTCAAATGGCCTTCTCTCGTTCATTATTTTTGGTGTACAGTTTAGTTATATAATTGATTGTTCATTATTTCTCTTGGCAGCGGTAACAAATGCTGCTATGTTGATGAGTTGCAGTGCTCAGGAGCTGATGCTTGCTCTGTCGACCCATAAATTCCAAGCTAGTCAAGATGGCATACAAAAAAAATTAGCATTGCAGCAGGTAAATTAGTTTTATAATATAATACTCATATGTAACCAAGAAAATCAAAAAGGATTATTCATACGGATTTATCTTAAGTCTAAGATGTGATCATGGTCACGACTTGCATGGCATGACCACATCAATTTTCAGTTTTTCGGTGCCGAATCAATGATCATTTCAGATTCTGACTACTTTCTATCTTTCTTGGCCATGTAAGGCCCAATATCTGAACCCGCAAATCTGAAACTTGTTCTAGATAGTTAATTTTTGGAACCACCTGCGAATATCGAGATAGTCACAATGTGTAATTTGTGATTATGAGTATATAAGGTTTTTCTACTATTATTGTATGCATTCTATTCATAAGAATTTTAAGCGCTGTATTCAATCCTTATACAGGCAATCAACACAAGAGATGCGTTGGCAAAATGCATCTATGTAAGCTTGTTTGACTGGCTCGTGGAACAAATGAACATGGCAATTAAAGTAGGTAAACTGTATACTGGGAGATCCATAAGCATCTTGGACTGGTATGGGTTTGAGTCTTTTAAGGTACACTATGTATAAACACGGTTAGAGTTTTGTTTTTCTGCATAGCTGTACCTTGATACTAATCTTGTTTCTTTGATTTTAGAAGAATAGCTTCCAACAGTTTTGCATAAACTATGCAAATGAGAGGCTGCAGCAGCATTTCAACCGCCATTCGTTCAAGCTCGAACAAGAGGTGTACATTTGTAAGCTATTTAAGTATTTACTTATTACTGAAATGCAAAAACTTGGAAGCAATCATTCTTTCCGTATATGATTAATTTCCTTTGTTTACTAATCGTTGTTACTGCAATTGGTTTTACCATTGGTACAATATATTATTGAATCAGGCATATGAGTCGGATGGAATTGATTGCAGTAGAGTTGAATTCAAGGACAACCAAGAGTGCCTGGATCTATTTGAGAAGGTATAATGGTGACTACTTTTTTCTGTTCCAAATTCGAAATCTATGGTCAGTTGATACAGAAAGATGTATTTATTTTACATCACTATTTTTTAATGTGGTAACGAACGAGGCCATTACCTTTCTAGCTGGTTGGTGCATCTAGTTATTTATTTATATATTCTGTAACGCTATGCGGTTGTTTGAGCAGAAACCCATAGGTTTACTGTCCCTGCTGGATGAAGAATCAAATATACCCAAGGCAACCGATTTGACCTTTGCAAGTAAGCTTAAGCAGCACTTGAATGAAAATCCTTGCTTTAAGGGGGAGAGAGGCAGGGCTTTTGGTGTTCATCATTATGCTGGAGAGGTCAGTCATCACTCAACTTTTCAGGAAGCTCGTCGTAGAAAATTTGTATAATCACTTTTCTTAAATAAGGCATTGTGGTTAGATAGTTAGGTTGCTGTAGTATATTTCTATCTTTGAAAAAGTTGGGAAGTAGAATATTCACGATATCCAAAATGCTCATTCTTATTGGATTTTTTAATCTAATAATCCAGAGCATGTTTTATTGGTAGGTTCTATATGATACAAATGGATTTCTGGAGCAGAATCGGGATCCATTGAATTTCGACCTCGTTAAACTTTTGTCATCTTGCAATTGCCAGTTACCACAGTTGTTTGCTACCAAGTTGTCGAAGCAATCCCAAAAACCAGGGAGTCTGTTAGATTCTGACAATCCAAGTGTCTGTACAAAGTTGAAGGTAGATGAGTTCCTTCTTTTTTTATATCAGCAGTTGTTTAATGTGCTTATTCTCTTACGAGGACTAAAGACTTTTTGGATCTTGGAGTTGAATTTGTCCAGACTAAGCATCTTTATCAGTCTCTTTATAGTCAGTTTCTTTTACAAAGTCCATAAATATTTTGGGAAATGTTGGTAATAATGTTTGATGTTCTTGCATATTCAATAATATGAAAATTTGTTTTCTTGATCTTTCCATATTCTTTGCTTTCGTAATATATCCACATTGAACCTATCGGTAACTCTTGACATGGACGATCTACCACCAAGATTATATCCTAAACAAGTTGTCGAATTATTTTAACATTTTGACTTCCTTTTCTATAAGCCTCTTAGCAAAACGTTCAATATTTTGATCATATGTATATATCACTGACTAGTTACTCACTTTAATCGATGGCTTATAGAAGAGATGTTAAGGAAATTCCTTTATTTAGACAAGTTCTCATATTACCTGCTGACTGGTGCTCGATAATATCCAAAGTATTACTGTCCTTTCTGTTTAGTTCTTCCCTTCGGCGGAAATTTTTATAGAAAATTATAGTTCTCTTTGACTTCCTTATAGGGTCAACTCTTCAAGTTAATAAAACAACTAGAGAGAACCAGGCCTCACTTCATTCTCTGCTTAAAACCGAATACTAAGCAGCTTCCTGGTATATACGAGGAGAATCTTGTTTTACAGCAGATAAGGCATTTTGGAATATTGGAGATCGTCAGAATCTCAAGATCAGGATATCCCACTCGAATGAAACATCAAGAGTTTGCAGAAAGGTATAGACTATAAAACCTTTCTTTAGTTCTTTGCCAACTTTCCTTCTTATGTCTTGTATAGTAATCTTAAGCTACCTGCCTACGTCGTAGGTATTCCTTCCTACTCTCGGAGCGTGACGTGTCTCAGGATCCATTAAGTTTATCAATAGCCATTTTGCGACAATTCGATGCCTGCCCGGAAATGTATCAAGTTGGTTTCACTAATTTATATCTTCGGACAAGGCTGGTAAGTTCTTGAAAATTTGCTGTGTGCTTCATGTAATTCTTGTGTTTGTGGACTATTTTGTTCTAAAAGTTATATTACTCGGTTAGCAAACATGTTAAAAGACAAATGGGACAAGAACACAGGAAACCATCGTACTCGATAAAGATGAGTGCAATATCCAAATTAATAACTGGTCGCATGTGAAGATTATCTACGAAGATGCATTTGACTTTATTTCTCTTTAAGTAATACTTAGCTCTAACAAATTGTGTATTTTTCCGGACTATGGCCCCAATACATGTTAGGTGAGCTTTAGGATTTGGAAATAATAGTGAAAAAAAAGAAAGAATAAAGGAAGCAAATAAATCAGAAGAACATATTGCCGTTTAAAAAAAAATCACATTTCATTCTCATGAATTTAAATATACTTGATTTTTTTTTATGTTCCCACCCATTTATCTTATAACAGGAATCATATGCATCGCATTAAAGACAGTAATGTGGAGCTAACTGCAACTCTATACATGTCCTTTATTTAATTTTAGAGTTGGATGCTTATCTTTTTGTTGCTTATCATGTCTTTGTTGTGGTTTATAGATAGGTGTATTGGAGGACAGGAGAAAACAAGTTATGCTAGGAACACTTGGGGTTCAAAAGTGTTTCCATGGTTGCCAAGCTCGTCAGTACTTCCATGAACTCAGGAAAGGAGCAATTACGATACAATCATGTAATTAACTTTTTCTCGACACATGCATACAAGTTTTGGTTGTTTGAGTTACTATCTAGATGTTTTGTTCCTATTATAATTTCATTTGGTTCCTTCGAGCCACTCGCTGCCAGACCTTTTATTTATTTCGTAATTTTAAGGTATAATGGTGCTTTAAATCCTTGGGTGCATTTGACTGCAGTTGTCTCACTACAGCTTCATTTAACTAAATTCTACAGTTTTACTTTTATAGTAATTCATTATGTTAATCCTTCTATGTCATCTATTTGAATAGTTATTTTGATGATATAGTTGTTCGTGGTGAAATCACCAGAAAGAAATATGTTACTGAGGTAAAGATGCATGCAAGTGTTACTCCTAAAGTGCTCAATGAGCAACTGACAGCCGTCGTGTTTATGCAATCAGGTAGCATTTTTTCTTAGTCTTGGCTACATGTAATCTCCTGTATTCCATAGGATTTCTCAATCCATATATTCTCTCTTTGTAGTGATTCGTGGATGGTTGGTTCGAAAGAAATATAATAACATGCATCACACAAAACAGTTGATATGCCGAAATGGAAAACCAGGATGGAAGCTAGATAAAAAGACTTCACAAGTGGAGGTATGTTTATCTTGCACACTGGCGTGTAAATATGCAAAAAATTTATTTGACATGGTATCTCTACTTTCCAGGATATTCCAGAGAAGCATATCCAGTTTCCGCCTTTGGTTGTATCGGAGCTCCAAAGGCGGGTTCTTAACGTGGAAGCAGCTTTGGAGCAAAAGGAGAAGGAAAATGCGACATTGCAAGAACAGCTAAGACAATTCGAGACCAAGTTGAATGCAATAGAAGATAAGCATCAAAGAAAGATACTCCCCCTGCGTGTGAGTTCCATACTGTTGTCGTACATAAATATATATAATCTTAATCCTTTATCTCACCGTATCAAATATCCCAACAAAAATGGAGTTAAAAAATTGCATCTTTAAAAGGATATATTTAAATCTACAAAATAGCATTTAGTAATGGTCAATCCGTTTATGAGCTGGTTAGCTCGCCAGGTGCTTAACAATCTTGTAACCTGATGGCAGTCACATTTTGCCGCGGAATTCTCTGCAGCACAGCAAAGCAACCTTGGTCCTTCTACATCACCTCTGTATTGTGAGTCGGAGGTATCCATGGGAACTCCCGGAGGAAGCACACCCAATATGTTTTGCCGCACCACTCCGGATGCGAGGGCAGGGAGGATGAGTAACTTGAGTGTCAACGCCGTCAGCAATCTAGTAAGCGAATTCGAGCAGCGTAAACAAACATTCGACAGCGAGGTGAATTCTCTAGCTGATGTAAAAACAGATGATTTAGATTCAATATTGAAACCTTATGAAGAACTGAAGAAGTTGAATATGAGATTTGAGACATGGAAACAAGATTACAAGACAAGAATAAGAGAGACAAAGGCAAGGCTCCATAAGTTAGAAGGCAAACAAATTCGGCGAAATTGGTGGGGGAAAAGAAGCTCAAGAGCATAGTAGTAAATTGCTTTTGGTTGACACCAATGGTATAAAGATATTTTGTATAGAAACCAGTAAGATCTTGTCTGTGTAGTTATGAGGAATGTAAAATGCAGTGTAGTAAACAAAGACATGGTTAGAGAATGCGGTGCAGCCAATTTTTTCTTAATTGGATAGTGTTGTTTGTGTGTATTCAATCAAATTTATTCCAGCCAATTTTTTCTTAATTGGATAGTGTTGTTTGTGTGTATTCAATCAAATTTATTCCACAAATACTGGGTTGTTTAATTTATTGGATAGTGTTGTTTGTGTGTATTCAAAATAAAATTAAAATAATGCGGTGAGCGTGGATCGAACACGCGACCTTCAGATCTTCAGTCTGACGCTCTCCCAACTGAGCTATCCCCGCTTTGTTGTTTATAGTCGCTTATGAGTGAACTTAACTTGTACACAGTTATAGGTTATGTTTCTATCCCTGGCTTCCCAACTGAGCTATCTCGCTTGTTACGGGATTTAACATTCTAAACTTAAATGTATTTTAACATCTAATTTAAGTTGATCATTTAATCTTAATTTCAAATGGAGGGGTGAATGAATATATAACTAAGTTGAGGAATAGATAAAGAGCAAGTAATCTATCCATAACTCCGTAAATTATAACAACTCTAGTTTGAGAAAGTAACGAGAAATTTAATTATTGTTTGATTTTTTTTAAATACCTATTATACATCCGATTTGTTATTATTATTTTGATTTTTTTTTGTTAATTTATTTTTCGATTTGAAATTAGTTTATTTTTCGATCAAAATATTTATGCAATTGTGATCATTTGGTTTTTATGTGCATTTATCAATCATTTATCGCTTCACGAGTGATTGTTTTCTTATGTTTTAGTTAATTTTGACAGTTTGGAGTTATTTTGTTATTGTTTTATATTTATATGGTTGTTTTAGTTATGCTCATTTTTTTATTTCATATATTCACGTAAATATTTTGACAAGTATTTGAAGATATGGATTTCGGAAAACAATATTTTATTATTTGTTGGTTTTACTGGTTTGGTTGTGTAATTATGAACATCATGGTTGTATAGTTAGGCACGACATTGGATTGCGAAATTAGGTATATTTTGGTTGCGATATTAGTAGTACATTTGGTTGCAGAAGTATATGTACTTAGGTTGTGTATTATCTATTTCTTCTTTTTGTGTTTTTAAGGCGTAAAATTATTAAAGTTGGGTGCGAAAATATCCTAAACTTGTATTTATTTTATTTTATTTATTTTGTAGATTTGCAATGTTTTCATGGATTGTTCTTCGTCTGCAACGAGGTATCAAACATGAGGATCTTCTGATCTTATGTTTTTGTCATGCGCATTGAGCGTATATCTTCTCACATTTAGGGTATTTGTAGTGGTGAAGAATGAAGTCTCATTCGCCCACATGTAAGGCCTCCCTGATTTATCACATATTCTTTGCATATGATTTAAAAAAATTTACCGAGGTTTCAGAGGAACAATCGACTTGATTAAATGAGTATTATGTCTATTTTTTGTATGAATTCGATCAATTCGTGAGTGAGGGAAAATCGATAATAGTAGTAAGAGCCTAAGCGAGCCGGGCAAATTAAACGCATTTTGGCATTGATATATAAGTGGGTGAAGTTATTTCTTCCATCAATTTTTTTTATTTCCCCCATAAATAAAAAGAAAGTCCACTTTGTTATTTCCTCCATAAAGGAAATAACATATTTACCCTTTTCTTTCTTTTTATCCCAAAACTAATTCATTCTCCAGCAACTCCATCGATTTCTAAGGTAAAAATCATTCGTTATTTCAAAAAACAACATCACTTAAAAATGCACCATTGTTTATTAAAACAGATAAAATGCACCTAATTCCGAGACGGCATCTCGGAATTAGGTGCGTTATTTTTATATAAAAATACCTGATTATGAGGTGTTGTCTCGAAATCAGGTGTTTTTTCTTGAAAAAAAGCAACTGATTCCTAGTTGTTGTCTCGAAATTAGTTGTTTTCCGCTAAAAACTGCACGAATCAGGATTTTTGAAAATATATATTTTTTTAACATAGATTTTCAAGTTACATGAATGTAAAACTAAAAAACAAGATCAAATTATCTTGTTGGTTGATTTGGTGATGTTCTCCGGTCTTAAATCTTTAGTTTGAGTGTATTCCTCTTCCATGAGTAATTTTTAAGAAATTTGAAGTTTTTTTTTGTTTTTAGGGTTTAATTTTAGAAGCTAAATCATATATGTTGGATTTGATTGGGTTAAATCATGTGTTTGTTGATATAAGGGTTTCATAATGGTTAATGACATCTAGTTATAAATTAGAAGGTAGAATGAGGACAAGATAATAAAAGCAGGTGATAAGTCTTTTTCTGATTTTAAAATATGGAGGAAATACAAAATATGATGGAGGAAATAGCTTCACCCTATATAAGTTTGTAATATAAAATGATAAAGTAAGGGGAACGCTAAACCGAGACCCGTTTTTTTTTTATAATGAGACCCCGTTACAATGAGACATTCTTCAGCTATAATGAGACCCCAAATTTTACTAAAATACCCTTAATATATAAACCTTTTTCAGCCGACTATTCTCTTTTCTTTCTTTTTTCCTTTTTTTTATTTTTTATCAAATTCAAGTTGCAGCTCGCATCTCACCAATCAAAATCAGAAAATTATTTCTCTTTTCCAATTAATCTCAGTCTATAGAGAACTCATTTCCTAATCAAAATCAACAATAGCACCCCAAGCAAAAAAGAAGCCGACTGAGAAGAAGGTCGCCGAGAAATATCATTTGGCCACCGTAGCAGCTGAGAAGAAACCAAAGGCCAGAAAGAAATTACCAAAAGAAGTTGGCGCTGGAGCTGATAAAAAGAAGAAACGATCCAAGAAAAGCGTCGAGACCTACAAGATCTACATCTTCAAGATCTTGAAGCAATTTCATCCCGATATCGGTACTTCTAGCAAAGCTACGGGAATCATGAACAATTTCATCAACAATATCTTCGAGAAATTGGCTGGTGTGTCTGCGAAGCTTGCGAGGTACAACAAGAAACCGCCTATCACTTCAAGGGAAATCCAGACTGCGGTGAGGTTGGTGTTGTCTGGTGAATTGGCTAAACATACTTATCTGAAGGAACACAGGCTATTACAAAGTTTACAAGTTCTTAGGTTATGGAATTTGGGGATTTAGGGTTTCTGGTTGTAAATTTAATTCAAACTTAGAAATCGATGTGTTGTTTTATTTACTATGGTTTTGTTATATGATTGATGTTTCTGATTTCGCTATGAATCAAAGATCTTGATTTCAAATATTGATTCTTGATTTTTTTTATAAAAAAAATTACAGCTCGCGTCTTATTTTGCCATCAAGATGATCGGGTTTCGAACAAGATTGTCATTACTATCAGGCTCAGAAATATTTTCACAGTTACTAGTCTATTTCTTAGTAGAAAATTATACAAATTATTGGGTCCACAAATTACTTCATTGTAATATAGGTCTGTTAAAAAAATTGGCTCTTCGACTAGTATGATTCATTCTTTTAACGCTAATGAAAAGTCGGAAAGTTCCAAGGCGATATTAAAATATAATTAAAAATAGAGAGAAGTTTTATTAAGGAAGAGGAAGAAAATAGTTAGATTTTAATTTAATTCATTCTTAGGGTATTAGATTAGTTTTAGAGAGAAGTTTGGTTGGAGAAGAGGAATAAAATTGTTTAGATTTTTGTTCGACAACTTGGTTTTATATGATGGGTAAAATGGTCATTTTACATAAAATAAAATAAAAAGTTTGATTTAAGGTCTCATTATAACCAAATGGAGTCTAGATATAGACTTGCCCTAAAGTAAGCATTGTTGAGGGATTTTCTTGTAATAATGAATGTATGAGTATGTTTAGTGTAATAAACGGGTGAAATATAATAAATTGGGTCACAATGTGGGCTCAGGCCCACCACATTTACTATACAAAACAAGATTCCCTTTCTAGGGAAGGGTGAACAATCAATATATTTTCTCTCTCTATTTCTCTTTCTAGACACTTTTCCATTAGGTCCAGATATTTCTAGAGTGATCAGTTTACAAAGGTTTTAGAGAAGAAATTGACTTGATTAAATGCGCATTGCATATGTTTTGTGATGAATTCGACCAATTCGTGAGGGATGAAAATCCGATGATAGTATTTTCCTAAAATTTCCAACAAAACCGCAAATAGAAAATAGTGTATAAAAAATAATTTTGTTTTAATGAATCCCTAAGTATGTAGGTACGCTGATTTCTTTAGCTCACATTCTAAGGTTTTTTTTGGTAGATTACTATGAAGATAAGATTAAAATTACCAAACTGGAAAGCACATAATCCCTCTCTAACAATTAAATACCTATGACACAATCTTATTTGAGCGTGATTCCAACTTATATTATGCAAATAATAAAAGTGTCGGTGCATGTGTGTAAGGAAGTGATAGTTATATTAGAGATTTTGTTTAAGGTTCACCCAAAGAAGACGAGAAGAATCATCGGGGCTTGGGAAAAGATGTGTAGACTAACAAAAAGGGGCTATGTTTTAAAGGTATACAGATTTATAACAAAGCATTATTGGCTCAACTCGAATGAAGGATCCTACATAATGACAATTAGTTAATGGTCAGAGCTCTCAAACAAACCTATTATAATAAATGATTGATAAATCGTCGAATTCGAGAGGATGTATAAAAACTTATTGGAAGGATTGGATGTGCTGCTTCATGGACGAATATAGTTCAACGTTGTAACGGGGAGCGTTATAAGTGGAGACCGAAACCATTAAGAGTATTTTTGTTAAACTAAGCTCATAATTTGTTGATCCCGCCGAATGAGAATGTAATATTAAGTGAAAAAACCTTTGGGTAATCAAGTATTTCCAAAACGCGCAAGTACTACTATAGCGTGCTATAAATAATAAACTCGTGATGACGGTTAATTTTGTGAGACGGTGGGTAAAAGTGTCAGTGAGTGTGGTAAGAGATACAACTATCATTGTTTCAAGAGTGTGTGAGATACAAAAGTATATGAGAATCATGTAGTGGTTTTGCAGATTTGCGTAACAAGTTTACAAATCATTATAATGTCATGTCGGGTGGTTGCGTACTGAGAAATGAATGAGCAGTTATGAGTGACTGTAAATGGTCGAGCGAATCATTGAGATATCTCAAGACATCAAAGAGCCTGGAAAATTCAATTTTGGGGTCGACTATAATATGACATATAGTTAGATATGAATATTAAGATTTTTGAACCTAGTGCAAGACTACAATCTATATAAAAAATTTGAGTTATTGTTTGGAACGGAAGTGTTATGAGACATGAATGATTGCTTTCTAGGTGGATTCGCGGACTCAAACTTGATAATGTCAATTTTTCAGACAAAACTTTAGGCGATACACTTCAGACTATATGAGTACAAAATATTTGTTGCAGAGATGACCTTCTTAGAAATACACGCGCTAATAAACGACGAGCCTATTAAATTGTGAGGCGATGCACTTATAGCTTGTAAAGAGATTATTTAATCTAAATCTCGAATTCAACCATATATCTGGACGCTATATACCAATCCACAAAGGGTAGGAAAAAACTTCTTACAAAAGATAAAGTTGTAAGATAAAGTCGTATCTAGCCTTACCTGCCTCTAGGTCTCATATTTAAAAAAAAAAAAAAAAAATATAGATAAGAAACGAGGGCTAATTGCTTTTTTTTGATTTCTTAAAAAGATCATTCTTTCAATGTTAAAGATGATAATAGTAAAAATGCTAATCAATTGCAACAAATATGGACAAGAACTTTTCACAAATAAAACTGATTTTCTAGAATTTTCTTTTCATACATCGGGTCTCTCATTCTTCAAGCATACAAGTGGTAGCTTTGCTAAACATGTTCTGAACCTGTTTTGATGATAGACCTATCTTCTGTAAGTCATTTAGCTGTCCAAACAACAACTTTTAAGTATCAGCTTACACAAAATTAAGGATTTCTCTGTTCTCTTAAGAGTAAAAGAATATCGTACCGATTTCAATGGACTTTTATCTCTGACTTCAATTATATAAGATGATATTTTCTCTCCGATCCCCTGAATTATAATACCAAAGAGAGAAATACTTATTTTGAAATTAGTTAACGAAAGAAAAAGAAAAATTAAGAAACTTGGTATGACCGAATAATTAGTATAAGAAGAAATGACCACCATGTTACTGCTTACCTTTAGTTCCAAGAGTTCTTCCCTGTATGGGTAGAAGTCAAGCATATATGTTAGTTTCCTCGTGTAGAAGAGAATAAATATCTTTTTTTACAAATGGGCTAAAGAAATATAAAGACAATATATATAGGACATACCTGCTGGCCGTGTTCAAGACACCAATATATTCTTGAATGAGAGAGTTCTGCATACCAAATAGAAAAGAATTAAATTCATGATTTTATTATTACCTAGAGAGAATATTGGACTTGTTAGTACCCTTAAAGCAGTATTAAATTTAAGTGGAGTTTTTAGAGTTTTCGCCGATGATAGTTCCGCAGGAGACTTGGAGTTCATGTTGATAGGGGTAAGAGCATTCCTCAAAGAACTTTCTTGTTCAATATGTCTTTCATGAATCGGGGTTGATTCAACGAACTTAGCGGAATTGACATTACTTGTATATTCCTCCTTGTTAGACGCCTCATCTGGACAGACATACAGTTAATATCCTTAAGACGAATCATACTTAAGTGAGCGCTTGTTACTAAGCAGTAACCTAAAACGGCAGATTTATCTACCTCTTATACTTGTTTCAGATTCCGACGGCATTGTGTTAGACCAAGTACATGTCTCTTCTTCATTCTTCGCATCACCAAAGTTCAGTTTCTGCAATGATAATTATAATATGCTATTATAAGATGTAACACAGTCTGTCTATTCGTATGAAACTGTGTGGAACTAAAATTAGCTATGTAGAACTCTAAGATCCTTCTGAATCTAGAAAAAAAAGGGCAATTTGTTTTTGAGGTGAGAATAGCAGTGTAAAGAGAACTGAGATAAATATGTGAGGTAAATAGTTAACAAATAAATTAATCTGATACTACGAATTGATTCATTCTGTTTCACTAACCCAATCGAATATAAATTTCATTTAATTTTTTGTTTTCTCTAAAGTTGAAAATAGCCCTCGAAAAGATAAAAACTACTTAAGATAATCTTTACAGGGTACTGTAGCCAACACGGTGAATTGTGCGACTTACCTCCAACTGAGAATTAAGAGTAGTTTCCTGGCTGAATAAATTTCTGGAGGACGTGCATAAGTTCCTGAAAATATACAAAAGAAAGATGGACCGTCAAGCATGTAATTCAAAAATGACTTAACCATAAGTGATTTTCTAGTACAGCTATTGATCAACAAACAACCTTTGTACCGCACTATTTGCGCCATGGTTGATATTAAGCTTTGATTTCGCAGATGTGTAACAATTTTTTTTCTTGACCGAGTTTACAGAACCAGGAGTCCGGCAAAGGAACGGAGAACTTAATGCTAGTGTTCTCTTTACACTTCTTTCTTTTCCTTTCGACTCAAGCCATGCTTGCAATTTCGCTTCCATGTCTACTTTAACAGGAGGGGTCTCAATCTTCTGCGCGACACACGTGATATGACGTGACCTAGCTGTGAAGCTAATGGTGTGAACTGATTCTTGGTACTCTCCAGGTTTCTATGCAAGGAAAGACCAAATTTAAGGCATTTTTGGTATAGGAGTACAAAAGGACTGATATACGAGTCAATAAGTCTTAACCTTCTTACCAAGCAAGCAACCACCAAAGCACGGCTTTTTCCTCCTAACGAGTCTTGTAATATACGAGTCAATTTGCTTTCTCTGTAGGGGACTCTAGGCTGCTTGTTATTCAAGGCGTAAATTACATTTGACAAAGCAAACAATGACTGGTTTATCTTTCCAGACTCTGGAAGACGAAGTCCTTCAATATTGGTCCTCCGGTTATTCTCATTACCTGATAATATCATAGATCCTAATCACAGACCTGAACACAAACAGATAGAACAAAACTCTACTCTACTGCACAACAATAAATTTAACTGCAGCCTTTTCAAATGCACATATAATTACCATAAACTTTATACTACAATTTTCTTAAACACACAAATGATATCACGTGTAGTTCAGTCAGTAAAAGTAAAGTTCAAGAGCCAATCTGATATTAAAGTCATATGACAAAGTTGTATCTTTCATAATTTATTATCTAATATTTTAATAACACATAGCCTCTTTCAACAACGTCAAGAAAACATGAACTAAATACTAAAAATAAAATAGAACAAACCTGCAAGGTCGATGAGATTTATTTTTCCAGTCACGGAAGTCCGAGAACCATCAGCAGACGGAGAGGAGACAGAAATCACAAGCACTGCATGGCTCCTGCTAGAAATATCATTGAGACCTGTGTGCGCCATTTTTCGCCTCTGTACTCCACAAGAAAAGGTTTCAAAAAATTCAGACATTGATCTAACAGGAACTCGAGACAGTCCCCTGAGATGAATCTGTCCATCTTTGTCTTCCAATATCGCAATTTTTGTTGCTTTGACTTCCAAAAGGTCAATACATTTTTCCAAATAAACCTCATAGTATGAAATCTCTGCAGTGCATCCCATACTTCCGCACAGGGATAGAACAGCGGACATAGCTAGTGGCATAAGACCCGGTAGGTCATCAGTTCCCTGTAACAGATCACCTAATTAACAAACACAATCTGGTAGCTTCTTAACATACAAATCCGATTTAGCAATTAGAGTTTTTGGGTATCTACTGCCTAACACGATGAACAGTATCGAAGTGGTCTCTCAAGCTGCACCCGGTCCATCTGGACCTCAATTTACCATTACTTTTTTATAGTCTCTGAAGAATCGGAATTAACTATTCGAGTTTTTAAGTATCTACTAATTTATTCTAATCAACTTAACAAATCAGGCAAAATGAGTTACTAGTAGTACCAATATTATATGGAACCTTAGATTTTCAGCTTATCCAAGAACAACTGCATTTGTTCTTTATTGCTACAATTCTATAACTAAAGAACAAAAAAGACCTGCATCGTGTAGGTTTTTCCACTTCCAGTAGCTCCATAAGCAAACACAGTTGAGTTACAGCCATGGAAGATCTTCAAAACCAAAGGATACAATTCCTTGTCAAAGATTTGCCTCATACCACCGTCTTCTTGGTCAAAAAACGAATCGAGCTGATAACACTCTTTCCGACTAGGGTAAAAAAAAATACATAATATAAACATCAAGTTCAATTTCAAAAACAATAAAATATCAAACTGAAGATCGAATTTAACTCACTTTGTTTGGGGATCTTTGAGATAAACAGCAACTTCATCTCCGTTTCCTTGATTGTGATCGAGAACAGAGATACACGAAATAGGAACGCTATTTTGTGGAGTGATTTCGTGTGAAAGGAAAGGACGAACCCTAACGACAAGCCTAACAGCTCTAGAGAGTGAAGTATTACCGCAGTCCACTAATTTCTGAGGAGTTTCATCGAATCTAGAGCTTCGCTTACTGCTCGAATCACGTAGGTGTTCCATTCTTGAAACAATTTGCTTTTCAAAGAGGAGGGAGAAAAAGTTTGAAAATGTAGGTAGATCGAAGAACGTTGGGATTTTTTGAACTACAATGCTACTACTTGTTTCGTTAAATTTGTTGTCATGGCCGTTAGAACTTGGAAGGGCCCACGCAAAAGTTCTTTTTGGATTCAAAATAGAGCTGTTACTCAATGTGAGGGGCAATGTTTGGATTTTTCAATATTTTGATCTCATTTAGTAACATTAACGTATAATATCTTAAAGGTAAAAGTTCTGGGAACAGCGAGGAGAAACATTTTTTTACGGTGTTTTAGTCATCTATAAAACTGTCGTCAGATAAAATTTAGATTTCTTTTTTGCTTTTTAAGTTGTTTTTTTAAAGTTATTGTAATTATTTTTAATCGAACATAATTATTTTTAATCGAACATAATTATTTTTATGCAAAATTCAATAAATTTTAAAAAATGAACTACTAATAAAATCAGATTTAAAAATCTATTCCTAATTAAAATTTTATTTATTTTTAATTAAATAAGTGCCAAAATTATTCATGATATAAATATCAAATTTTAAAACAAAAAACTAACTAAAACATTACATTCACGTAGAACTTTATCTAATTCATCCAAAACTTCATCTTCTAATTTCATCTAGAACAATTTTTTCTTCAAACTTAACGATTCAAGCCCAAAATAGACCATTTTTCAACCATTAAAGTAACAAACTCAAATTTTAAAAAAACTTTCATAATTTTTTTTAAATAAATAAATATTATACAACTATTTCGGACCATTCCACGAAAAAAAACATGAGCATTGTTATACATTTAATGGAATAACCCCATAATAAGAGCGTTGGGGTACATCTCAAAATAAACAACGACAAACAAAAATCATTTAATGAATGTATGAGCAGAGAGAAGTTCACAGTTTCATTTGGAAATAGGGGTAACCTTGATCCGATGACGAGTCAAAAGTCTGGATAGGTCCTGTAAGATAATGAAATATAAGTTAGTTTTGTTTTCTTTTAACATAACCAATGGATATTGGTGCCATAAAATCTGTAACAGAGGTCAGAGAGGATGCGATGGGATATTGACAAACCTAGTAAGCTGGTGTCCATGAAGATCATGGCATTCCTCTCTCGCCATATATGGTAAACCAACGTATAGAAAGTCGTGCGCCAAATGTGTCCAAGATCATTAGAAGTGGGGCTCCAGCTACAAACACTATGTAGCCAAGAAGTCCAATCGTGGTCTATGTTCGAGAAAGAAATTTTCCCAAACCAACTGAGAAACAGCGCAACATATCATTAAGTGATTGGTGGTTTCCAGACTAGACTTGCATATGCCATAATTTGGGGGGGGGGGGGGGGAGGATTATATCCCCAAGCCAAAAGCTTGTCCTGAGTGGTTAGTTTTTTTATGGATGACCATCCAAACAATAAAAGAATGTCAGGGGATGTTGTACTTGTTCCAAACTAGGTTATCCCAAGACACTTGTGGACCCGAAGGTCTGATAAATTGGTACGTATTGCAAATTGCAAATTTACTAATCTGGTTAAGGAGCCAAATCTTCACATTATCCCCTCTTTGCGGAGGGAGGAATCTTATCTGCATATTCGATTTTATGGAGGTAGGATTGATGAGATCTTCTACTCAAGTGGAAAGAGTTGGTCCAGGTCCAATTTCCACTAGAAATGATTGTGGAGACTTTGGTTTTACTTGGCATCCATGTTGAACGGATAATGTGTTGACCATAATGGTCGAGAAAGGATTTGTTAAAGAGCCAAATGTCAAACCAGAGAGATGTGCATATACCATCCCAATTTGGATTCTAAAGAGATTTGATGCAGTGGCTCATAAGTTGAAGATTTTCCTCCAGTCCTATCC
The DNA here is from genome assembly GCA_036936605.1 of Limnanthes douglasii subsp. nivea. Taxonomy (NCBI): domain Eukaryota; kingdom Viridiplantae; phylum Streptophyta; class Magnoliopsida; order Brassicales; family Limnanthaceae; genus Limnanthes; species Limnanthes douglasii. The sequence continues at coordinate 86,251,180 of JAUPFV010000001.1, forward strand.
AAGATTAGATCCAACTGGAAGATTCGAAAGGAACTTGTCTTTTATCTTTTCTATTAGAACTCATTTACTTTATAATGAATTGGAATTTTCATTTAGAATGGTCAAAAAATTCTTGATGGCGATATCCTGATTCCAACTTTTGAGGTCAAGAATCCCATGGCCTCCATTTTGTGAGGGAAATGAAATTTTGGACCGAGTAACTTTAAAGCCAGAAATTTTATTTCTGAACCAGACCAAAGGAATCGACAGAAGAGTTGAGATAACTTTTTAAAGACTCTGACCGATAAATAAAAACCGTTGACCAGTATACTTGACCATCGAATATGACAGCTTTGATAATTTGTAATCTGCATGTGTATGATATATATTTGGAGGTCCAAGAGCTTAGATGTCCCATGGTTTTATGAAATATGGTCTACAATTATTGTAAGATAATCGCGTGGTTATAAAAGGGAGTCCCAAGTATCGCACCGGGATAGAGCCTTCCTCAAATTCAAGGGATATGATTATTGATTGATGAGCGAGGTCTGTAACACCTGACATATAAAGTTGGATTTTGGAAGGTTTAGGTGGAGGCTAGAATGGGAAGTAAATTTGGTAAGGCCATCTTTGATTAAGTTTATTGACTTTAAGTTTGGCCGATAAAAAATCATTAAGTCATTTGGAAAGCAGAGGTTGATTATTTTCAGCTTGTGGCATTTCCAATGGAAGTCGAAATTGGGACGTGAATTTTTTCCTTAAGTATACTGGTTAGAACTTGGATGATTAAAACAAAAATAAAGGAAGATAAATGATCTTCTTGCTATATAGACTTTTTTCCTTTGAACTCACCAAAGGTATACCATTAATGTTGATTGAGTAAGTGAACGTTAATAGCGGTTGCATGATTCATACAATCACATTGTTAGGAAATTCCATAACGTAGAGGACAAATAAGAGGATGCCAAAGAACATTATCTAAAGATTTCATTAGATCAATTCAGGGACCTTTCCGATCCATGTGGTATCCACGAATAATTTCTCGGGAAAGAATGATATTATCTGAAATACTACGGTCCTGGATAAAGGCCGACTAAGAAGAATCAATTAGGTGGGGGACTGCTCATTTTATTCGGTTGACTATTACCTTAGAAATAAGATTTTAAATGACATTACAACATGCTATGGGTCCAATTTATATTGAGCAAAGTTTCTCTAGATTTTTTAAAATAATGATTATTTATTCCTACTAAAAAAATTAAATTCTTTAGAGGCATTGATCTCAACATCTACGAGGAGAATGATATTGAGATTAATAGGTAAGATAAGTTGGGTTTGAGTAAAGATTTGATGAGCCTTGCCCACTTTTTTAGAGATGTTGTTAAATTCTCTCTTGTTTTATGCTAGTCAGGGATTTTTAGAGGTGACTCAATATGGCTGTAATAATGGACATGAGCGACCTGAAAGTGGGATGAGCTAGTTATTGGATACAATTGAGTTATATTTACGATGAGATTCCACATGTCAAAGAATTTGAAAGGTTTTCTGGAGAAAAGTTTGGGGTGTAAATTAATATGGTGATGGCGTATGGTCTGAGGTGCAGGTAAAATCAAAGTGGACGATAGATTTAGGGAAGAGAGAGTCACATTTATTGTTGAATAGCACATAGTCGATTTATAACGAAATGGGTTTTTTGGATTTCTTGTTACACCGAGAGCATTGGAATCTCGATGAACGAAGGTTATTTAATTTTTTTTGATAATAACAATTATTAAATTATTTATAGATACAGAGGTTTGAGTTACCGGTTCGGTCCTTGGGGTTAAAAATTGTATTGAAATCACCAATAGAAACCCAAGTATTTCTTCAGTGATTGAATGAAATTGAGTTTATGATATTCCAAAGGGGAATACAGTCAGATGGTTCATTGAAACCATAAACAGTAGAAAGGACAAATGATGAATTATCGGCTATAACAAATTGAATAATCAATTAACTAATCATAAATGTGGTTGATGGTTATCCTAAAAACGATAGGGTTCCCAACAATACCTATTATATGAAGCGGGTGAAAATCATGATTAGTTATGAATTACCATTATGGTAATATGTTTTGCATGATCCTACCAATGTTATCAATTTTAACTTTAGTTTCTATTAGACAAATTAGTGTTATATGATTTTGAACACATATTATTTTACATCTTTTTGGTGGATGATATCATTTAAACCTCTATTTAGAAATTATCATGAATAAGAAGAATAGATTTCGAGTACTTACATTAGTTATTAATCAAGGATCATAACATCCTCTTTATGTTCTGAGCTGACATGTGCTACTACATCAAAACAGAGCTTGTGGGGAGATGATTCTTGTGGTGTTTAAAAAAATTGTCGAGCTGTTGATGACACCATTGGTGTTGGTCAACTCAAATCCTCCTTCCAAATTAAGCATGTTTGAGTGGTTGTATTCTTCAGTTTCCTCAATATTGTGGATGAAGGAATGATAATTTGTGAAAGTGGGGTCATAGTCAATGGGATCATCATCATCCAAATGTCCACTGCCATCTACCATCGATTCTTTGTCAGGTGTCGTTGTGGGAGGTTGGTGTTATTAAAATGTGAGGAACCTGTTGGTGGAGTGCAGTTGGCGATGGAATGACCAAAGAAAGTAAATTTGGTGCATATAAGAGGGATGTCTTGGTATTCAATGAGCAACTTGGTAGCTTTTTCCATATACTTTATCTCGATAACATCATGCAATTCAGATTTCACATTCATCATTATCATTATGCATATCCTTGCATAGTTTAACCTTACACGATTAGTCGTGTGTGTGTCTATATAAATGGATGTGCCTATGTAGCTATCCAGGATACTTAGACGTATCCTAGACCATAATTCCCGTGGGATCCCGTGAAGTTTGACCCAAATTGGTATATATTTCATGGGGTCATTAACTGTTGAGGACATAGGTTCCCATCATTTCAAAATCATGGGGTTGTTGCTGAATAACCAAAGGGATAGCTCAAGAACGGTTGTGGAATTTTCAGTGGTAGAAGACTTGAAGTAAAATTGGTCAGATGCAGTAGCCTTGCATTATAGCAAGCCATGCATGCCCTAGATTCTAGTGACAATGGCTTCAACATGATAGAGGGAAAGTTTTTTCTCAAAATAATAGCCAGATAAACACTTGTCTCACTCGTGTTTATCACCCGAGATTTCCTCGGGAATGAGGATGAGTATGCCATCTTCAATGTGGAGGGTTGGATCTTTTTCACAGTCATGGTGGACCGTTTATCATAAAAGGAAACTGTAATGCTCGCATAGCTTTAGGATGTTGGAATGGGAATAACTGAGGGTATATAGTGAGTGGTTAGAGGTGAGAGTAAGGAGTTGTCCAATGGATTACTGCAGAACATGTTTAGGGTTAGGGTAGTTTCAGATGCAAGATGAAAAGAGGGGCCACAATAGCTTAGTCAATAAGAGAAGGCTTCTGTGGCAATGTAGCCACAGATCTTGCATATTCTTTAACACGTCAACTCTATTTTCTTGGCTTAATTTAAGTTTCAGATACAAGTGATCTTCATATCATTTTTTCTGCTCAAATTTTCTTTTATATTGAGGCCCTCTAAGTACTTAGGAAATTCTCCACTCTCATGTCTTCATTTCTCTTAATTAGTTCATCTTGAATCTATTTCCATATTTTTATATTCACTATATTCCTTTGGTTAGTTTAGCTTTCACCTTAGGGTCGTCTTAATATAAAGTTTTTTATAATATATAACGCAAGTTTCTTTAATCAGGCTTGAGTTATTTCTTTTGGCACATATTCACTGTATTGTTTTGAGGTTGTCATCAATAATATGTAATGAAACCATGTATTAGTGAAGGGCCTTTACCTCTAAAATAAGGATATATGACCCATAAGGTTGTATGACCATATCAGCTGGTACATGTCATACTACTTTACTTTTTTCTTTTCATCCTCCATTATTGTTGGCCAATAGTAGACCTAAAGGAGGATTCACTAGTAAAGTGCTTTGTATCCATAATGAGTGCTTCCTTCTCCATCGTATAATTCTTTTATAATGAAAGTGTCTTCATGTCTGACTAAGCACCAAAATAGTGTCTTACTTAGCCATTCTTCGTACAACGTATCCGAAGTCCAGATAAATCTTGTTGACTTCCTCTTTATCTTTCGTGCTTCAATTTTGTCTTTGGCAACTATACCTTTTATAATGTACTTCTTGATTTGAGTTCTCCAATCTTATTTTAATTCTTCAACTTCTATTAGCATTAATGTTGTAGATATGCATGTTGGTAGGAAGTGGTTGGGTAATATAATATAATGCATTTTTCGAATAATTATTCATGGTGTCGAAGGTCTACATGCCAAAAATGCAAGTGCATGAGGTGTTGGGTTCTTATCTCTCGAGACTTGTTTAAATTTCACATACTCGAATTAAGAAATTAGTTGTTGTAACTCTTTCAAGTATTGAATTAAGTTGTCTATTTTTTTGCTTCGGCCTGATCTGTATCTGGTTGGACATTAATTAAGAGTCGGTTACGAGTTGTACTCTCGAATCCATGGGGACCTTTACCAGCCAAATTCTTATAATTGTAACTTTGTACTCGGCTACATTATTGGCTGTTGGGAATCTAAACTTAATGGACTAATTTAGGATATCCAATATCAGATATATGATATAGATTCTTTCTCTTAGAAATTTGTTATTGTTTTCTCCAGCAGTTTTAACTCTCTAAGCATCTTCAAACTCATCATTTTTAGAAATTAATCTATCATACTAGAACTCCATAAAAAACTCTACCATCGCTTGGGCTTTGATTTCTGTTATCGAGTTTTCACAACACACTTCTTAAAGAAAATAAAGTTCTGACTACTATTATATATACTTGAAAATAAGGTTTCATTTTCCTAGATGCAACGACTAATTATATATCCTCATTAGTTCTAACTCTCCAAGCATTTTCAAACTCATCCTTTGGAGAAATTGGTCTCTCGAACTGGAACTCCATCAAAATATCTGCCAACACCTGGGCTATGATTGTCATTTCCGGTATAAAGTGGATATCATTATCCCGTAATTTTACTGACCATCTGGTCAATGTTCATGATTCATTGGGTTTTTGAAACATATTTCTTAAAGTAAAAGAATTTATAAATACTATTGTATGCACTTGAAAGTATGATCTCATTTCCTACCTGCAACTATTAGAGCTAAAACAAGTTTTCTCTAATTATAAATACATAGTTTAAGCTGTTAATAAATATTTACTTATATACTCTACTGCTTTATAATTGTTTACTTCTTCCTTGATCAGTACTATGCTGACCGCATAATGCGAGACTTCAAGGTACAAATACAAGGTTTCTCCTGGTTGAGGTTTGTTTATAACTTCTTGGAAAGCAAAAAACTTTTTAATGTTGTTGAATGCTTCATCACATGCTGGAGTATATTCATAATTTCTCACTTCTCTTAAGATTTGGAAGATGGGTTGGCACATTTTTTAAGATCTTGACAAAAATTTGTTATGTGTTACTAGTCTTCCAGTTATGATTTGGACTTCTTTTTGAATTTCTCTATGGCCCAATTTATGCTAAATTTTCAAGTTGTGTTAGATCTAGATCAACTAATTTTTTACTCAACATGTAGACCAAGAGTTTTCCAGATAGTATACCAAATATGAACTTCTCTAGATTCAGTTTAAGATTCACTTATCTGAGATCCACAAATATCTTAGCTAACTCTGCTAGGTGATATTCCCTAGAAAGGATTATTACTAACATATCATCAATGTATGTTACTACCAAGTTAAGTTGTGAAGATCTTGTTCACTAGCATTTGATAGGTTGCTTCATAATTCTTTAGTCTAAAAAGAATTATTCTGTAACAACATAACCATCTTTCCGTTATGAAGGCTGTGTGTTCCTAGTCCTCATGTCGCATCTTTGTTTGATCATATCATGCAAACATATCCATAAAGGATAACATTTTGTTTTTAGATGTTGCATCTATAATATTTTGTTTCTGAAGTTTACATCTACAAGCTGGTGAATCCTCGAAAGTGGAAAAGAATCTTTCAGACATGCTTTGTTTAAGTCCGTGAAGTCCACACAAATCATCTATTTTTTGTTCTTTTTCTTGACTAAAACAGGATTAGCTGTTCACATTATATAATGGGTTCTCGTATGTGTCCTACATGAGTCAGTCTAGTTACTTCTTAAATGATTGTCTCTGTCATTTGTTGGGAGTAAGATAATATATATATATATATATATATATATATATATATATATATATATATATATAATAGGCAAACAATTCTTGTTAATATACAATTGGGGGCATATGACTTCTGCTTAGACTCATGTGACATCATCATGCGTACTTCATGCAAACATATCAATTTTTTTTTAAATAAGTAATTTTATATACGTGAGATGAGTTGAGATATCCAAACCAATATTTAATTTATTTTTTTCTTCTATTATCACATCTGTAGCATCCTCCATAGATGCACCAGCAGAGGCCTTCTTTGTGGTTATCTATCCCTTCCAAGATGGTCCATTATTCTTTGAGTTGTTATATTTTAAGTGCCAGAGATATTTCATAACATTCCCTAGAAGTCTTATGATTTCCTATGATTACAACCATTTTTTTTTCGTTTATTGGGTATTTTAGATATTGATGAACCATAAATATTACAACATGCATCTGATCGAGCCAAGACCATTCCAATATAATGTTTTAATATGATGGTTCATCTACCACCATGAATAAACATTGTACATTCTTTTTATATTCCTGTTTGCGAGAGGAACATCCATAGTTAAATCTCTTAAGAAAGGTGCATTTACTCCGGTGAAGCCAATAAATTTATTTGAGATGGGTTCAACACTTGGGCTCCTCTCATCCTCTCATAGGTACCACTGTACAAGATGTTTGCCAAAATTTCGGCATCGGTCATCACCCTCTTAATTTCTACTTCATATAAGTCCATTGTTATTAGCATTGCCTCGCTATGTGGGGATACCACTCTTCTAAATTGTTATATGAGAATGATAGCATCATATATGAATTTTAGTACAAATATGGGGGCGTATGCCCTTGACACAAAACCGCTATTTCTTATGCATACATTTTTCTTGACCTTTTTAGAATTCTGGAGTATGGATCCCATAAGAAAATCACACCAATGGTATTTCTGTTAAGGTCTGTGTACATGTATCATTTCTATGCTTTGGCTACTATGGTAGCGTTCGTATGTAGTGTTATTGTTTTGCTATAGTCAAATTTTATTTTATAGTTTTTTTAGAACATTGTCTCGGTTACTCTATCTTTTTTTTTGTCATAAACTCATTGAGTTTACCTTTATCAACTATAATTTGGACTTGATCCTGCAAAGCTAAAAAATATCTAGTAAATAACCAATATCACCATGAAACTTATAGTACTTATTTTTATTTATGTCCTCCATTACGATATGTAATTATCAAGCCAGTTGTACTTGATGATATCTTTTGGTTTTTTATATATTATTGCCAGAGTTTCCATCAGATGGGTAAATAATTCGCTCGATTGGTAGTCGATTCTCTTGCCACTGTTTATGCCGTGACTATTTTTTTTATTTCCTCTTGTCACTTTGAATCAGACTGGTTTGCGTCTTGGCCGAAGTTGAAGCACTATTGTTCCTAGGTGCATCCTTTTTCTTTATTGATCTAAGCTATCGTAGCTATCTTATTGGCTGAAGTCTCGGTATTTCATGCTTTCTTTGTTTCAGAAACTTCATATAATTTGATATATCGCTCCACCTTAGCTAATAGATCTCCAAAGTTTAAAACGTTTTTCTTCATTATTGGGTTAGAAAATTAAACTTCTCTAACTCTCTATCTGAATGCAACTATGTCCATTATATCGTGATAATCTTGTAGTTAACTTTTCTCCCATGAAATGTCTGGTGTACTCTCTTATACTTTCATTAAACCTCTGCTTGCAATGTATTATATGGCCTTCATCTCCGTTAATTACCTTAGAACCTACAAACTGGTTCTTAAATATCATCCAGAGTATTTTATAATGCATCATTTTCGGAGTCTATTGAACCACTATATGGCACTTCTTCTTGATGTCAAGGAAAAACTCATCACTTTATCATGTGATCACCTTTATATTACATTGTCTCATCATTGTACTGCTTAATGTGATACTCTAGATTTTGTTTATCGTAGTACTTATCTATTTTGTATTTTTTGAGTAGTGGTCTATCTAAAATATTTAGGGCCACTTGAGACTCCTCAGCATTCCAATATTCTTGATTTATATAGAAGCTATTAATAAATGGGTACGCCTACCGGAACCCCCGGTCCTAGCCACTTTCTCTAGACGGATTTATATTGTACTTCGACATGGTTGACTGATATCATGGGGAATGTTAGCTTGCTTGCGCCTGGTTCTTCCCTTGTAGGTTTGATTATTGTATCCTACCGGGGGCTGTGGATAACCCTGACTCTAACTTTGGTAGAAAGGTACACCATTCAAGTGCTATTTTTATCCCTGTGCAAGGTTCAACAGAAAACCTACATGCGTTTCAAGGTTGTTTTAGTGAATCCATGGCTGGGATGATTTAAAAAAAAAATCCTCGGATGGACATCTTAGGTTTGCTGGAATATCGACTAAAGCTCAAGGAACTACTAGTACCTCGCCTAAGGTAATAAATATCCCGAGTGTGGTCCAGTCGGTAGCGGTGCTCTAGTATTCGGAGTTGGGGAAATTTTTGATTCCTCATTCTTCTCGTTATGATCCAGCCAAGGTTCCCTAGCCTTCTCATATCTTTGGTTATTCCTTGAAGTGGTTGTTCGACTTCTTCTTTTGCTTCATCAAATTTTTCATCGCTTCTTGTTCCGGCTTGTGGACTTTTGGTCTAAACTTTCTCTGCCCTCTTTGTGAGACAAGTTGAAAGTTTGCTTTATTCTCTAAGCTTTGTTATGCATACGGTCGCTCAACATTCTAAGACTTGCATCGTCTTCTTCCTCTTCATCCACGCGTTGCATAAAATATTTGACTCTAGAGGGTCGAAAGAGTAATTGTTCCTACAATAAGCAAAAACTACTAGCTTGTTCTTCAATCAACTGTTGAACGAGTCGTTCAAGTTCAATAAAAATGGTTGCATGAGTCTCTGGGTCACATATTGTACGCCAGGGTGCTCTTTCGCCAACTCGTCATTTACAGACGAATAAGACATCTCTCCAAAATTTGATGTTAAGTAATTTAAGTTACTTCTTTGTTTGGAAAATTCTATTTCCCACAAACGCACCAATTGATGTTTAAAATTCGACCAGAATCAAAATTGATTCGAATAAAGCGAGAAAAAAATAAAAAAAATTAAAACTACAAATATCCTACTGGCAAGAACTGGTGTATAACCAGTATCCTAGCTATTGTTCAGAATGTTCTCACCTAGGCCATTCCTTGAATGACTGCAAGAAGGTTACCCAAAGGGCGTCTACTGAAAAGATTGAACCCTCCAGCACACAATATCCGGCTTCCCTGACTCCTCCTTTCCAAATTGAGGTGAAAGATAATAAAATTAAGTCAGTCATAGTTAATGGGAAAGAATCTACTGAAAAATATAGTCTGAGTCAAGATGTACCTGAAGATCATCCCCCAGCTTGAGTGGAGAATGATGAAATTATTGGGGCTCTCCACCTAATTGATATTTCTCCAAACATCCAAAGAGAATCTTCTAACAGTTTATTTCTTAACTGTCTCTTTGAAAGAAGTTCCCCAACAAAAGGTTCTATAGGAAGTCTACCACAATCTCCTGCAAAGAAAAATATGAGTGATAAGAAGGTTGAGATAAAAAAGAATAAGAAAATCAGAATCCTTAACACAAAGGGGATCTTCTCCTCAAAAGCTTTGCATCATAAATATGTTGCAAAGAATCCTAAAACATCTAAATGAAAATTTCCATTTTAAACTGGAATGCTCGTGGAATTGGGAACAAGGAGACTTAAGCAAGAATAAGATCAATTAAGAGGGCTAAGAAAATAAGCTTTCTTACTATTCAAGAACCAATGGTATGTGATTCTAAACTTTCTTCTATCTCTGTCAAGTTGGGTTTTCATGGTTTTACAGGTAACTACAGCAACAAGATCGGGGTTCTATGGAGTAATGAGTTTGTAGTGGAGGTTCTGGTTAATGAAGATCAGTTTGTACATCTTAAAGTGAGGCATTGTTTTGACGTTGAAGAAGTTTTAGTTACTGTAATATACGCAAAATGTACAAGAAGTCTAAGGGGTCATCTATGGAATGGGCTGAGGAATATTGACACTAAAGACATGAACTGGATTATATTTGGGGATTTTAATACCTTTGCTAGACCTGAGGAACAAACTCATTGTATTACAAGTGCTACTACCAGTATGGAAGACTTTAACAGTTTTATGTTTGATTGCAACCTAGTTGATATGGGTTTATCTGGCAACAAATTTACGTGGACTAATGGAAAACAGTGGCGCAGGCTTGATAAGGTTTTGGCTAATGACAAATGGATCCGCAGTATTGATGATAGTACTGTCATCCATCTTCCTAGAACGTGTTCAGATCATTCACCATTACTTATCAACATGAATACAATAACAACTCTAAGGAAGTCTAAGTTTAAGTTTCTCAATACGTGGTGTTTGCATTGGGATTTCTACAATCTTGTGGAGAAGAACTGGGCTGTGGGTTACTCTGGATCTCATATGTTCAAGTTCTGGTTTAAACTAAAACACCTAAAAGCTATCCTTAAGGTTTGGAACATAAATGTTTTTGGCAATGTTTTTGATTCTATTAGGAGTTAGGAGGAGGAAATTAACAATCTTGAAGCTAAGGCTCTTCTGTCTAATTCTATGAAGGACATTGATGCTCTGAAGAAAGCTAAATATAATCATATAATTCTTCTCCAAAGAGAAGAAGAATTCAGGATACATATGTCTCACACAAAGTGGTCTAAAGATGGGGATATAAATTCAGTATTTTTCCACAACTATGTGAAAAGAAAACAAAAGAGATCCAGAATCTCTCGTATCTGGGACAATGACAGATGGTTGGAGGGGGAAGATTCTATTGGTGAGTCTGTTGTGCCCCATTTCAAGGAACTTATTTCTGATTGTCCTAACCCCTGGTATCCAAATATACTTAATGATTATATCCCCAAGCTGGTAACTAATGAAGATAATGAAATGTTAATGTCCCTTCCCTCTGATAATGAAGTCTATGAGGTTGTCAAAGGGCTGGATTCTAATGTAGCAGCTGGTCCAGACGGGTTTAATGGCAAGTTCTACAAGCACTGTTGGCCCATCATTAAAGAAGACCTCTGTAGTGCTATTAGGGAATTTTACTCTGAGGGAAAGTTTCCTATGAGAATCTATGCTACGGTGTTTTGCTTAATTTCTAAAAGGGATGCTCCTAAAAAGTGGTCTAATTTCAAGCCTATCAGCCTAAATACAATGCTAAATAGAATAATCTCTAAAACTATAAATAACAGGCTCTCTTCTATCCTCCCTAAGCTTATCTCAGTTGAGCAAGGGGCGTTTTTCAAGGATATGAGCATTCATGATAACATCATGATTTCTCAGGAATTGGCGGTGGACTTATCTAACAAGGTCAGGGGATATAATATCATGATAAAGCTAGACATGGACAAGGCGTTTGATCGGATTGATCATACTTTTATCCTAAGTGTTCTTGCTAAGTTTGGGTTCAATAATGACTTTCTTACACTTATTGAAAGAAACCTGGTTAATTGTCAATTTTTAGTGGTTGTTAATGGGGTATCTAAAGGGTTCTTTAGGTCCAATAAAGGCCTCAGACAAGGTGACCCATTGTCACTAAGTCTATTCATATTAGGCCAGGAATACCTATTAAGAGGTTTGAAGAAGTTATATACTGAATTTCCTACTATTAACTACAAAGCGAGAGGGAAGTTGCACTTATCTAACTTGAGTTTTGCTGATGATATTCTGCTATTCTGCAATCGGTCTTCAAATTCTGTAAACAAAATAATGAAGGAAGTTACTCACTACGAGGAGGTCTCTGGCCATATTGTTAACAAAGGGAAATCTACGGTAATTACCTCAGCAAGAAGCTCAACTAACTATGTGAGAAACTTGGAGAATCTCCTGGGTTACAAACAGAGCAGTCTGCCTTTCAAGTATCTGGGTGTTGTCATTGGAAACAAAAACAGTGTTAGAAATTTTGAAGATTTTATTGCAAAAACAATCAATAAGATGAATGATTAGGATCACAAAAATTTATCATTTGGGGGCAGACTGGTTCTCGTTCAGTTAATTTTGATTAGTTATCCTATTTTTGTTGCCTAAAATTCTGAAATCCCCAAATCTATTTTAAAAAAGCTGGAGACCCTCTACAACAAATTTTTATGAGGATTTAAAGCTGAAAAGGCCTCAACTAGATGGTGCAAATGGTCTGGATTGTGCAAGAGCTACGAGGAGGGTGGTTTGAACTTACGTCGGATAAATGATATGGTTGAAGTCTTCTCCTATAAATTATGGTACAACTTAAGGAAGAATGAATCTATTTGGGCCAATTTGATGAAATCTATATATTTTAATAATAGTCACCCTCTCACTGTTTTGCTTAATCCTAAAAGCTCAACCATGTGGAAAAGGGTCTAGAGAGTCAGGGACAGGGCAGAAAAGCATATTTTCTGGCAGATTGATGCTGGTAAGGTTGACTTTATGATCGATAAATGGTGTAATAAGGATACTTTTAAGGTCTTTAATGAACATGAAGACAGAAGTGCATACAATGGTATTATGGTTAGAGATTACTGCGACACTGGAAATTGGAATCTTCCAATGTTTGAGAACATCTTGGACCAACATCGGGTTCAAAATATTCTCAAGATGAAAGTTATGAATGGATGCAACGATTTAATTACATGGAATATGAGTGAGGATGGTATTTTCAATAGCAAGAACACATGGCACGAAATTAAAAGTAAAGGCAGAAAGTCTTATCTTTACAGCAGACTGCGGAATAGCATCACCCCTCGTAAGTTCTCGTTCCTCCTCTGGAGATCATTAAAGGGATGGCTTCATGTTGATACTACGCTGCAAAAAATAAAAGTTCAATTAGCTTCTAAATGCCAGCATTGCCCCAACATTGAAAATATAAATCATGCGTTAATTCAATGTCACAAAGCCTGAGAGGTATGTTCTTATTTCTCAGCATATTTCAACATTCACATATTTAGAAACATGGCTCTCTCACATATGGTGAGAAACTGGTTCTGTTCTACGCGGAAAAGAGTTCACATGCGCACTATTATACCTACTGTTATTGCCTGGGTCATATGGAACGCTAGGAACAAAAAAAAATGGAGAATAAAGACATTCATTTTGACAGTATGATTAGCCACATTTTTCTCATTCTTTCGAGTCTGGACAGAGTAAATTTGTTAAAACCCAAACATTGGGGTAAGGATAGAGACACTGGTATGATGTTTGGCTGTTTTAGTCAGTTGGATAAAAAAAAACATTCATGTCTCTCTAATTTGGGTGTGTCCAAAGTTGGGTCGATAGTAACTTAATTCGGACGGGGCTTGTGATGAAACAGGAGAGTGTTTTGGTGGTAGCTTAGTCAGGGATTCCAATGGTGCCGTTCTATTCAGCTATGACTCAACTTATGGCAAAGGAAGTCCGATCATAGCGGAGACAAGAGCAATGCTGGATGGCCTCATGTTGTGCTATGAAAATGGGATTAATAGCCTAGATATTGAAACAGATTCTAGTTCATTGACTCAAATGCTTCTTACTAACAAAACTCCATGGTTTCTGAAAGCTTTGATTACATGTTGTTACAAGTTAATCTCATCAAACATGAGGATAACTCATGTTTTCAGAGAACAAAATGTTGTAGCGGACTGCATGGTGAAGCACACTAAGGAATTTAATAAGAACCTGTTCCTTGAGGGAACTGAAATTCCTACTAATTTCCGTGTGATCACTTTTTTTGAGGGTCTGGGTGTTGGTTATGTTCGCTACAATCAATGATGAGTTCGAGTAATACCTGGAGATTTGTCAATGGTCTTTCAATTGACTTCCTGAGGCATGCAGAAGAGCTGGGTGATCGATCTGATTCTCAATTTATGCTGCTGATATCACTACGAAGCTGGGTTTGAATGTTTCGAAGCGAAGGATTAGGGTCCGTCGGCTTCCCGAGGCATGTAGATGGGCTGTGAGTGTGATCTACTAATCAATTTGTGTTTCGATATTATTATGAGACTGAATTGAAGGTTCGAAGAGAAGGGCTGGCTTCGAAGGATTGAAGAGAGGGGCTAGAGTTTTTAATCTGGTTTTGTGTGGTTTGGGAGAATTAAGAGACTGAAGTGTTTTTAGGTTTTTGTTTTGAGATAAGATGCAGCGTGTATTTTACCCGATTCATAAATAAAAGGCCCAAGAGCTTAAGTAAAAAAAAAGAATCAAAATATACTTTTTAGTGGTGTTAAGTAATCTTTAATAAAACTGAAATAAACCTTAAAAGAAAAAGTATTTACACGTGTCTTAAATCTTTTATCATTTGAGAAATCTTTCTTCTAAATTTCCGGCTCTCAAAACATTTCCACAATTGCTATTTTTTAACTCCTAATATATACAATAATTGTATACTAAATATTTATATCGTGAAAACTAGAACAATAATTATATGTAGAAACACTCGATAAAACAATTGGATTGGGGAGAAGACACCAAGTATATATTATTGGGGGCGTTATTATCGTACTAATAATAATATTATGCGGTCCAGTTATATTGTATATATGAATATGTCACCGACGGAGTATGTATCTGTATCTGTCTGGTCCAGCTCTATTCTCTTGGCAAATTTTTTTTCTCTCTCATCACCAACCCCACATATATTCTTCTGTCACCACCATCTTCAATAATTCTCTACCCTCTCTTTCTCTCTCAATTCAATTTTCCTTTTATCATTTCTAAAGCCATCTCTTTTGCCATCTGTATCATATTAAAGGAGGAGGATCACCACCACCACCACCACGGATGACTCCCCGTCTTTTCTCCTGTTTCCGCGTCAAGGAAACGGAAACCGCCGAAACGGCGACGGCGGACGGACCGGTGCTGGTGGAGCTATTCTCTTCGCAGGGATGCGCGACGTCACCGGCAGCTGAGATGTTGTTGTCGCGGCTTGGTAGAGGGGATTTTCACCTACACGTCCCAGTGGTGGTGTTGGCCTTCCACGTAGATTATTGGGATTACATGGGTTGGAAAGACCCTTATGGTTCGAGTCAGTGGACCGTCAGGCAAAAGGATTACGTCGAGGCGTTAAAACTCGATACCATTTTCACGCCTCAGGTTGTGGTACAAGGTCGAGCACAATCTATGGCCGATGACGAAGATGTGTTGCTTCGAATGATTAACGCTGCACCTAGATTGCCAGCTCTCTCTTTCCAGGTTTGTATCTATCTGCCTTTAGCTCAATGATAAAATTATTATTACAGAACATGCATTGATCATTGCATGTTTGAGTGTTTGCGCAGGCAACTTTCAAGAGACCGATATCAGAAAGCTTAGAAGTGAGCTTAACAGGAACTTTAAGATTGAAATACAACGACAACGAATTCGATATAATGGTGGTTTTATACGAGAACGGTTTGGTGAACGACTGTCAGGGAGGAGAAAACAAAGGTCGTGTTTTGTCCAATGATTTTGTTGTCCGGAAGATGGAAAAGCTTTTTACAGTTAAAGATGCCAACTGCGGAAAAAAGACGACGATTTCAGGCAAAGTTCATTTTAGTATATTGGATGGGTTCAATAGCACCAAATGTGGTGTAGCTGTCTTTCTTCAAAACAAGTCGCATCAGATTTTGGGTTCACAGAATTTCAAGTTGCCCAATGAAATATGATATGGAAATCTTGAATGAAATTGAGGATTTGCATGTTCTTTTTGGTTGTCTCGTTGCTCTTTTATGTTAGGTTTCTAGTTGTTATAATGTCCGAGTTTGTGACTGATTTCAACTTGAAAAAGACAATTTTTCTATTGAGATTTTTGGTTTTGATAAATATAAATCATTTCCTTTTTGGGTCCATATATGATCCACCGTGTAAACTAATTGCAAGGGAGAAATTTTTTGATAGCATTTTGAATGTCATGAAAATACAATTGTATTTGCAATTTTGCAGCTGTGTAGAAAAAGTAGTAACAAAGTTTACCTTTTTCGTTGCATGCATGGTTAAATTAGTGGTCTTGATGCGCCATCTTTCCCTTATAAAACCACCATCGCCATTTTAGGTTTCAATGAGCTATTCACACAAAAGATATCACAAGAAATCATTTTTTCCCCTGAAAACCGGCTCTTCTGTTTCTTTGAAAGTGAAGATGATGGTTGGTTATATTACTCTTTGTAGGTAGTTGTTATGCTCAACTATCTAGAAGATCTCATTCGAAGAAGAATATTTAATATGTTCGATTGAAAAGAAAAATATAAATGTAAAGAAAATAAACGTACAAAACAGTATTTTAATGTGATTCCAATTGTAAAAATATTCATAAAGGTAATGAACTAAGCTTACATGAAAGATTTCCGAATACAAAACGGTAAATATTTTTTTGTTACAAAATTTTCAAAGTCTAGAAAGATAACATCACTTCACGCTTTAAAAGACCATCCTTTGTTCTTCGTATTTAGAGAATAAACAGACCTACAAAGCGAATCGACATTACGTTACTTATCAATCGTCACACCACTTCTAGCTTTGTGTTGCTCGTTCTATTTATAGCTTTGTCATGCAAAGCCCTAACGGGGGAATATGCGGTACCCATATTCCCTACACTAACTTCACCGTAGATCAGACCGTTCAGATAAAACCCTAATACTTTAGATGCTTCAAATCAAATTACTTTAATAAACAACTATAATAAAACCATAATACAATTAACGGATGAGATTAAATCCCTTTAATCGATAACTATAAAAAACACTTATACAATAGACACTTTATATTAAATAAAGAACCTAGGTGTACATCTTCTTGAAATCAACTAACGTAAATACCATTAAAAGCAACACTTTCTTTTTACGTGAAGCCTTTACCCACCAACCTAGCCTTGTATATAGGTAATTTAACACTAGGAGTATCTGACTTCTTCTTGAATATTCATTTACTCCCTACAAGCTTTCGGTCTTTGGCTGTCTCACAAAAACCCAGGTGCCCATCTTCTTGAGAGAATTCAGTTCTTCCTTCATGGTTGTATGCCAATATTCGTTACCATTTCTCTTCATAGAATCATGATAACTTTATGGTTTAAGAATATCTTCATGTGTTTAAATAGACAAAGCAAAACCATACCTTTGTCGTGACTTGCTTGGTCTATTTGTATTTTCTTTCCCCATCTGACAGCTATCAAGTTAATGTTTCTCTCTAGTCTGATCATCTGGAGGCCCTATAACACCAGAGTCACATTCATCTTCAGACACAAGTAATGGTTGAACTTCCTCAACTCGGGCCGAAGCTGTAGTAAGCCTCAAACCATCTTTAGTAGAAACATTAGTAACTTCACTGTCTAGATAAGACTTATGATCAACTTCACATCTCTTCTCGGTTGTACTTGGTTGGGTCTTCACCGCCATCTTCAGTGACATGTCATCTTCATTGAAAACCACTTCTCGTCATATCAAAGCCTCCAAACATCAAGTTTCAAGGCACCATATTTTATACCTCTATAATCTAACTAGATAGACATGTAACAAACAGTTAAGTGCTCTCGACCAAAACTTATCTTTCTTTACATGTGTGTTGGTAGCACATCTAGATACTCTCAAATCTTCCAGCTTAGGCATCTCTCTAGTCTAGGCCTCTTATGGATAAAGAAACTTAAGCGTCGAAGATGGACTCATGTTGATGATATACAAAGCCGACTTCACCTTAGAACGTTTGGCGCATACCAACTGTTTGTAACATACACCTAGCCTTTTCCAGCAAGGTTCTGTTAATCCTTTTAGCAAACTTTTTTTGTTGGAGAGTCCCACTTATGGGTTGGTATTTAGAATTGCCAAGCTTTGTATAAAAGCTGGTGAGCTCCTTGTTCACAAACTCCAACTCATTATTTGTCCGAAGCTCTGATAATCTACCAATATCTTTCAGTTCACAAAAGAAGCAATTGCTTCATCCGGTCTTCAAAAGTATTATTCACACTTTCTTGAGAACATACTCAAGCACTCTATTGGTTGCATGGTTTTTGGGTAGAAACTTCACCCTCTTGTTCTTACCCAGTACACAGATTATATAAAAGCAGCTTATGAACTGCAATACCATATAATATCTCATGTTTTCTTAGTTCACCAAGTCTCTTCTCATTTAAATGCCCCAGTCAAAGATTTCATAACCTAGTAGAATCCTTCTCCACAATAGACATTCCCCTTACTACTACAAATATTTCAAGAACCAGAAATCCATTAGTTTAATAGGCTTTCATGAAAACAAGCGATCCATACAAAATACTCAGTTTGTCATCCTCAACATTTTATGTAAACCCTTCATCATCTAACATTCCAATAGACTGAAAGCTTCATTTTACTTTGAGTAAGTACCTCACATTGTTGATAAATTTCTCAAGTTTTGTAGACAACTTGAGCCACATATTCCCTTTCCTCTTGAGATTGCAGGATTCATCATTCCCCATAATGACCCTTCTATCATCAGGCATTCTTAAGTATTCGAACAATTAATTATTATTGGTATATACAAGAATAAGAATTCTTCAAACCATCATCATACTCACAGTCATCAGACACCATTTTAATATTTCCCTTTTTAGTTTTTTTATAATTATTGCTCTTTTTTCTTTATATGAGTAGTTCTTAATGATATGCCCTTTCTTCTTACATCCCCAATGATAAGAATATAACATATTCTTGGACCATAATGTAATAAATAGAATCTCATATGAAAAGTTGTATAATTAATGGATCAATTTAGAGTCTTATATGAAGATAAATGACTAATATGTAATTAAACATTTTGTGTAACTAATTCTGTTACACCAAGTCTTGACGCTTATAGATAATGGCCAAGGCTGAATTTAATAAACAAGATACTTTCACTTGTGAACTCTCTTCTTCTATTTTACTTTCTCTTTCTAAAACTTAACTTCACTATTTATCTCTCTAGAATCAGATATAATCCTCACCAAATTGGCAACCACAGTGGGAGTGAATTGATCGGTACCTTGATTTTGTGATAAAAAACCAGAAGCAACCGATTTTTTATTCATTTTAGTTGTTCTTAGTCGATTCTTTGTAGCTATCTTGGATTGATAATGCAACCAAAGAATGATAATGGTCATATGGTTCGAAAGGAAATTAAAACACTAAGATCTGATTTTCAAGGAGGAGAAGGTAAGGAAGATGAGTCAATTCCAGTTTGTCAGACTCATTCAGACATTGAAATTCGAATGAATCAGTTACTGGATAAAATCACGTTTCTAAATGAGAAGTATGACCAAAGAGAGCAAGATATTCAATCAGGTAGGCTGAATTCCGAGGTAAGACAAATGGATGAGAAGAATGATGTGGATAGCCAATCTGATCGATCTTGTACAACTCCCCTTGTTCGAAGTGAGCAGAAGAAAACATATTTTGAATCTAATAAAGAGTATTGTACTTCACGAAAAGATAAAAAATACAAGCACATGTATATTACATCGAGTGATGATGAGTTCAAAAATTCAACATCTGAGTATAAGAGGTATTGAAGATCTTCGAAAGAATAAAAATGTGAGCCTCGAAAGTCATGAAAAGAATATAAAAAAAACAATATAACTCGTTGTATAAGGGAAGCTGAGTGGTCTGAAGGAAATACGTCGAATCAATACCCAAGAATAGATGATCAGAATTTGTATACTGTCATAGGAATAATAAATGATAATTCGTATGTTCAAGGAGTTGACTGGAGAAATTATCCCTTAGCAACTAAGATAAGGTCTATTACTATTTTGAAGCGATTCTATATCTCTAAGGTCGAAAAGTTCGATGGGATGCAAGATCTCGATGACCATATTGAACAGTTCAAGAACTACATGATGAACTTTAAAGATGACAATAGGCTGGTGTGCAGGGCCTTTTCTCAAACAATTAAGGGTACAACTTTCAAATGGTACAATAGGATTCCGAGGGGATCAATTTCTAATTTCAAATATTTTTACACACCTTTCCGACGATAATTTGTGGGAAGTAAAGAAATATGAGCAAATGGTGACACAATAATACAGTGCAAGCAAGTTGTCGGAGATAACCTGAAAATTATACTAAGCGTTTTCTGTTAACAAAAGTTGGTTTAGATATCTTTGAAGGATTAATATTCATGAATTTATTTTCACAAGGCTTATTACCAGGTGATTTAGCAAATGAAACAACAAAAACAAGATATTTGAAATTTGGAACGTTGATGGCTCAAAATGAGGATCAAATTAAAGTGGAGTGGTTGGACTCAACCAAAAGAGTTCAGGGTAGGTGTCAAATAATCAGGGTTACTATTTGAACTTGATCCAACCATCTCGTCCTCGAAACAATAATAATTTTTGTTCTTGAACTGGATGGTATCCGACTCAGGCTACAAGGTATTGATTTCTAAGACTGAGGCCAAATCAGTGGGTAAGGAAAAAATATTATGCTGAATTGACTGAGAATGTTGCTGCAATTTCTGAAAAGAAAATGGATATGTGAGTTTTAAAAAGTCTGCTCCGATAAATAGACATAGGGAAGAGAGTAGGTTCCGTAAGTATCATAATGACATAAGACATGATATCGCAGATTGCATAACTTTAAAAAAGGAGGTGCAAACTTAAATTGAAAATGGAGATTAACAACTTATGTTAAGGGACTGAGTAATGGATAAAAAAAACTGTTGCATCAACTTCGCAAGAAACAAATCCAAATTCAAATAAAGAAAGTTTAATAATTCTGGATTCTAATTTCGATGATTTCGATGCTGCTTGATGGCAGTGGATGAGCTAGTGAAACAATGATGGGTTTAAAGTTTATGTGAATAATTTGAGTCCTTTGCAATTTTTGGAGGATATATTATGACTGGAAACATTTATAGCTCTAGAAAGAGGCATGTGGTGAGTTTAGCTACTCAAGTAAAATGAGGGATGTCTACCCATTTATATGGTAAGTTATATGTTCCTTTTATTCTTTTCGATGAGGATGATTTGAGAGGAACTGCAAGTCCTCGCGAAGATAAAATAGTTATTAGAGCAGAAGTAGCTCTTATTGAAATCTGACGCGTTTTGATAGATTTAGGAAGCTCTGCAAATGTTCAGTTCAAGTCAACATACGATATGATACGTAATCCTCCTCGAATTTGTCAATTTGGCCGTACTATAATTGGTTTTATAGGTATGATAAACCATATGATTGGAGAATTCGAGGGTGAAGTATGTTTGAGAAATAGGTCTTTTAGAAAAAAATTCAAGTTTTATTCATGATGGTGGATTTTCCAACCAGTTATACATGCTATATTTGGGAGATTTTGGCTTTTGAGGATGTATGCAGTTATATCTACAGTTCATCAATGTTTGAATTATGTCATCAGAGATCGCTTTAGGGTTATCCGGAGTGATCAGATGGTAGTTAGAGAAAGTTATGCAACAACTCTTCGAATATGAGGTCCAAACAGTGAAGATCGAATGGCTGAATAGCAATCAGGAGACTGCCCTCAGAATTAGAAGAGGGGGCTTATGATCCGAGGGAAAGCCTGGGTTCTTTAACGGTAAGTGAAACCATAGAAAAGTATTATTTTCCTAATGGGAAGGTAATTCGAATAGGAATATTAGTGACCCTATCTTTACATCAGTAGTTGTTATAATTTTTGTTTGATGATTTGGATGTTTTCGCTTGGAAAATAGAAGACGTAGTGGGGGTCCCAATTGAGGTAATATGTCACAGCTTAGCTATAAATCCGAAGATCAAACCTGTTATCGAAAAAAGACGTGTTGTTTCTTTTGTAAAATCAGAAACTATGTGACTGAGGTGGATCATATGTCTAGGGCCGGACATATAAGCGAGTCACAATATCCTTTATGGGCAGCAAATCCAATGGTGGTTAAAAAGAAGAATGGAAAATTGAGATTGTATGTCGACTTCACAAATTTGAATTGAGTTTTCCCTATAGATCTATTTCATGTTCCTTGAATAGATCAGCTGATTGATTCTACTTCAGGAAATAAAATGTTGTCTTTTATGGATGCGTTTGCAGGGTATAACCAGATTCAAATGGATCTAAAGGATCAAGTGAGTATCACGTTCATTAATGATCGAGGATTGCATTTTTACAGGGTTATTCCTTTTGGATTGAAGAATGCTGGAGGAACGTATCAAAGGTTAATTGGTGGAGATTGGTTTTGAAACACAGTCGTCGGGTGTAGAAATCAAGAAGAAAGATACAAAACAATAGATATATACCTAACCCTAGGTTAGAATATAAGAGACTCGGAGACTAAGAGAAAAATCTCAACTTTTATTCATCAAAGTCTGCAGCAAAACTAAGGTTTGAGAGCCTTTTATAAAAGTGCTTGAAACCTTAGCTCAAAATTAAAACTTGCTCCTTATGCAATAAAATAAAGCCGAGCCCAATTTCAAAGCAATTGGAGCTGGTTAAGTATTTTAATAAAATCCAACAAAAATAGAAAAATGCAGAAAATTCACTAAAACAACAAAACGAGGGTTTAAACGATGGAATTTAGGGCATGGACTTCATCACGTTTTGATGCTTTCGAAAATCGTTGGGCTTCTCGACCCGCTCAATTTGAGTGGTCGCATCGCCTAATTATGATATCTGGGCCCCAAATAAAGCCCGTTTCCGTTTGTCCAAAAGGGATATGTAGTCATGGGCTTGTGCAACTACATCATCCTCTCCTTCTTTGAAAGACTTCACCCACGAATTCTCAGCTTCATCATCCTAAGCAGCAGCGGTAAATGGCACCAGGTGCTTCACGTTGAAAACATTATGGGTCTTCATGTGGCTGGGTAGCATCAACTTGTATGCATTGGGATTAATCTTTTCAATAATTTCAAACAGACTCACCTTCCTTGCAGCCAACTTGTTGTACTCGTGTGCAGGATAGCGATCCCTGGTCAAAACAACCCATACAAAGTCCCCTACTGCAAACTACACCAGGCAGCGCTTCTTATCTGCGACAATCTTGTACTTCTGTGTTGTTTCCTCTAGGTGTTTGCGGGTGTTCTCATGGATCTCCCATAGATCAGTAATGACACTCTCGACCTTAGCTAGAACCTTATCAAGCGTTGGGAAAGCTAAGTTCATAGGACCCCGTGGGTTATAACCATAGACTACCATGAAGGGACTATACCCAGTACTGCGCTTGTGGTGCCTATTGTAGGTGAACTCAACGTGATGAAGGCGGGAATCCCATGCTTTCAAGTTCCCAGAGACCTTTGTGCGTAACATGTTGCCTAACGTTCGATTAGTTACCTCGGTTTGGCCATCTGTCTACGGGTGATACGCGCTGCTAAAACTCAGCTTCGTGTTTGTGAGGCACCACAAACTCCTGCAAAAATGCCCCACAAACCGCGTATCGCGATCGGAAACGATATTCAAGGGTAGACATCACGAAAGTATATGTGGTTTTCTTGCAGGCAATGAAGTGGGTCATCTTAGAAAACCTGTCAACCACTACAAAAATAGAATTGTTACCTCTCTGTGTTCTTGGCAGCCCAGAGATGAAATCCATGCTGACGCTTCGCCACGGTCCTTCCGGTATTGGGAGTGGTAGGTATAGACCATCGTTGGAGGATGTACCTTTTGCCACCTAGCAAACCCGACAACTAGCTTAAAAACGGATATCATCTCGCCTCAAACGCGGCCAGAAGAACTGACTAAATACAAAATGAAGGGTTTGATCTCTACCCCCATGCCCCTCGTTGTGTCTCTCTCGTACAATCAGTAACCTCAAACTGCCCTCAGGAACACAAAGTAAATTACCTTTGAAGATGTAATCGTTGCTCACTACAAAATATTTTCTCAAACCTGCGCTGACGTCCTCTAGAATCGGACAAAAATATGGATCGATAGCCAGTAGATTCTTCATCATCTCGAATCCCACAACTTCTCCTTCCATATGAATCATCATGCTGCATCGGCTCAGTGCGTCAGCTACGTGGTAACTGTCCCCAAAGTATGCTTAATGAAAAAGGTAAATTGTTGAGTAAATGCTGCCCAACGTGCATGGTGGGAAGAAAGTTTCTCCCGACTCTGCAGATGCTTCAAGGCATCATGATCGGTGTACAGGATAAAGTCATTGTAGGCCAAGTAGGAACTCCAGTGCTTCAAAGCTCGTACAACTGCATAGAACTCCTTGTCATAGGTGTTGTAGTTGAGTTTAGCTTCACTTAACTTTTTGTTGAAGTATGCTACAGGGCGGCCTCGTTGGCTGAGTACAGCACCAATTCCCAATCTGGATGCATCACAATGCAGTTTAAATCATGTAGACAAGTCAGGTAAAACCAGAATTGGTGCAGTGGTCAATCTTACCTTGATTTTCTCAAACACCTTAGCTGCTTCAGGGGTCCAGCAGAATGTATTGCCCTTCATACACTCTGTAATAGGAGCCATGACAGTGTTGAAGTTATGTATGAACCGTCTGTAAAAAGACACCAATCCGTGAAAAGAGTGGACTTCAGTGATGGAAGTAGGAATAGGCCAGTCTTGGACGGCTGCCACTTTCGACTGATCCACTGACAGCCCATCTTTTGACACGACATAGACGACCGAATCTGTCATAGAACAACACTTATCGAGTCCTCCATAAAACTCCTCTCCCCTCGAAACAACCAACACTTCGCGTAAGTGTTGGAGATGCAGCTCTTCCGTGGTACTATATATAATAATATCATCAAAGTACACAACAAGAAATTTTCCGATGAACGAGTGAAATACCTGGTTCATAACCCGCATGAACGTGCTAGGAACGTTAGAAAGACCGAATGGCATTACTATCCATTCAAACAGACCTTCTCGGGTCTTGAAGGTTGTTTTCCACTCATCCCCCCATACGAATACGAATCCGGTGATATCCGCTCTTCAAATCCAGCTTCGTAAACACAGTAGCACTATTCAATTGATCTAGTAAATCATCAAGGCGAAGAATAGGAAACCGATACCTGACTGTAATTTTGTTGATAGCTTGGCTATCCACACACATTCTCATTGAGCCATCCTTCTTTGGTGTTAACAGTTCAGGAACCGCACAAGGACTAAGACTCTCACGGATGTGGCATTTCGTCAACAGTTCTTCCATTTGTCTACGGAGCTCTTCATGCTCTTTTGGGCTCATCCGATAATGCGGTCGGTTCGGTAGGCTAGCACCCGGTAAAAGGTCAATCTAGTGTTGGATATCTCTCAATAAAGGAAGACCTATAGGTAGAGTATCGGGAAAGACAACAGAAACCTCTGCTAATAGCGGTCGAACTCGATCAGGTATACCAGCAAATGGATCAGTACTAAATTCTTTAACCACCAAAAGATAGACAATCCCTGTTTCATGAGCATGTTCTATAAACGCCTTTCGCGATATAAAGTTCTTACCCGACTCATTTGATACTACAAGGGCAGGTTTTAGGGAGACCTCTCTAGTTGGTGTTAATATGAACCTCATTATTCCATATGAAATTGTAGCGGTTCCTCCTACCATCATGTGTGACACTTCTATCATATTGCCAGGGTCGGCCTAGCAACAAGTGACACGCATCCATCCCAATGACATCGCACCATGCTTTATCCCTATAGTTACCAACAGAGAAAGATACCAGACATCTTCAAGAGATATTTACCTCACTACCTTTCTTTAACCAGGCAAGCTTGTAGGGAGTGGTGGATCTACGTTTGGGCCCGGGGGCGTAGGCCCCCCTTACCTAAAATATATGTTTTATAATTTTTTTAAGGTAATAATATTTAAATAATATTAAAATAAAAATTCTAGGCCCCCTTACCTAAAATATATATTTTGTAACTTTTTTAAGATAATAATTATTTAAATAATATTAAAGTAAAAATTCTACGCTCCCTTACCTAAAATATATATTTTGTAATTTTTTAAGGTAATAATTATTTAAATAATATTAAAGTAAAAATTCTACGCCCTTTACCTAAAGTATATATTTTATAATTTCTTTAAGGTAATAATTATTTAAATAATATTAAAGTAAAAAATTTAAGATAATAATTGTTTTTTAGGAATGTTTTAAATTTCAAGTCTAAAATAATGGTAGAATTTTTTTAATTTTAAAATAAGTATGTTGACTATTTTTAAGAAACTTTTAGATTAAAAGTCTCTAACGGTGGAAATTTTAATTTACAAAATCTTGTATTATTGTTATTTTTAAGGAATAATTTAAGTTATAAATCTTGAATATTTTAAAAGAAAATTTTAAGTTAATATTTATAAATGGTTGGATGTACTCTCGAGCATCTCAATCTCTAGAAGATTAGAGCTCGATTGATTTTGTAAGTATTCTCAATTTTGTTTTTGCCATAATTTGTTTTGATTTTATATTCGTTTAATCTTTCTAATTAATTATGTTTCATCTCTTACTTTGATTTAGAAAAAGATAATGAGTTGCTGCTTATCAACGAGACGATATTTAAATCAAAGAAATTAAAGAAAAGGGGAAAAAGGAAGAACATGATATGATCCGAAGGAGTCAAAGGTATGTATATATATTTTTTTGTTTTCTTTTGAAATTTTATTATTATTTTGATCTTAAAACAATTGATAATTAATATTTTTTCAATTTTTCTAATCTGATTTGTGGTCACGTAGGAAAGTGAAAATACATTTACTTAGTTTTAGATAGCAAAGTTTTATTTACTCATATAATATTTTTTTAATTATTTTCTAAAATATATTTTAAATAATCATTTTCATTTTATTTGTTTATACTTTTTTAAAAATGATTTTCAATTACTAATATATTAAAATACTTGATTTTAATATTTAATCTATTTAAAGACAATATATATATATATATATATATATATATATATATATATATATATATATATATATTGAAATATTTGTTAGTTATTTAAAATAAAATTATATATTTATATTATAAATTATGTTTAATACAAATTTGATTTTAATTTTATATAATTTTTACATAAAATTTTGATTTTATCTATATGTATTTAAAAAATATTTTTTTATATTAAAAATTGAATTTATTTCCATCCATTATATTTTATACTATCTTTTGAAATATCTTTTATATATTAAATGATTTTGTTATATTTTATTTTTATATATATATTTGGAAAATAATATATTAATATTTTTATGTGTTAAAAATATCTTTTATATAAATTTTTTTTATTTATTTTCATCTATTTTTCTAAAATATATTTTTTTATAATAAATTTTATTTACTTTTATGTAAGTTTTTAAATATTTTTTTAAGATATTAAATTTGATTTTGTTATATTTTGTTTTATTTTATATATCTTTTAAAATAATATATTAAGTTACATTAAGATTTATTGTTAAATGTGTATTTATATGTAATAATATCATATTATAATAAGATATTTTTATTTGTAGACTTATAATGGAGCGTTATTTTTCTAAAAAACCAAAGAATAGTGTTGGTTCTTCAAGTAGCTCGAGTAATAATAATATGATTCATCCTAATCTCATAGTGTAGAATTTCATTTGAATGAATATATAGTGATTGATCCGTAGCCAAATTATTGAAATTTTTGATATTAATGTTAAAGATAAAATTCGACGAGAATTCGACGAGAATTTTAGCCCCCTCCCCCTTACTTCAATTCCTAGATCCACCACTGCTTGTAGGGTTTTGGATGATGTTCTGTTTTTAGGGCCAGCTTTTGCACAACTTCTTCAGAGATAACATTTTCGCAGCTCCTTGAATCAACAACAAATTTGCATACCTTTCCCCTAATAGTACAAGTCGATTGGAAAATATTGTTCCGTAGCCAATCATCCCCTTCACTTCTTGCTTTTGGCGTCAGACAGATACGCCTTAAAACCAATGCCTGACCAATATCTCCTCCTGTAACCTGGTCATCTGGAACCTCATCAACAACATCCTCTGGTTCTTCATCAAACCGTGGGTCACCCTCCAGGTAAAAATCAGCAGTGTCAGCGAACATAGCCCTCGATTGTTGTGGTAGTTGTCGTAATTTTGGACACTGTAAAGCAACGTGCCCTAGTTCATGACAATGGTAGCACCAGACTTGTGAGGAAGTAACTGTGCGACTAGGAACCTACAAATTAGCACCTGTACACATAGGAGCAGCAGTTGGTACTCCTGGGTTAGTGCTTGGAGCCGTCCTTTTTGGGAATACTAATGGAATTGTTCTGGCAATGTCTTCTCTATAAGGCCTTCGTGAAAGGGCTGTGCACGCTGATGTGCTTCTGACACATTCACAGGGTCGAACATGTTCAGCTGGTCCTGAAACTGTTGCCGCATCCCCCCTATATAGCGAGATACTAGCTGATCTACTGAATCAGCAATATCGACACAGTTTTGTAGCTTGAAAAAATCGTTAGTGTACTCGTCAACAGTCCTTGACCCTTGTTTAAGGTTTTGGAATTGCTGATACATGATATGCGCATAGTTGTAAGGCAAAAACGCAGCCCTCAAGTGCTTCACAAACTTAGCCCAAGTTGTTATTTTTGGCTTACCTTGCCTTGATCTGGTCTGCTTAAGCTGTTGCCACCAGGATGCAACTCGGCCTTAGAACTTAGTTGCAGCCAACTGTACCCGCTTTGCATCCGGAACCTCTTTGAAATCAAGGACTTCTTCAACTGAGGTGATCCTATCTAAAAACTCCTCCGGTTCGAGACCCCCTTGGAACTCTGGGATCTCCAGTCTGAATCCAGATTCCCATCGGTTGTTGACGTTGTGGGGAATATTGACCCCTACTTTGTTCTCGCCGAGGAGCAAACAGATTCCGTTCACGGCCGATCTCTCTCTCAAATCCCGACGGCTGGTTACTCGAACTTGGAGATCAAAATTTGTTGGTTTGGTTGTTTAATAGCCTGTGTAGTGCTTCTTGTAAGTCTCTCATCTGATTTTCCAACGAGTGCATTTTTTCACCAACTTGGGATTGGAATTGACCGAATTCATCGCGGTCGACCTATTCCGTGATTGGAAGAGTGGACTTTCCCCTAAAAGATCATTTTGGCGGCATACTTTTGTTACCCACGCCGTAGGAACTCTGAATCTAATACCAATATGGTGGAGATTGGTTTTGAAACACAGTCGTCGGTTGTAGAAATCAAGAAGAATGATACAAAATAATACACCTAACCCTAGGTTAGAATATAAGAGACTCGGAGACTAAGAGAAAAATCTCAATTTTTATTCATCAAAGTCTGCGGCAAAACTAGGGTTTAAGAGCTTTTTATAAAAGTGCTCAAAACCCTAGCTCAAAATTACAGCTTTCTCTTTATGCAATAAAATAAAGCCCAACCCAATTTCAAAGCGATTGGAGCTGGTTAAGTATTTTATTAAAATCCAACAAATATAAGAAAATGTAGAAAATTCACTAAAACAACAAAACAAGAGTTTAAACGATGGAATTTAGTGCATGGACTTCATCATAATCTGATGCTTTCGAAAATCGTTGGGCTTCTCGACGCGTTCGATTTGAGTGGTCGCATCGCCTAATTCTGATATCTGGGCCCCAAATACTTTTTCCGTTTGTCCAAAAGGCCCATGTAGTTATGGGCTTATGCAACTACATCATTAATGAATAAAGCCTTCGATTCTTAGATTGGAAGAAATATGGACGTGTATATTGATGATATGTTGGTGAAAATCACAATTGATGATAGACACTTAGAGGATTTAGAGGAGATTTTTTTGAACTTAAGAGTTATTTGATTGAAGCAAAACCTTGAGAAGTGCACCTTAAGAGTTCGATTAGGAAATGTTTTAAGGTATGTTATTAGTGAAAAAAGGATAAAAGCTGATCCAGAGCAGTTAAAGGCTTTGGTATCAATGACATCACCTCGAACTGTTAAGGAAGTACAAATCTTGACATGAAGGTTATCTACTCTTAATAGATTTATATAAAGGTTTTCTAGAAAAATATTTTCCTTTTTCCAAGTATTACGAAGGCCAAAGGAGTTCAAATAGACATCGGATTGTGAAATACCATTTTCAAACATTAAGGAACTTTTATCATCACCGGATACGTTGTTTAAGCCTCGAATTGGAGAGAAACTCTTTCTATATATTGCATTCTCAGATTTTTCAGTTAGTGTTGTGCTGATAAGTGAAGATTTAGGAATTGTGAAGCCAGTCTATTATGTCAGTAAGAGCTTCTTGGCAGTAGAGAAAATATATTTGAAGCTTGAAAAATTTGCACTAGATTTGGTGGTAGCTGCTAGGAAGATGCGTTCTTATTTTCAAGTTCACATTGTTGAGGCTCGAAGTTCATTCCCACTGAAACATGTTTTACAGTGCCCCGAAATTTCTGGTAGTATGACCAAATGGTCAGTAGAGTTGGGAGATTTTGATATCACTTTTGCTCTTTGAACAACTATCAAGGCTCAAGATTTAGCTAATCTTCTTGTTGAATTTCATTTTAGTATATTAGATGAGGAGATATACAAGGAGGTATTACCGAGAAGTTTGATGTGGGTGGTTCGAACTGATGGAGGTTATAGTATTTTGGGGATCCAGTGCATGAGTCCAGTTGGTTACTCCATCTGGGATGCAATGTTTCAAGCTATTAAAATTGGTTTCATGCATCGAATAATGAAGCTAAATATGAAGCTGTATTGGCTGGTTTAAGGCTTGCGAGCATTTGTGGGGTGACTTTGATTTGTTTGGATAAACAAGAGTCTCATGAGATTTTATCATAGTTGCATGATGGTAAGGGTTTAATACATTGTGGATTCAAGGCTTTAACACGTCGGGTTTTGTTGGTAGACTATTATTGTCCTTCCATTATGAACGATACTAAAATTTTGGTTCGAGGTTGTGATACTTGTCAGCGATTTTCTAATTCTAGTCACAAACTTGTAGTTCTACTTGTGTCCATTTCCGAAGCTATCCCTTTTGAAAGATGTGGAATAGATTTGGTAAGACCATTGCCTATGGCTTCTGGAGGACGTCAAATGATTAGTGTGGTAGTAGATTATTTTTCGAAGTGGGTCGAGGCTAAACCGTTGTATGGAACAAAAGCCAAGGATGTTATTAAGTTCATTATGAATAATATTTTTTGCCTCTTTAGGGGTTTTTCAAAAAATCACCACAAATAATGCTCATCAATTTAACAATAGAGAAATTACTTCTTTTTGTGCTTCGAAGGATGTTGCACAGTGTTTTCATACCCAAGAAAATGGTCAGGTGGAGGTGACAAATAGATCTATTTTAGAATGCCTGAAGAAGAATTTGACAAGGGCTGCAGGAAAATGGCCTAACTATTTGCAAGAGGTGTTATGGGCTTATCGAACAACTCCTAGAGATACCACTCAAGAAACTCATTTTTCCTTGGTGTATGGTATGAATGTTGTTAGTCCTGCAAAATCTATATTACCTTCTTACAGAGTACTTCAATATTCCGAGGACTTAAATGACGAAGCAAAAAGAACGGATTTGGACCTGATCGAGGAAAAAATAGTTAGAGCACATTTGAATATAACTCATTATCAAACTCTGACGAGGATTCAGTATAATTCGAAGGTAAAAAGGATGGATTTCAAAGTTGGTGATAAATTTTTAAGGAAAGTATTCCTTCATACAAAGGATAAGTGCCTCAGAAAGATGGCCTAAATTGGGAAAGTCCTAATATGGTTGTGAAAAGAATAAAACCGGGTTCTTATCGCCTTTGTGATGAGCAGGGGAGGATGCTTCAACATCTATGAAATATAGAACATCTGAAATTATACTGAGAATGATTTTTTCTTTTGAAAACTTTTTTGAATATTTGACGCGCTCTTTTCTACCATGTTGGCCCAGGGAGGTTTTAATGAGGTGTTATATAAATATTCGAAGCTATTAATAAAAACAAATTTGGCCAATGGTTGTTGAAGTATAAGTATTTGAATTATTTTGGTAACTAGTCAAAGACAGATCATCTTTGAAGTTGTTGACCAGGAGTAACTTTTCAGAAGTGTTAAAAATTTATTATAAACACTTTTCGAAGAAACAACCATATTCGAAGTGCTACGTTCTCTAAACGCACTATAATAATCGAAGTGCTACGTTCTCGCACTATATTATTCGAAGTGTTTACAAGTGTTATATGGCATGTGAATTTTTTTAATTTATGTATGACATGTGTTGTATTTCGAGG
Source organism: Limnanthes douglasii subsp. nivea (assembly GCA_036936605.1). Taxonomy (NCBI): domain Eukaryota; kingdom Viridiplantae; phylum Streptophyta; class Magnoliopsida; order Brassicales; family Limnanthaceae; genus Limnanthes; species Limnanthes douglasii. The sequence continues at coordinate 86,283,563 of JAUPFV010000001.1, forward strand.
TGAACATAGCTTGGTTTATAAAATTATAAGTTGGTGAAATAAAAACAAATAAATATAGAGAAAATAAAGTACTAATGCCTTTAATCTGATGATAACAAAAAGGGTTTTTGAATGCTAAGTAAATAAACATTCACCAAAAAGATGTCATCATACAATAGGTAGATGACAAGCAAAAAAGGAGGACTCAAAGATTATTTCTCTTTGGATTTTCCTTCATATGAGTCATCTTACTCCGAGGCACTTTCGTTTGAATCCACTTCTTCGGAGGAATCACTGGGCATATGGTCAAAAGCCTCACTAGGTCGATTCTCAATGGGAATCAACTCCCAGAAGCTTGAAAGGTTAGCCTTTGAAAATGTGGCATGAATTTCACGAAGATGATTAATAGTTTTCTGCTCTTTGGCATTTTAATGACAGCTAACATATCTTTTCCACATTTTTTCTAAGCATCCTCCATAACAATATTCTTCTCCTCTTCGACGTGTGTTTTAAGAGCATCCATGTCGTTTTTCAGCTTCTTCTTTTCTTCTCATTCTTCTTTAGAGATTCTTGAAGAGTGTAACATCTTTGTTTTTCCTTGGATAATTCTCGTGCATGTTTGGTGTTAATCTCTTATATTTCATTTTTATGAAAAGTGTTGAGCTCATTTATCTCATGTTTGTGTAAAAATATAAGGTGGTGTTTGAGATGAATGATGCCTTTGAGTAATTCCGATCTACCAGTCTGAAATCCATAAAATTGATCATTTACAGTTTTACCAAATATTTCTCTCATCCTTTTCTCTACTGCAACGTTTTTCTTATATCGAATCATGTCCTTGGCCATCGTTTCTAAATGACTTTGAGCAGAGTCCACTTCTTTACACAACTTTTATGTTGTATCTCCAAGGTCGATAAACGGTTGCAGAGCAAGTGCGACCTCTTCGGATAGTTCTTCAGTAGGTATGAATCTTGGATTCATGTAGGGTATAAGAGCAGAGATTGACGTTGGCAAAAATATTTCTTACCTAGTCAGTTCCGGATGAAGAGGGGAAGTCACCTGACCAAATTGTTGTAGTTGGCCTTGAATTTGTTGGATGCATGGATCCACATCTCTGTCAAGATCTTGAGGCTCTTCTGTGTTGATTGAATCACCAAGATTAATATGATCGTCTCCTCGGCCATATTCTGTTGCAGCTGCACTTTGTTAATCTTCCAGTATGATGACCTCATCATTATTAGCCTCGGAAGGAAGCATTTTATGGGAGTATTCTGTAGGATTCTTTTTTTCTCTCATCTTTGGTGGTGTTTTGGAGGTACTCTATTTTTTCTTCAAACCAACAGTTTTCTTCCTCTTCGGAGAAGGCTCAATCTCCACTTCATCTTCAATAGTAGGAAGGCCTTTTTCTGATGCCTTCCTTTTTGTCTTTGTCTGTGGCATCGGGTTTCTCTGAGGTTCCTTAGGGTTCTCCGAGGGAAGATGGTTGTCCGATCTATTTTGAACAGGTAGAAATACTTTCCAATCATGTAGTACCAGTCTTTTGACAGCCACTATAGGATTTGGTGGCTATATCAAAGTTTTGGGGAGATCAGCCCCCACATTGATCCTCCGCAAATGACTGTTGAGAAAGTTTATAGGCAGAAAAGCTGAGTGAAATCCATTTCCCCACGTATTTTTTGCCCAGGTGGCCAATTTGCTGAAAATATGTTTTGCGTCATTTTGACAAACTTTATATCTCCTCGAAATTTCTGGATACAGCATAAAATTAAATACAACATAAAAAATAAATTACTTAAGGTAACAACAGAAAGTGGAAGGGCAAATAAGCTTACTGTTACTCCTCCAGACGAGGTTAAGTCGTGATGGATTCTCCTCGGATATCTTATTTCCGTTCTCCCATGCCCCAGACATGAAGATAATTTTTTGTTTCCAAAACTTGTTAGCCTCGAGCAAGTCATCGATAATCTTGAGGTCATTATTAAGAGTGAGATAATAGAAAAGCAGAACAGGTCCCTTCGAAATTTTGGTCAAGGTGATGAAGTCTTGAATATAAAGAGGAATTTGGGAAAGTCTGGAGGCCATAATCACTTATAAAAGGGTGAACCACTGGTTGGGTGTTGTTTGTGTAGGGAAAAGGTCTAGGAGCTCAAAGTACTCCACTATCATTGGATCTAACGGAAATTGAAGCCCCAGTTGATGATCTCAAGATAGACCACCAACTCATCTTTTTATATTTAAGTTGAGTCTCTCCTTCTTTTGGAAATCGAAGAATGATATTATCTGGCATTCCCCATTGTTTTTTCATAGAAGTAGCTTGGGACTCTGGTTAGTAGATGTATGGCACATTTTTTAGTGCTAGAATGCATCCTGGGAGGAGTGGCTTTAAATTTACACCTACTGAAGCAGCAAGCTCATCGGGAAGTTCAATCTGAGCTTTATTTTTCTTTCCTCTTGTTATCGATTCTATTGTTTTCGAAGAACCCTTAACCATTTCATTATAACTTTTTTTCGAATATTCATCCTCTATATCAGCTTCAGTGTCTTTCGAAATGTCATCCTCAGTGTCATCCTCAACATTTGAATTAGTAGCTTCAGAATCAACTTCATCATCGGAAGCTTCATCTATAAGTTAAGGTGGGTTGGAAGTTGCAGTTGGTTACCTTTGCTCTTTATGTGAGGGATTTTGTTGAGATTCTTCAATTATCTCAACAAATTCCGTCAGGATAGGAGAAGATGGTGAATGGTTGGTTGCAAGGTTTTGGGTAGCAGAGGGTGAAGTGTTGTCAGCATCATCTCCCATAGCTATAAAAGTTCTATTTTTGGGAAGGCTTTGGGAGAGGTGAGTTTTTAGCTGGTTTTGAGGAGTCTCTTTGCATAGTTGTCGAGGAGATTCAGAACTGAGAGGATATGGAGTTTCTTCTGATCTTCTTAAAGTAGAGGCGGTTTGGGTTACTTTACGGAAAATTTGAGGAGTGAGTGTTGCAGAAGATATTCAAGGAGAATTTGGTGATTGGGTTTTTGGTGATTGGGTGTTTTCTATGATGGATGAATTTGGAAACACATGATAATTTAGATTTAGATTGAAATTACTGTAGTGTATTGTTTTAGTGGTTAAACGAGGAGTGTTGCTTATCAATCCAGCTGCTCTTTATTCTTCAGCCATTTCACTAATGCAGAAGTAATCGTAAGCACCAAAAAGGGGTTTCTTTGTTTGTGGGGAAATTAGTGTTCTTGGTTTTTTGGATTTTGTTTTTTTGGTTCTTGGATGCTTTCTCATATACTGACTTGAAGTTTGGATGGTGAATTTGCGTTTTCCGGTGATGGAAGCTTAGAGATTGAAGATTTAGATGAAGGTAGCGAAGTTATTTCTGGTGTATATAGACTTTTTCTCTCAAAAAAATGGTTTGTGAAACAAACAGTGACTCACAGGAATATTTATAGAGGGGAAAGAAGAGAGAGAAAAGTCAGAGAAGTGGAAGAGGTTAAAGGAACCATTGGGTGGAATATCAAACAATTGCGTGAAGAGGAAAACGTGAGACCTGACATATACACGCCTGGCAGACCTAGTGCCTAATAAATCATCACACTTTTTTATTTTCGTTTCGAATGTTTATGACCGTTGAGAGAAAGCTGGTTCATGTTTCCATATAAAAATATTAGAAGCGTTAACGGAAGGTTGAGTCGATTTCGAAGCGGTTATACCTAAAGGTTTATTCGAAGACAAGATGTGTTGTCAAGAAAAATGGACCAGCTAACTCAAAGCAAATCGGACTTTGGCAAAAAGGATTTTTTCTACTCATGAAGATTTTTTATAGCAACTGGTTCTCATTTATTGACTTTCATAAGAACTAGGGGGGGTTACATATGAGGATATAAAATATTGAGGACCATAATGTAATAACTAAAACCTATATGAAAATTTGTATAGTTAAGGGATAAATTTAGAGTCTTATATGAAGATAAATGACTAACATGTAATTAAACCTTTTGTGTAATTAATTTTGTTACACCAAGTCTTGACGCCTATATATAATGGCCAAGGTTGAATTTAATAAACAAGATACTTTCACTTGTGAACTCTCTTCTTCTGTTTTACTTTCTCTCTCTAAAAATTAACTTCACTTTTTATCTCTCTAGAGTGAGGTTTAATCCTCACCACCCAATACGTCACTTTATACTGAGAGTTTTCTCTATTCTTTCTTAAATATCTCTTTCCCGACCTACCTCTCACACTCAATCCATGCCTTTTGGAGTCACCCTTTAGAACAATTTTCCTTTCAAGATATTTTGATTTGAGTATGCTCTTCATTTTGGACACCGTAAGGTATTACTTATTTTAGAGTATGGTGTACACAAAAAATTTGTACATGTTGGGTATATAGCTTATGATGATGTTTGTTTGGACTTCCTCCACCACCTTTACAACAACTGCATTAAAGTTGTTGACGTCTAGGTGTGTTCATATCTCTTTGCTATTATCCACAAATAGCGTGTACAATTATTTCTTGATATAAAATTTGTTTGCTACGGGTTTTTCATGTAAATTGCATCCAACAGATTCCAAACCCTCAACGCAATAAACTTTTCAGATACCTCACGCAACACTTCATCTCTCAAGCTCAGTATGATGATATTATAAGCTTTATGCAGTATAACGACATCAACCTGTGTATATTTCTCGTCGATAGTAGAAACCAAACCTTTATGTATTGGTAAACCTTAACCTTAATTCTCTACATATTAAAATCATTTTATCTTTCAAATTCATCTATGCTAGACTTCATCAAAGTTATACTTTATGGATTTCTGGCACTAAGGTGAGAACTTTCTATCCATCCTTCATAAAGCTAAGCGTACAAGACTTTATTTTAACATGGTTCGTACGATGGAAATAACCCTACATCTACGAGAAATATATACTCTATTTTTATTATTAAGGAGGTTACATAAAGATCTCTAAGCACAAACGCTCAATCATTCTCTACAAAAAAACTCTCATAGTTCATAAAGATAACGTGATTCATAAATTCTCTTTTGAGTGTTTATATCTTACCTCACTTCATGATCTAAAAGACCACCATATGTTTGTCATACTTAGAGAATAAACAAACCTAAAAATCAAAACAACACTCTATCACTCGTTAGTTGTCGTGCCACATCTAATTTTGTGTTGTTTGTTCAATTTATAATATTCTCATGTAAAATCCTAGCTTCACCTCAAATCGAACGATTCATGTAAAATTTTAATACTTCAGACCCTTCATATTGAATCACTTAATCAATGGTTATAATAAAGCCCTAATATAATAGACGTCCTAAGATTAAACTCATTTAATCAAAAGCGATAATAAATATCTAATACAAGAAATATTTCAGATCAAATATCTTAATCAAGGACTGAGAATAGAGTTATACTTAGAAACCCATATGAAGAAGCCCAGTTCCAACCATGAACAAAACACAATAATATTAAGGTTTTGATTTGGGTAGCTTCGACGGACTATTTAAGCCCAGCTCTACGACCACATGCTACACCCATACTTCAGCCCAGTATACGGTAATACCTTTTGGCCCATTCTCTGTAGTAACACCCTTCGGCCCTTAGATTACAACATACGTCTCCGCATCTAGGTCACGACCCAAGCTCCAAAAGTTTATGCCACTACAAGTCTCGACCGACCGATCATTTCCCCTTGTAGTCTCGATAGTACATCTGATGATAAGTTACTTCTAGCCTACATCTAACATTAATTTCATGAAAATACAATTGTATTTGCGATTTTTCTGTTTGTCTAGAAAAATCAGTAAAAATATTGACGTTATCTTTGCATGCAAGGTTAAATTAATGGTCTTGATGTACCATTTCTCCCTTATAAAACCAACCTCGTCATCTTATGTTTTAATGAACTATTCACACAAAATCTATTATAATAAACCAGATTTTCCCAAAATAAAAAATAAAAATGGGCTCTTCTTTTTCTTTCAAAGTGAAGATTATGGTTGATTTTTTTACTGTTTTAACTAGGTATTTGCTAAAGATATAAATTTCAAGTAAATTCCAAAATGATTAAGACTAGAAAGTTAAAAAATTTGAGAAAATTATGTATTTTATATTTAATCAATGAAGCAACCCTCGTTCTTGATTATGAAATTACTATTTATAGTAATTAGAGTTACTAAATAGTAGAGAAATACGACATGTATATCTTATAGCATGTAGTGGTCATCCATTACAACAATGATTTTGCACCTCTTAATCGCTATGGGAAAAATACTAAATTAAACTATTTGTTTTGAACCTTATACGACCTTCTTTTATTCAAGTATATTTTAAGTTTTTAAAATCGCATACCTCTTTTTGAATACGTTCTTTGCCTCAGGTCAACTCTTTCGTTACCATATTTCAATTCTTCTTAAAGATGTTCTTTGCCCGTCATCTTTATCAAGTTTCCATCCCACGTGTTGTCTATAATTATTTATTAATGTTAGTTATCGTACATCATCTAAATAACAATATATATTACATCATATAACTTATTTTACAATATTAAATATGCATTATTTGAATCATTCATAGTAAAAATATAGACAATGCTTGCACATTCATAATTATTCGATCCAAGCCAAATTGTCGGCTATAACTTAATCACTTTTAGCCGACACTTTACTTTTTGTCTTTAACCGACATTGTTACCTTAGATTATCATGAATTTGTACATTTTCCAATAAAGATCTCAGGACTCTCCATAGTCCTTAAATTTATTTATATATTTAAGAAGTATAAAAAAATTATGAAAGGTAAGATTTGTCTTTATAAAAATACTTATTTTACAATAACGAACTTTAGTATTAAATTTCCATTCGTCTATGTATCCTATACGCATCGTAAATTTCCATCATAAATTTTCGTCATCAATGTATCTTTATTATATAATTAACTAAAATATTATCAACAAAAGAATAACATGACGCAATGATTACATAAATTTTCACCAACTGTCTAACGACACATTAATTCTAACACACCCTCACATCACATATGTACCACTCCTCCTATCTTAGATCATCAGCTAAGATTTAATATTTTATACTATAGAATTAGACTAATTTTTTTATTTCCATACTTTAACTTCTCAGAACTTCTCTCTCTAAACTTGTGTTTTGGAGACGATGTTATCAAACCATTGTTTATCAACCAAATTTCATCATTTCACACAATCAGGTATAACTCTGTTCATATCATTATTAATTAGTTTAGCTAGTTAAAATGAGTGGCAAAATTAAAGATTCGATTCAATACCTTTATCCATTAAGTAGTTTGTGTGTGGTGAAAAATCGAATTCTGAAAATGAACCATCAAAATCACAAAATCACTAGCGAAGTGGTCAATAGAAGGACAACACTAACTATTAATACGAAGCAGAGACTAATGAATCATAAGAAAACTCATCATTCTTATCATCAAATAACAACTACCAATCTTTGTAAAAAACCGAAAAGCTTTTTATTGTAGTTACCACATCCAAAGCTAAAAAACGTTAAAGAGGAAACCAAATTTATTTTAAAACATCTTTCAACCTTTCATCTAACAAAGAAGAATCTCATATCCTATTAGAAAATATCACACCCGAAATTGCATCTTCATCTAACCGACCTACTACAAAAGAGAAATCACCACTGATAAGGAAATATATTCTTTAGGGACCTAATGTAATTAATAAGGACTAAATTGATAAGTTCTGTTAAGATAGAGTTTAATTAAGCCTTATAAGAAATATAGGGGCTGAATTGTAAACATTCCTTTATGTAACCGCTCTTCTAACTAACTGACTAAGCCTATTTAAAGAGGCTGAGGAGGTTATTGACACCTATGAAATAATCAGAAGCAAAATATTACTTTCACTACCTAAAATTCTCTCTGTGGATACTTATGTTCTCTATTTTCTCAATTCAACTTTTATTCTTACCAAATTGGCGCTAGAAGGAGGGGACGAAGATACCTTGATCAATAGATCAAAAATCGAGTCTCAAGTTTTTTCGTTTTCTGAAGCATTTCGTTCGAGTTTTTTCATTTTCTGGAGCTTTTTTGTCTAGATTTTCGTTGATCGGAGATGAATTCAGAAGAAAGTGACAATCCGTCTGTTCGAAAGGCTATGGGAACATTGAATTCTGATCTGCAAGAAAAAGAAGCAGGTGAACCAGTTCCGATTCAATCTAATCAATTCGATTTTGAAGGAAAAATGAAGGAGTTGATAAGAAAGGTGGCAGAGCTTGATGAGTTTGCTCAAATGAAGCAAGCTAATGATAATGCTAAACTCAGGTCTGAAATATCCAGAGGTGCTCAGGATGATCAGTCGGATCAGTCGAATGACAACGATGATGTTCAAGATACTCGACATAAAATACGTTTTGAGCGCAGGAAGGAGCACAGTGGAATGAAAAAGAAGGAAAAGTTGCAGAAGCGACGATATGTGTATTCTAGTGAAGAAGATGATGAGGATTCGGAATCGGATGAAACACCGAGATATAAGCATTTTCGAGGTCATTCAAGAGAGCGAGAATATGAATTAAGGCCAGCTAAAGTGTATAAGAAGGAGAGGCGAGTGAATTCTCCTCGGAAAGTGTATTCTCCTCGGAAATATGTCGGGGAGCCAAGTTTGTATGCTACTATGGGAATGAGGAACGAAGACCAGTATGTTCAAGGTGTGGATTGGAGGGATTCACCGTTGATTCGTGAGATCAGATCTGTACCGCTTCCGAGGCGGTTTGACATTTCTAAAAGTGATAAGTTCGATGGAACTCAAGATCCCGATGATCATATAGAGCAATTCAAGAACTATATGACCAATTTCGAGGACGATGATAGGCTGTTTTGCAGGGCTTTTTCTCAGACATTCAAAGGAACTGCATTAAAATGGTATAACAAGATTCCTAATGAGTCTATTGCAAATTTTAGAGACTTTTACACAGCTTTTCGAAGACAATTTGTGGGAAGCAAAGAAATGAGGGCTAATGGAGATACAATAATACAATGCAAGCAAGCTGTGGGAGAAAAGCTGAAGGATTATACCAAGAGATTTGTGTCGACAAAAGCGGGGTTAGATGACTGTGAGGAATTGGTGGCTATGGCGGCGTTTCGACAAGGATTATTGCCTGGAGACTTAGCCGATGAGACAACAAGGCGTAGAGCATTAACGATTGGAGCTCTCATGGCCCAGGTTGAAGACCAGATCAAGGTCGAAGAGTCCACTCGAGTTCGAGGAGGAAATGTTGCTGTTCAGAAAGGGAATACTCAGGGAGGAAATAACCAAGCGAGCGCCTCGAATAACAGCTCGTCAAGGGCGAGGGGCAATCAAAATGTTACTTACCGAGGAGGTTTGAGTTCGTATAAAGGGGGTGCTAATCATCACAACTTTAGTAATCAATACTAGTTCAAACCAAGATCTAATGTATGGGTGAAACCAGAATATTATGCGGATTTGACTGAAAGTGTGGCATCGATATATGAAAAAAGCAAGGGAACAGTAAATTTCAGAAAGCCAGCAGCGATTAATAGACCAAGGGAGGAGCGCAATAATAGGTGCTGCAGGTATCATGATGATATTGGGCATGATACAAATGATTGTATTGCTTTGAAGAAGGAGATGCAGGTTCTGATAGAAAATGGAAAGCTGCTAGAGTATGTAAAAAAGAATGCTAAAGCTGTAACTCAAAAAATTGGTAATCCTAACTCTAAGCAGGAAACTGCACTGATGATTTTAGATGCTGCAGGTGATGAGTTTGATGTGGCCTCGGAATATGTCGACCCAGACCCTAGCCGGTTGTTGTTGATGTCAGTAGATGAGCCGAAGCGTGAGGGACGTGTTCGAGATTTGTGTGCCTTCTTTGAGTCACTGACAATATTTGGAGGAGATTCAATGACTAACAACACTAACAATTCAAGGAAGAGGCATATAGTGAATTTAACGCGTCAAATTGAAGGAGGAGCATCAACACACCTAAGCAGCAAGAAGGATGTTCCTTTTATAATTTTCGATGGGGATGATCTGAGAGGAATTAATGGGCCACATGAAGATGCAGTGGTCATTGGAGCAGAAGTGTGCGGGGTGGAAATTTGACGAGTGTTAATTGACACTGGAAGCTCTGCTAATGTGTTGTTCAAATCAACATATGATAGACTAACTGCTCCGCCTCGGATAGAAAGGTCAGAAAGAACTATCATTGGGTTTACTGGCGCAACAGCAAATGTGATAGGGGAGTTCGAAGGTGAGATTTCTTTGGGAAAAGGGCCTTTCAAAAAGAAAGTACAAGTACTTTTTATGGTGGTAGATTGTCCATCGAGCTACAACGCTATTTTTGGAAGGTCATGGCTGGCTAAAATGTATGCTATAGTTTCCACGGTTCATCAATGTTTGAAGTATGTGATTGGGGATCGAATCGGCGTAGTTCGAAGTGACCAAAAGGTGGCTAGAGAGTGTTACGCTGCTGCATTTAGGCTACGTGGCAAAAGTACTGATGATCCGATGGAGAATTAGCAGTTTGGGGGGTTGTCTTCTAGTGGTACAGATGAGGGAATTGATGATCTGAGGTCAACCCCGAGTTCTGTGGTGGTAAGTGAAGAAATAGAAGAATATGTTTTCAATAATGGCAGGGTACTTCGAGTTGGGACTTTGTTGTCTTTATCAATGCGAGAAAAATTGTTGAATTTTTTGTCTGAGAATTTGGATGTATTTGCTTGGAGGTCCGAGGATGTAGTGGGGGTCCCAAGTGATATCATATGTCATAGCTTGGCAGTGGATCCGAAGATCAAGCCGATGATTCAAAAAAGAAGAGCTTTTTCGTTGGAAAAATCCGAGGCCATAGTTGCTGAGGTAGATCGATTGTATAAGATGGGGCATATCAGGGAGTCCAATTATCCGAGGTGGACGGCTAATCCTGTGGTGGTGAAAAATAAGAACGGAAAATGGAGAATGTGTGTAGACTTCACAGACTTAAACAGAGCCTGCCCAAAAGATCCTTTTCTAGTGCCTCGAATTGACCAGTTAGTGGATTCTACTTCTGGAAATAAAATCTTAACATTTATGGATGCATTTTCAGGGTATAATCAGATTCGAATGAATCCAGAGGATGAAGAAAGCACAACTTTTATCACCGATCGAGGTTTACACTGTTATAGAGTGATGCCATTTGGATTAAAAAATGATGGGTCTACATATCAGAGGCTGATGAACAAGGCGTTTGCTTCACAAATAGGGAGGAATATCGAAGTGTACATCGATGATATGCTTGTTAAGAGCAAAAGTGATGATGAACACATTGATGATTTAGAAGAGACGTTTTTGAATCTCAGAACCATACAATTAAAGTTGAACCCAGAAAAATGTACATTTGGAGTCCGATCTGGTAAGTTTCTGGGGTACATGATTAGTGAAAGAGGAATCAAAGTGGACCCAGAACAGTTGAAAGCTCTGATATCAATGTCTTCACCTCGGAACATCAAAGAAGTGCAAATGTTAACGGGCAGGTTAGCAGCTTTGAACAGATTCATTTCTCGTTTTTCAGATAAGTGCATGCCTTTTTTCCAGGTGCTGCGTCGACCAAATAATTTTGAGTGGACTTCGGATTGTGAAGAAGCTTTTGTGAAGATCAAAGATCTTTTGTCCTCTCCTGAAATATTATCAAAGCCTCGAAAGGGTGAGCAATTATTTTTGTATATAGCAGTATCGGATTATGCAGTAAGTGCAGTTCTGGTTAGTGAAGATACGAGGGTTTCGAAGCCTGTCTACTATGTCAGTAAAAGTTTAGTTGATGCTGAGAAACGATATTTGAAGCTCGAAAAATTGGCACTGTGTATAGTAGTAGCAGCGCGAAAAATGCGTCCTTACTTCCAGGCACATACGATTGTGGTTCGAACTTCATATCCATTGAAAAATGTGTTGCAAAAGCCAGATATCTCAGGAAGGATGACTAAGTGGTCTGTAGAATTAGGAGATTTCGATGTGTTATTCTCTCCTAGAACAGCTATCAAAGCTCAAGCCTTAGCAGATTTCTTGGTTGAGTTCCATTCAAGCAGATCCGAAGAGAAAAATGGTGAAAAAGTGAACACGAATCCGACGTGGACGATACGAACTGATGGGGGATCCAGTAATAAAGGGTCGAGTACAGGAGTTGAATTGGTGGCACCAACAGGGGAGTTTATGTTTCAAGCTATAAAATTTGGATTTCATGCTTCGAATAATGAAGCTGAATATGAAGCTGTGCTAGCAGGGTTGCGATTAGCAAAGATTTGTGGAGCAATATTTGTGCGCTTGGAAACAGATTCGCAGTTGGTAGTTAACCATGTTAAAGGGGTGTCAGAAGCTAAAAAGGATCGTTTGGTTTTGTACTTGCAAGAGCTACGAGGAATGATGGCACAATTTGAAAATGTCGAGGTAGAGCACATTCGAAGAGGTAACAACACAATGGCTGATTCTTTAGCAACAATGGCTTACTCTGAAGAATATCCATGGATCGTAACACAACCATTGCCCTCGGTTATATCAAGTTCTGAGCAATGTGAATTTGTTGAGGAGGTATTGAATGATCCGAAGCGCGTTCGAGGTGATTGGAGGATTGACTTGTTAAACTTTATTTCGAAGGGAATACTACCTCTTGATAAACACTTGCTCAAGAAAATAAAGTATAAAGCTCTTGGTTATGTGGTATTAGATGGGGTATTGTACAAGAGGTCTGCGTCAAAACCTTTGTTACGATGTTTGAGTAAGCAAGAGTCTCAAAACATTCTATCTGAATTACATGATGGAGATGGGTCAGCTCATTGTGGATTCAAAGCTTTAACGCGTAGGGTATTGCTGGCAGGGTATTACTGGCCTACCATATTGCAGGATGCCAAGTTATTAGTTCGAAGCTGTGATACTTGTCAGAGGTATGCAAATTTAATACATAAACCAGCAGTACCCCTAATGACAATATCAGACGCGGTTCCTTTCGATAGGTGGGGGATTGATTTAGTAGGACCATTACCTATGGCTTCAGGTGGAAGACAGATGATTATTGTTGCGGTTGATTATTTTTCGAAGTGGGAAGAAGCAGAACCTTAAGCTGGGACAAAAGCTAAGGATGTAATCAAGTTTATTCAAAGTAACATCTGCTACCGTTTTGGAGTTCCTCGGAAAATAACAACGGACAACGGTCCTCAATTTAATAACAAGGAAATGGATTCTTTTTGCTCTTCGAAAGGAATACAACAATGCTTTTCTACTCCATTCCACCCCCAAGCAAATGGGCAGGTGGAAGTTACAAATAGATCTATTTTGGAGGGTTTAAAGAAACATTTGGCAGGAGCAGCAGGGAAATGGCCAAATTATCTTCAAGAAGTGTTGTGGGCATATCGAACAACCCCTAGAGAGGCCACAAAGGAGACTCCTTTCTCTTTGGTATATGGAATGGACGCTGTGTGCCCTGCTGAATCTACATTGCCTTCCTACAGGTTATTACGATATTCCGACATGGATAATGATGAAGCTAGAAGGGTTGAGCTTGATTTGTTAGAGGAAAAAAGGGTCAAAGCGCATTTAAATGTGTTTCATTATCAAACCTTAATGAGAAGCAGGTACGATGCTAAAGTTAAGAAGAGAGAATTCAAAGTTGGCGATCGGGTGTTACGAAAAGTATTTCTTCATACTAAGGACAAGCACCTCGGAAAATTGGCTCCGAATTGGGAGGGTCCATATGAAGTCAAAATGAAGGTCAAGCCATGTTCCTACAGGTTGTCTGATCGCGAGGGGAGGATGCTCAAGCACCCTTGGAACATAGAGCATTTGAAATTGTACTATGAGTAAAATTGAACTTCGAATTTTTGTAAAACAGACATACTCTTTCCTTATCTGTTGGCCCAGAAAGGTTTTAATGAGGTGTCTGGTTAATATTGAATTTTATAATAAAATTTCTTTTGGCCATTGGTTGTTTAGTATGATGGGTGATTTATTATTTTGGTAACTTGGCAAAGACTGATCATCTTTGAAAGTTGACCAAGAATAATTTTCCGAAGCAATAGCTTTGAAGAAACAACCAAATTTTCGAGGTGCCACGTCTTATGAGTGCATCTAATTTTCGAGGTGCCACGTCTTATGAGTGCATCTAATTTTCGAGGTGCCACGTCTTATGAGTGCATCTAATTTTCGAGGTGCCACGTCTTATGAGTGCATCTAATTTTCGACGTGTCACGTCTTATGAGTGCATCTAATTTTCGAGGTGCCACGTCTTATGAGTGCATCTAATTTTCGAGGTGCCACGTCTTATGAGTGCATCTAATTTTCGAGGTGCCACGTCTTATGAGTGCATCTAATTTTCGAGGTGCCACGTCTTATGAGTGCATCTAATTTTCGAGGTGCCACGTCTTATGAGTGCATCTAATTTTCGAGGTGCCACGTTTTATAAGTGCATCTAATTTTCAAAATTACAAGTTTGAATAAGAGCACCAGAAATTTGAAATATTAAGAAAGTTGCTTGTTTCATCGGATAAAATTTGAAGCTTATAAAAAGGAGAAAACTACTTAATTAAAACACACAAAAAACAAGCGCTACATGTATAATCTGTTGTTTAGTCATCTTCTTCTTCCGATGACCCTTCCGAAGCATTGTCTTCTTCTGAGGAGCTTGACGACACCTCGAATGCTTCCTTTGGACAATCTTCTTCTGGAACTTGTTTCCAAAAGTCTATTAAATTCAACCTTGGATAGGCAGCATGAACTTCTCGAAGAAGCTTGATAGCTGTATCAGTTTGAGCTTTCTTGATACCATTAAGCATCACAGAACCAACTGCAGCTTCGGCCTTTTTTACGGCAGCTTTCTTTTCTTCCTCGAATCCTGTTCGAAGCGTAGTCAATTGAGTTTGGTAATTTTCCAGTTTTTCCTGAGTTTCTTTAACAAGTTTCTCAGCATCGGTAGATTTTTTCTTTTCTTCGGAAATGGCAGTAGAATGTTGAGATTTTAGATTTTCAAGAGCCAGTCGATGAGAAGCCTCCAGAGCTTCGATTTCTTCTTTATGCTCCTTAAGAAGTTTTCCTTTTTCAGCTTCGAAATTTTGAAGTGCTTCGTTTTTTGAAGCCTTTTCAGACTCTGTTTCCTTTTTGCTCTTGATTAACTCTTGTGCAAGGAGCTCCAATTGAGTATGAGAATTGTTCACCTCTTCACATAATTTTTTGGCTGCAACACTTAAATTTGTAAAAGGACGAAGAATTGAAGTTACCTCATCAGATCTGTCAGGATTAGGCAAATTCGATGGGTGATGATGAACAGGAACGATGGCATTAGATTTTGAAGTTGTGGCAGCATCGGTAGAAGTTGATGGAATGGTGTTGATAGGTCGAGAATCTTCACCAGTGGCTGCAAAGTCTCCGCTCAAATTAAAATCTTCGAGGTTAAGATAATTAATTTCCTGGCTATCCCCTAGTGCCAATCCCCCTTGAGGATTTTCGTCAATAAAGATTTTTTCATGCACCTCGGAGGCCAATACCTCTTCAAGAATGTCGGCTTCGTTCTTTTTCTTCGGAGTAGTGGACTTATTGTTTTTCTTCTTTGGAGTATTGCTCTCTTTCTTTTTCTTTTTCGGTGCAGGTTCGTCCTCTTCGGATATTGGAGGAAGTTGAGATGCAGACGCTTTTCGTTTTCCTGCAGGCTTCGAATGTTTGGAAGAATTAGCCTTGCTTGTGTTGGGTCTTCTGAGGGTTTGCTTTCCCTTCTTCTTCAGTGGCAGGTGACTTTCACTTCGATTCCTGGTGGGAAGGTAGGTTTTCCCATCTGGTGCAAGTATTCTCTGAACTGCTTCAATAGGATCTGGGGGGATCATCGGATCTTCAGGGAAGTCAGCTCCCAAGGATATGCGCCAGAGATGGCTGTTGACAAAGTTGATTGGTTCAAAGGCTGAGTGAAAGCCATTTCCCCAGGCTTTTTCTGCCCATTCAGCCATTTTTTGGAAGATCACCTTTGCAGTTTTTCGACGATTTTTAAACCTCCTCGGAATTTCTAAAAAAAGAAAGGGAATAAACAGTTAGATAGGTGAACTTGGTTAATTTGGCTAGGCTTAATAAGTTTTAAAAAAAAAAGTTGTTACTTACTGCTATCTCTCCAGGTGAGAGTGATTTTTGAGGGGTTGGCATCGGAAATCTCTTTGCCATTTTCCCAAGCTCCTGATAAAAAGACAAATTTTTGTTTCCAAAGTTTATCAGCTTCGAGGAGGTCATCGATAATCTTTAGATCATCCTCCGGGGTTAGGAAGTAGAATGGTAGAACTGGCCCATTAGAGATTTTGGTCAGCGAGATGAAGTCTTCTATTTCGAGGGGGATGCCTCCTAGCCTCGACACCATGATAGCAGAGAATAAGGTGAGCAACTGGTTTGGAGTGACTTGTGTTGGACACAACCCATGAATCTCGAAGTACCTCACAATCATTGGATCGAGGGGAAATCGAAGTCCCTAGTTGAAAAGCTCGGGGTAAACCACCAGTTCATTCTTCTGACAATTCAGAGGTGTTTCTCCTTCTTTTGGTAGTCGAAGAACAACGTTGTCTGCTAGCCCCCATAGTTTCTTGAGTTGTTCTTTTTCTGATTCGAGGTAGTAGGTATATTGTACATTTTTCAGGGCAAGAATATACCGAGGACAAAGCGGTTGAAGGTTCTCCTGAACCAAAGCAGCAACGTCCTCGGGGAGGGTAATGGGAGGTTTATTTCCTCGATTTCTCTGTGGGGGGATTACCCCGTCAGCCTCAGATTCCTCTTCAACATCAGACTCAGTGGCCTCAAAATCATTTTCTTTGTTATTGTCTTTATCGGTAGCTTCATCCTGACGAATTCGAATTTGACTCTCAGTTTGAGTCACAGGAATTGGTTGACTATTCTCTGGAGTAGCGTCAACCATTTCTTGTGGGGGAGGAGAGGAGGTCTCTGCATCATCACCCATTGCTAGAAAGGTTGATTTTTTGCGTGATTTAACTTTAACAGCTTCGGATTGAAGGGTAAGTGATTTGGGTTAAAGTTTTTTAGTTGCTTCGAATTGTGGGATAGGTGATTTGGGTTGTGGTTTTTTATCAGTTGGTGGTTTGTCAGAAGTGACACCCTTAGATTTTCGATGAGGTCTTAATGGTGGAGAAGTAGGTTGATTTCGAGGAGGAAAAGGTTCTTGGGAAGATTCTGGGTTTGAAGCTAGGGGTGAAGATGAAGTAGCAAGATTGGGATCAAAGTTACCGTATTTGAAGATAGTAGAGGAAGAATGATGACCGTAGTAGATCAACCCAGCAGCTCTGTATTCTTCAGCTCTCTCTCCAATACAAAGGTAATCGTAGGCACCGAATACTTGATTACTAGAGCCAGGAAAGAGAGATTTCTTTGTTGTTCTTGGTTTTCTGGGTTTAGATCTTTTGTATTTGGGATATCTTCTCATACAATAAATGTAAATCGGGGAGGTTGTTCTTTGGGAATGAAGGAATGATGTTTCTGGGAAGGCAGTAGAAGATGAAGATGAAGGTGGCTTAAGAAAGAAGTGATTTATCTAAAAAGCTCTCAGTGAAGATGAAGCTAGGTATTTATAGTTAAAAATAATGACGTTGAGGAGTTGAAAAGGCAAAACCAGTGAAGTATTCTCATTGGATGGAGTATGAAACGTGGAAGAAAACGTGTTGTGTCACAGACCTATTAAGGAGAGTCAAGTCAATCTATCAAGTAGGGGTCAGAAAATTCGAAGCGTAAGTAAAGTTATATCTCTAGTGAGAAGATTCGAAGTGGAGGCAAGTTTGAATTTCAAGTTAGCAGATTCGAAGTAAGTGGGGAGTTTACTTGCACATATTCTTAAATTCGAAGTAAGACTGCAAGTTATCAGGCCTAATCATAATGAAGAGGCTGGATTCACTTGGAGTAATTTTCGAAGAGTGAATAGTTCTTATAAATTGTATGTATAAGAACTAGGGGGGGCTACTGATAAGGAAATATATTCTTTAGGGACCTAAATGTAATTAATAAGGACTAAATTGATAAGTTCTGTTAAGATAGAGTTTAATTAAGCCTTATAAGAAATATAGGGGCTGAATTGTAAACATTCCTTTATGTAACCGCTCTTCTAACTAACTTACTAAGCCTATTTAAAGAGGCTGAGGAGGTTATTGACACCTATGAAATAATCAGAAGCAAAATATTACTTTCACTACCTAAAATTCTCTCTGTGGATACTTGTGTTCTCTATTTTCTCAATTCAAATTTTATTCTTACCAACCACCAACATTTAGCTTTTTGATAAATATTTTTCAGAGAAAAACTCATTATATCATGAATATGAATTTGAAGAAGAACAACTCATCATATATAAATAAAGCATAGCTAACGATGTCAATTCGTTGTCCAAAAATAGGAGACTATCCAAACAACGTTGTTGTTGACGAACTATTTTTTTTCTATAACAAGCTAGAATGGGGTGCTAGGTAACCACTTTATCCTAAGATCCTGGACTTCTTCTAATGGTGTAAAGTATGCTCCTGTAAATTTAATCTTAACCACTGTCGAACATTAACACGTATAATACAGTCATATGTTTTGCTTTAGATTTCTTTTAAAATACACGAAACAATTTAACAAAAGTAAATCATTCTTTTACTAATTCACCGTCCCAAAACAGCATAACATAGTAAGCTGTCATTGTCCGACCACTCGTGGAAAGAAAACTTCTTTTACATTAGCATCAATTGTGAATCCAAATCATCGTAAGATGTTGGTCAAGTTGAATGTCAATAGATGATAACGAAATATTTGTAACTTTTTCATTTTATTTGTAAATTATTGCTTCTATTTTTATATAATATACCTATTATATACCATATTTATCTTACAACAAACGTATTCCATCAAAAAAATTACCCTACCAATATTGCAACCCATTCTTTTCGGAAAAAAAACCTACCTCTCAAACGGGAAAAATGGTTCCTCATACTTTACAAAAAAATTTAAATAATTTCCATTTGGACACAACAAAAACAACCAACTTCCTACTTATTTCAATGATAATCTTGAAACACAACAATCTCCAATTACTTTTCTAAGGTCATGTTCAAACTTGGATCCATCATTTATTAAATGTTTTACTTATCTTTATCCACTACGAACTTCTCCGATATCAAATGAAAATTAACTTGGAGGTCATAATTTTCCGAACATAAATTTATCAAAATATTTTCATATTATTTACTAACTATAATATTTTTCATTTTACAGAGTTGCTTTAACTCTGTTGTTTTAGCCGACAATAATCTTATAGTTCACGATATCCATATTTTGATAAAAAAAATTACATCCATTAATCTTGTTGAAGGATCATTAAAACTACAAACACACATCTCTAGGATTAATGAATCTCTTAACCATTAGGTACATGCAAAAAAAATAATGAAAGGAAGCCAAAACAACGTTTGAAATCGATGTTAAAGTCAAACAAACTAAGATTAATGGGTATGCAACTACCAAAAAAATATTGACAAATTAAATTGACAAACTAAAAAAAGCTGAAACTGCAGAAAATGAGAATAACCAACAAGGAAAAAGTTAAAATGGAGATGTTTGGAGAAGTTCTGAATGAAGCTAAAATTTTGATAAAAGAAGGTCGTGCAAAACTTATTATCAATATAATTAATCATAATTCAAATATTTTCTTGAGGCCATACGTCAAATATGTTCTTGAGGAGTATCTTCCAAAAAATGCTAACAACAATTCTACTACTATAAAATTTCCTTAGAAGAACATCCAATTATCGCTTTAATTTATTTTTCTCATTGACATTATTTACTCTTCATTAACCATTGTTAAGTCATACATTGTCTTTATTTAAAATAATATTCTTTATATTACATACATCTTCCATTATAAAGTACTTCTTTATAAAACATGGGTAGACATTACTATTATTACTATCTTTTGAAGGGACATAGAAAAACCTTTGTTAGCAAATGTTTGGACGTCACTTTACATAAGCCTAAAGAACATATTTGGACGTCACTTTATCTAATATTTATTCATTTTCCATCATATAACTCGATTTTCTATAATGTTTTAAACCTTAGCATATAACTATTTGTGAGAATAGTTAATGTGACTCTTACACTATACTTATGCACTTGGCTTATACCATTATCATAGTGAAGAACTTTACATCCTGGCTTTTATAGTGTTCTTAGCGTGACCTTTTACAATTTATTAGCTGAGCTTAGCTTATCGTCATGTTCACATAGATTGGGTGCGTTTCCTTTTACACCTTATCAATTGAGCTTGAATTATAGTCATGTTTACTTTGATCAATATTAAGAAAATTAGTTATAATGTTCTAACTGGTGTAACTCCTTCCATTTATCGATAATTTAAACTTCATCATAAAATCTTCATAGAAAACAATTAGTATAACTATGGTCTTGATATAGAATATAATATTATTTTTATTATATTGGAGAAATATCATTAACTCCATCTTCTTTGAGAGTATTTATCATCACCGTTATTTAAAGAAACTCTACTAGTTTTTTCTTGGAGAAAAGTCTTTTTGGACAAAATAATAATGAACATTTTCTTGAGGAAATTTCATCACTGTCGTTTTGGAGATATATTACTACTATCGTCTTATTGGAGAAAAATAATCATGACCATCATCTTTGAGACAAAAATGTTACTTTTATCAGAACTTTAACTTTTTACTTTTTGGAAAGTTTAGCTAACTTGTTTATCTTTAAATGTCGTTTTCTACTTTTACCATTTTAAATTTATAAATATGATATTATTTTAAGAAAAAATTGGCAAAAAATTTCATTCATAATGATCTTTACGGCGTCTCATTAAACCCCCCCCCCCCCCCTCGCGCCTCTAGGTAGGAAAAAAAGTACACGGACAATATATTATATTTCTTTTTTGTACAATTTCAGATAATGAATATTCCATGTTTATTTTCGTGAGTTACCATCCATATCCCCTAGTCGGCAAGCAACTTTATATCATTTGGATACTACCTTAAACGATTCATCATAACTATGAGCCAACTTTCTAACATTTTTATCTATTGTCCTATGAAAAACCTTCTTAACACCAAATCACTTATCGTTAAACTTTTATATTGCTCGACTCTAACCGGTGCTTGATCTCGTTTTTTCTCTATCAAATAAATGCTTACTTGTTTTTCCCTATTATTATACTTTGATGAATAATATTGAATTCGATGACTATGAATCATAATCTATGTCGGAACAACGATTTACATACAATAAACCATAGTAAATATAATTTAATTTGTTTTTGTTTTATGAGTTTTTCTATGTGCTCACAAAATCTTATTGAGAAAATAGACTATTTCCTGTTTGTCGATTCTAGCTTCCTTTTTATTTCATGCAAATTAGTCATGTTTGTAACCATATAATTTTGGAATCAAAGGCCATTATTCGTCATTAATACCCTTAAAATTTCAAAATGACTCACAATAATAGACTATATCAATTCACATAAATTTTCTTCAGACTTTGTTCTCACCAACGGCTTCGCTTCAACCCATTAGTAAAGTAACTGATTGAATATATCACATCCTCGAACTGCTTCGGAATCTTAAAGTATCTTGTATTACTACAAGTTTAGGTTTTAGTTAGGTAAGATAGAAATTTGATCGTGTACGTATGCATTACAATGCAAACATTCAGATGTTAATTCTCTAGAATTTATTGCGGAGCTGGTATCCCACATGAGTTTGCAATGTTAGACGAGTCATAAAAAGAAAAGAGTTTTAGGCCTCACAACTTAAGAAACATTTTTGTGTGTGTATATCGGCCCTTAAAGAAGACTATCAAACATATTTCCTGGTAGTGAGAACCTATTTCATAATGTATTTGTTACGTTCACTCATACCATACTCATACATAACTGGTTTTACAGTGTTGAAAGGTTCGTTCAGTTATCATGAATCAGTCAAGTATGAACTCTAAGGAAGGTTTGGCTGATTTTAAAATATGATCTATAACCTACGTTTTCTAACCTTTAATTATTATTTCTAGAGGTAATGTATAGCACGTTGGCGCCTACCGTCTATGTTAATAATTATGAGAAGTGTGATACATATGAATTCATTTTCAGATATTCCAACCTAATAAAATTCAGCCTCTTTATATTATATATGTGATTATTAGGTTTAAGTATTGTGTGTATAAAACTATAGTTATATCTTAGGTAACGGATTTTAAACTATTCAGATAAAATTGAAAAATTATATGTTTATTTGGTAGGAACACATGAATATCTATCAGATTATGGTAATAAACCATTTTTTATTGAATAGCTTTTCAGTCCTTGATTAACCCTATTTTACATTTCAATTTATATCCAGCTCTTAAAAAATCTTAGATCCCTATTTTGTAGATACAATAAATCTCCAAAGTTAAGTTTTGGTAAAACATCTTTGATCTTTAGTCAGTAGGTACATTGAACCGCCAAAATTAAATGATGGTAAAACATATTTACAGGCACTAGTGATTAATGTATAAATGAGTTTCAAAATGAAATAATTATATACATCTTTACATATAGTGGTGATTTATTATTATCTTACATCTTTCGGAGATCATTGATCTTTAGTAAGTAGTTACATTCAATCGCTAACATTAAGTTGTGGTAAAATGTATTTACATATTGGTGACTAATGTATAAAAGAGTTGCAAAATAAATTAATTGTATAAAACGTTGGCGCCAACCTTCTTGGGTAAGGATTATAGTTAACATTTTTTGCAATAATTTTATCCATATTTATGTATGATATATCAAATGAATTGAAATAGTAGGATCATGAATACATCTCTATAAAAAAACATTCATGTCATATCTCTCAAAATAGGTGGACAATCTAGATGATAAGATGTTTTAGATGCCCATGAGTATCCTGACTATTCATATATGATGGACACCTGGGAATATACCAAATAAAGAAAATTAGATGTAAAAAGAGAAGTAGAACTCTCAACACAAAATTAGACGGTAGAATCATATTCAGAAATAACTAGATATGATATATTTTGTCCATAGATATTTTTGTTCATTTATGCATATTAAAATATATAGGTGAAGTCTATTGACAAGTTTAAATAGTTTGTCATATATCTCCTTGGTAGTTACCACTCAAGGGAGGTATGACATTTCAGTGAACAATGCTATAACTCAATTTTAGGGTCTACACGGTTAAAATAGGTCGTAGTTCTTTGTTAACCGAAGTTCATAGGGAGATAACTAGTAAAAGAAGTACATTAAGCTTCATCATAGCGCACGCATTGTTTAAATTTTTTATCCATTTATGGATGTCTAGTGCAAACAAATCTTTATAGGGCTAACATTGGGAACTCGACTCTAATACAAAGATAATTATCTCTATTTAGAATTAATTATATTCTATAACAAATATTTCAGAAACATACTACCCACTTTTAGATATTAGACAATTTAGTTATTTTGATGATATTGACGAACAACTTTGGTATTAAGAAAAAGTCAGTAATTATTTGTTTAAATTTAAAGAATAAGAATTTGATCATTCTATTCTAATCATCTCTTTATTCATCTTTAGAAATCATCGTTCAAATTTGAATTTAAGATTAAAATGTTGCAGTTGTTCATGAATGACAAATGCAACATCTTCAAAATATTGTGCAAAATTATGTTAGTATAATAGCTTATAGAAGGATTCAGTTTCGTCTTTTGTAATGTTATAAAAAAGTTTTACAATAACATTAAAAAAAATTATGATTAATAGAAGAATCCAATTTTCGCTTTTGTAATGTCGTAAAGAGTTTTTACAAAAACACTAACCTCTTTATGATAAAAAAAATCAAATTATAGCTTACATATTGCTATAAAAAGTTCTAAAAACATTAAAAATACTTTGATATAAAAAATCAATTTAAGCAATTATAAGACAACATTCAAATTTTTAATATTTAATTGTAAGTTATTATTTTTTTTAATCAAAATGAACAACTTTATTAACAAATTTGAGAATTTACAAACATTAAGGATCTGGAGATAATTGACCCAATATTTAAGACATTAATGAAAATTTTGGAGCTAAAATTCTCCCGCCAGACACAAATGTAAAACAGCAACTCCATTTACTCCATTTTCAGAAATAAACTTCATCTTCAATCCTTAGCTACCTCGTCTTCTTCTTCTTCCTTGGAAAACTTCTTGAGCTCCAATTCAAACCTACAAGAAGAACAAAAACTAGCAGTACCATTGTTCAAGATTAATTTCATTGAAGATACCCTAAACCTAAGCTCTTAAGGAATGTAATTGCAAGCAGATTTGAGGGGGCATTGTGCAGCTGAAAGTGATGTTTTAGCTTGCACTTAAGGGTCTATTTGGCAAGACAATCAGCTGCCTGATTCCGGACCCTTGAAATGTGCTTAAGGTTCATGTTTTTATCTAGAAATTTACGGCAGTAGCTTACATTTTGATCTTCAATGTCAGGACTAGTACTGCTAGTGAGCTGCTTGATTAGAACTAAGGAGTCGGACTCAATGTACACATGAGTCCAATTGTTTTTGAAACAAACAGTTACCCCCTGAAGCATAGCTATAGTTTCAGCTTGGAGGGGAGTGACTTTGCCAATCAGGTTGTCGTAAGCATGAGTGATGTCGCAATCGCTGTTTCTGAAAAGTATTCCAGTAGCAGCCTCACCATTAAATGCAGAAGAAGCGTCTACATTCATCTTAAGACGAGATTGGGCAGGAGGAATCCATCTTAGGTACTGAGGCTTACTTTTCTTTTCGATAGAGCAACATCCCATAATCACACCTGCATTTTGATATTTCAACCAGTGTTTCTGACTGAGATTTCCAGTAACTTCAACACCTTTAAAAATATTAATGATGTTTTCAATAGCTCTAGTAATGTTGATATGAACACCCTTATTTTTTATAGAGTTTCTGGCTTTCCAAATTACCCAGCATATAGCTTGGGGAATTAGGTGAGTAATGTGAAATTTTGATTTCGAAAACCAGAACCAGCATCTTAATAGGTGAGTTAGAACCATTGATCTTTATTTTAAAGATACAGGCGAACCAATTCCATATTTGCCAAGCAAA
Organism: Limnanthes douglasii subsp. nivea; assembly: GCA_036936605.1. Taxonomy (NCBI): domain Eukaryota; kingdom Viridiplantae; phylum Streptophyta; class Magnoliopsida; order Brassicales; family Limnanthaceae; genus Limnanthes; species Limnanthes douglasii. The sequence continues at coordinate 86,308,675 of JAUPFV010000001.1, forward strand.
TGACCAGCTAACAAACAAATGATTCTTTTCTTCACAATTATCATAGAATATACATGTAGAAGCCATGCTAATATGTTTCTTCATCATAATAGAGTCTAATGCAATAAAGTTATGAATTAGTTTCCAGGTCATAAAAGAGAACTTCCTGGGGATTTTTGAGTTCCAAATATTCATGTATAGACTTGAGAAGTTTTGCTTAGTTCTTATACTCTCCCAAGTTTGCTTCAAGTTGAACTGGCCATTCTTAGAAAGCATCCAGTAGATAATATCATCATTTTCAGTAATCTAGGTTTTGTTGATCTTATGCATTCTATCATTGTCAATATTAGCCTGAACTTCATTTAAAAACCAAGAGTTATTATGCCAAAAAGATTTAACTTTGACATCAATGTACCAGTTAATGTTTTGCTCAGTAGCAATGGCAGGGAGGCTGTGCCAAGAATCTTTCCAGAAGTCGATGTTACCTCTGCCAATGATCCAGGTGATGTTCTTATCAGTACTATGTCTTATATTGCATAATCTGCTCCAAACTAAAGAGCCCTTTATGTTAACGTATAAGGGATGAGCATTTTTACAATATATATCATTCATAACATTGGACCACAGACAACTATTCTTTCTTAATTTGAACCAAAGATTCTGAGAGAAGGAGTTTTGAATGTTAACAAGTTTTTTGATATTTAGACCTCCTTATACAAAAGACTTGCAAATGTAAGAACAAGAGAACCAATGAATAGTCTTTTGATTTTGTTTGGTTCTCCAAAGAAAACTGTTTAAAGTATTTTCAATCTTACTAATGATAGTTTTAGGAATTTCACAGCATTGAATCCAATGGTAAGTAATAGGAAGCAGTACATTGGTAATGAGAGATAACCTGCCACCATATGAGCGCAAATTACTGTCCCAATCAGTGATTCTGTCATTGATTTTGTTCAAGATGGGGTTGAAGATTCTAGCTTTGTTGTTGTTAGAGACAGTAACACCCAAGTGGGAGAGAGGAAGAAAGTCCACCTCAAATCCAGTTTGCAGTTTGAGACTTTGCACTTTAGAAGAGTTAGACTTTGTAGAAACAATAAGCTTAGTTTTGCTCTTGTTAATGGCCTGACCTGAAGTTTGTTGGTATAAATCTAGATAGCTACTAAGAATATCAATAGAGTTAGGGATGTTGTTTGTGAAAATTAAAATATCATCAGCAAACATGATACAAGGAATAATATAAGAATTTCTATAAGCATAGCACATTTTAGGATGAGAATTAAACAGGGTGCTTAAACCTCTACTAAGAAACTCTTCACCAAGGATAAAAAGGCTAGAGGAAATAGGATCCCCTTGCCTCAATCCCCTCTTCATTTTGAAATAGTCAAAAGTTTCACCATTAATAAGCAGTTAGACATGAATATCAGTAATCATTTTCTTTATAAGCCCAATAAACTTAATGCTAAAACCAAAAGAATGCAGCACTTTAAGAATAAATGAATGAGAGATTATGTCGAAAGCTTTCGACATGTCTAACTGGAAAACAGTATTACCCTTTTTGGGCTTCTTGTTAATATCAAAGAGAAGCTCTTTAGCCAGTAAAATATTATCATGAATTAGTCTGCCTTTGACAAAAGCAGACTGAGAAGGGGAAACAATCTTAGAAAGGATGTTAGACAATCTATGGTTTATAAGGGCAGAAAAAATTCTATTGACAAAGGTACACAAACCTATAGGTCTGTAACTATTCCACCATGTAGGGTTAGTAGTCTTAGGGATAAGGCAAATGCCTGTAGCAAAAAGGCCAATAGGGATAGAACTGCCTTGAATATAAGCATTGAAGGCATTACACAAGTCCCTTTTAATAATAAACCAGCAATGCTTAAAGAAAAAAAGGTTGAAAGAATCTATACCAGGAGAGCTGTCATTCTTCATACTACATATGATGTTCCAAATTTCATCTTCAGTGACTCTATTGAGCAGCATATTGTTGTCATCAATAGACACAATAGAAGGGATGCAGTCAAAATTCTTGCTATCCAGCAACCTATTCTCATCTTCTTTGCATTTATAAGGGTCAGACTTGAGGATGTTCTTGAAGTAATCATCAACATAATTCCCAATCTCCTTTTTGTCAATAATCCAGGTATCACCATCTCTAACACTCTTTATTTCATTTTTTTCTTCTTTTCTTAGCAATATAATTATAGAATAACTTGGAATGCCATCTCCTTCATGAAGCCAACTATTGAACCATTTCTGTCTCAAGAAAGAATCTTAATTTCTGAGAGCTTTTAAATACATACTATTAGCCATAGCTAAGTTAGCAGCAGACTGATGATTATTGTTGGTATAATGGAGAATCTTCATAGTCTTGACCTTGCATTCAGTTTCTTTGACACCATCGAACACATTACCAAACTTGTCTTTGTTCCAAATCTTGAGGCAACTTTTGAGTCTTCTTAGTTTATACCAAAAAGTGTTGCTTGGATGGCTATCAAGTAATTGGTTCTAGTCCTGCTCTACAACACTTAAAAATGAAGCATCATTGGACCAAAACTTTAGAAACCTAAAATTCTTTTTTTTTGTTAATAACATCATTAGTATTATGTAAATTAGCTGAGATAAGGAGAGGGGCATGCTCAGAACATGTTCTGACCATGTGAAAAACCTGAGTATCTGAGAATGTAGACATCCATTTATCATTGATTAGAGCACGATCTAGCCTTCTCCACTTGTTACTTCTAGACCAAGTAAACTTTGAACCACTATAACCAGCATCATTGAGGTTGCAGCTTCTTATAGTATCATTAAAGTTATCCATACTGGCTTGACAAGAGGATGTGCAGCCCAATTGTTCATCATGAGCAGAAACAATATTGAAATCTCCCACACACATCCATGCCTTCTCGTTGTCACTAATAGTTTTAAGACAATCCCAAAGATTTAACCTTTGGATACGATTTCATTTAGCATAGACAAAAGTTAAGTATATTTTATCAGTGATGCGAGGATAAACAATCTCCATATGGATACATTGATCAACATTAAGAACAATCTTAACATTAACATTAGACATCCAAAAGACCCAAAGTTTATTAGACACATTAGCAACACAGTAATTAAAACCAAGTTCCTCAGCAACAGCTTTAATCTTATCACCCTTAGACATAGGCTCTTGAATAGCAAGCACCCTGATATATTCAAATTTTATCATAGATTTAAGTCTTCGCAAGGTGGGCTTGTTATTCACACCTCTTGCATTCCAGCTAATCGCTCTGATCAATCTCAGAATAGGATTTGTAAACTTTGTCTCTTGAACTAAGAGACTTGATAGTTAACTTACCGGTAGATCTTATTATTTTTGCAGTTTTCAATTTAGAAGTTATGATTTCATTAAAGCTTTGTTGTGGAGAAAGCCTTGGTGAAGGAGAGCAGCTACCAATATTGGGACCAGGAGAATTATAATGATCTTCATCAATCTTATCAATAGCCTCTATAACTTCTTTGCTACTGTCCTGTAAATGAGCTTTGACATTTTCATGATTTTGTTGTAAAGTATTGTTTAATTGAACTTGTGTGGATTTTGTCTGATTATCAAGATTCATATCCTTATTACTCCCAATCTTTTCATCATCTTGATCCTTCTGAGTAACAATCGACTTAAGTTTTCTTCTGTAAACTTTAACAATGTTCATGTTTCTTGATCGAGTGGTATCAACAGAAGGCTCTTTGTTATCTTTCTCTTCTTTATCATCTTTGGCATCATTTACTTTGTTGTTTTCTTGTAAAGTATTTGAGTCTTCCGTTTTCTTTGATGATTTTTTACACTCAGACTGATTATTCCCTATATGGTAACAACCGAAACAGTATGATGGGACATTTTTATAGCTGATTGTCACCCAGTATCCATCGTTACTTCCAAAACCGATCCACAGCTTTCTTTGCAATTTTCTGGAGATATCAACTTCAACTTGAGCATAACAGGCATTAGCATGAGCCCGATTTTTATGTGGAACAATAACCTTATAGGTTGACCCTATAACAGAAGCAATGTCATTGACCAGACCATAATCATATAAGCTTTCTGGCAAATTTTCAAATCGAACCCACGTTAAGACCGTAGGGTTCTCGATTTTTTTGTTGAAATCTTGATTCCATCTCAAGATTCTCATTACTGTATCGTCAAATCGCCATACATTTCTTGACCAGAACCTTGAAACGTCTTCCTTCAATTCAAATTCAAAGAAAATATGATGTGAATCCCATACTTCGTAATTGAATGGTCCCCTGAATTTCAATGTAGCCAAGAAGCTTTCAAGCTTCAGTTTCTTTGGCACACCATTACTAAACTTACCTATCAGAGTGATTCTGGATTTCTTGCTAAGAATTTCTTTAACTCTTTCGATGTATTGCACTGAATAATGGTGTTCTGTTTTTTCACAAATTCTGGGTTTAAAGTGAATGATTCTTCCTCAGTTTTGAATAAATCGACGAATTTCCTTCTTGGTTGATTTAGATGATTTTCCGTAGACTGAAGAACGGAAAATTCTTCCATTGATTGAAGCTCCATGATCGAGTTGATCATAAGGGTTTAGTCTTCCCTTATTTTATGGCTTTTCTATGTTCTTGGAGCATTAGGGTATTTCATGAAAAGTTGATCCACATCCTGTCATCATTTAATTGTTAATTATTGTACAACAAATAAAAATTTGAAAGATAATTTTTTAAATATATATATAAATAGATTTGGTTTAGAATAAAATAAAAATTATACTTCAAACCTTTTCTATTTCCGCTGGTTAAAAATAATTTATTTTATATCATTGGTTCTTTTTACGGTCCCGTAGCCGCACTGCATCTAAATGAAACTTTATAATGCAAAACCACCATAGCTATGGAGGACAAGTGTTAAAACGCTTCACATGTATGCGCCAAAGTAACACCTTGGGGTGATGTTGAGGTGTGAAGCTTTTATATGTAGACAATTCTATTTCGGATTCTAACCTTATGGTCACTAGCGCTCTTCTTTATGTTAGATCCGTCCAAGGGAAAGATCCAAGTGAGCGGTTCTAATCCTTACCGTTAATGTTTAAAGATGGTATAGCTAAACTTTACAATTTGGTTGTTAAATTATAAATTTAACAAGAATATCTGTCTAAACAAATCATCAAGCACAAGATTCCCAATCACATCATAGGTATCAGCCCAAGACAAATTTTCGGCTCCAGAATCAGACATTGAAATCGTATCCAGAATCCGAGAATTAGTAAAACTTTGGCGATAATTTTGACAATTTATGGATTTGGTTCGCGGTATCATTTTAAAAATATCGATAAAACTGTTAATAACCATATTAGAACTTGAATCAACCTGATAAACGGCTAGAACTAATATTAAATCAACTAGATAAAATATTTCGAATCACAATATTTCGAATCACAATTAATACGGAATGACACGGATAAACAAGTTAAGATATATTATTTTTATTTAATTTATAGAGAATCAATTAAAAAGATTAAAAAATTATTTTTAAATTTATTTATATCATTTATTTAAATAAATAAGGTAGAAATTAATAATTTATTTCTAAATATTTATAAACGTAAAGAGAAGGCAAATTAATACGGAGAGAAACCGGACCGAAGTAAAACTGAACCAAATCAAAAGTGAATCCATTCTTAAATGGATTCGGTTCGGTTTATAACCTCAGCTGGTCCGGCTTGGTTCCGTCAAAACCCTGACCTGACCGCCCTAATTAACAGTAACAAACAACTAAAAGAGAAGAAGAAAGAGGAAGAAGCATCAAAATGAGATCTCATTCAAAAATAAGGCAGAATCTACATTGTGATATAGTAATTAGCTCTAACCATACCAAACCCAAACGATCCACAACTCATAAGGAAGATGAATCTAAAACCTAAGAGTAGTAGGACCCCAGCAGCTAATCTCCATAACTTTTCCCATACACTTCTCCGAAGTCCTCATACTTTTGACACGCGTCACCTCATCAGATGCTGATAACTCCATCGACGAAGATGAAGAGGAAGAAGAAACAAGATTTGATTGAGCCATGGATCTGATGTTGTTTTTGGTGTATTGATGAAGTGATTTCAAGGGATAGTTCCATCTACACAGTCCTAATTGATCTTTCAGTGCCTCCACTGCACCTATACTTGTTGCCACAACCCAAGCTTTTCTTCCAGATGCCATCTTTATTTTTTGATTTAGAATTTGAGAAAATTTTAGAGGGTTTTGGTGAGATTTGTAGAAATGGGAATGAGAGTTGTTGAAAAATGTTGATGCTTTCTAATTCTAACAATGGTGGTGGTTTATAAATATATAGCTGTCTGCAAAATGATTCCACTGGAAACTATAAAAACCACAGGCAGTTACTTAAACTGGGGAAAGAGACCATGGTTTTGGTTTTCACTGTTTAAACGCGTTTTGTCTTATATGATTATAAAGCATTGAGTTTAACTTTCTACATATATAATTTTTGAAAATTAAAATTTTATATTTTACTTAATAATAAACTTATAAATTAGTACAAATAATATTTTAAGTTAAATTATTTTGAAATTAATCAATTAATAATAAAGTTAATACCGTATAATGTTTTAATAGTTTCTATGTAAAATTAGAGGGAGTCTTTAATGTTCATATTTATTTGGACGAGCTTACTCTTTTTTTTTATACTATTGTGGTTATTTTTTTCTTATATATTTATTGGGTCGGGCTAATTCAAGACCCGCTTTTTCTATAACGAGATCCGATTATAGTGAGATCGAGTTTGGCTATAACTAGACCTTCACTAATTACGAAATTGTCATCCATGTAAATAGAAAAAAATTCCAAATTTTACTTTTTCCCCTCATTCCAAATCCTAAACCTCTCTAAACCCGTAAATTTAATAGTGAAAGTTTTTCAAATCCAACACCCAACACTTGTTAACTTGAGCATTCTCTACATCTTGGTGTAATTTTTTTTTTAATTTTCATGTTTTTTTAGAGATATTTAAAATTTAGGTTTCGGTGAAAAAAATCAAATTTTTATGTATTTGTAGTTGTTTTCTTGATGTTTGAATGCATGTAAGTATTTAGTTAGACGAATCGATTCGATTTGAGATGATTTTTTTATAGATTTAAAATAGTTTAGGAGAGATTTTTTATTTTGGAATATATTTTTTTGGGCTGAGGAAATACCAAAACCGTTAATTAAATGCACAATAAATGTTGATTTATGAGACAGAGGACACGGATTTGTTAACTTTAGTTTTGATAGTTAATATGTACAATAAGTGTTGGTACTCGTTAAAGATTCTGTAATTCAAATTAGTGGACCCTTTAAAGAACCTTTCCCTTTTATAGTCCTAGTTCTCTTGGTTTCCATACTGATTTAATTCAATTCGATTGTTTATTTGATTTGGCATATTAATAGCGTTGAGGAAATATCAAGTTTTGTTGTTTGTTTTTAGTTTAAAGTTTATGTTTTGAGGTTGATTTTTAGTGTTTTTTGGTTTTCGAGTTTATGGATTTTTGAACTTTTTTTAATATTAGAGAGAAGAGAGGAGGGAAATGGAAGAGAGGAGGTAGAAGTGAATTTGGTAAAAATATTAAGCTTTTTATATGTAAGGGTAATTTTGTAATTACACATTCAATAGAAAATTTTAAGAACCGGGGTCTCCCTATAAAAAAAACGGAGTCTCGTTTAGTCTAGCCCATATTTATTTTTTTGTCAAAAGGTTAAAAACTTACTTCACCCTTAACTAACTTATTTAAGTATATTTGTGTGTTTAAGTAATAAAAATATATAAAAGTTCTAAAACCTAATTCTCATCCGTTTTATTCTCAAGTAAACAAGGGATCATAAAATATGTATGGTACAAGTTGGGTTGAGAGAATGACTTCTCCAAGAATCAAGAACCGCGAGTTCTTCTTCAATGCTCAACCTTTCATATTCTGATGAATCTATCTTCAGATAATTGTTGATTTGAGGCTAATGGACCCTTTTCCTGCTGTTAATGATGTTTACAGTTCTTCGTCAATAAAGGAAACTCAAAATTCTCATCGTAACTTGAATCAGTGGCAAGGTAAATCGTTTGTTAATGCGGTGACTGCTCGTCACAACAGTTCTGATGATGGACTTTATCAGGAATTCGTTTGCTTCAAGGATGATCATGTATCGATGCAGTATGGTGAAAATGCTCTGTTTCATCTAAAATCCAAGTCTAAGCACACTCTTATTTGCAAATGCTCTTCTGGTTTGCCAAAAAGATCGCTGTTGAATGACTTTTTCAGTAAGTTTCAGTTTGTCCAAGATTATAACTATTTTGTTAAAGATTCTAGACATATTTTGATAGAGTTTGACTCCTTCGATGATTATGGTAAATTGTGGAGAAGAAACGTTTGGACAATAGGTTCTACAAGGCTGAGGCTGTTGAAATGGTCTGAGAATTTTAATGTCAAATATGAAAGTTCGATAACGCCAGTGTGGATCAAGATTGAAAACCTACCAGAACATATGTTTAATGAGAAGATAATAACTGATATTGCTTCTGTTCCTGGTAATCCTTTGCAAATCAATGTTCCTCCCAAGAATAGAGCGTATTATGGTCATTGCCTGGCCAGAATTGAAATGGATATCGCTGGGAAAATATACAATTATGTATGGGTGGGTTTTGGTCAAAACAAAGGCTGCTGGGTGAGAGTTTCTTACTTGAACATGCCCAAATATTGTATGTCTTGTTTTCACATTGGTCATGGCGTCGATCAGTGTAAAAAAAAGAAGGCTAATGAGATACAGTCTAATGGAAAGGTTCAAGATAGTAAGGATGATGATATTATTGATGAAAATGCTGATGTTCAGAATGCTGGTGTTGTTCAAGATCAAGAAGCTATTGTTTTGAGGAATGCTGATGTTATGGTTTCTTCTGCTAAAATTAATAGGGCGGTTCAAACTTTGGAGTTTGGGTTTAATTCTGCTCAAAATGCTAACGCTAATGTTGAAAATGCTGATGTTTAAAATGCTGGTGTTTTGGTTTCTTCTGCTGAAATTAATAGGGCGGTTCAAACTTTGGAGTTTGGGTTTAATTCTGTTCAAAATGCTAAGGTTAATGTTGAAGATTATACTTCTCCTAAGTGTTCTAACTATGGAAGTCTTCAATCTTCTCCTAAGGCTAAATGTTGTGAGGGTGGCTTGAATAAAGATGGTTGTCGGTCTGACCCTAGTATTCATGTTGTCATTAATAAAGGTAATGAGGAAGTTAACAGGTTGATTTCTGATGATACTGAATTGAAGGAAAATGCTAAGGAGGCGGAAATGATTGCAGCCCTTCAAAGTCCAGAAAATAATGCTAACAATCTGGAGTATGAAAATTTAGCTCCTGATGATGATTTGCCTTCTCCTAAGGCTATTATAGAGAGTTCACAAGTTTCTGTAAGAAATCAAACTGTAGTGGAAGTAAAGGATAAAGGTGTTAATGGTGTTAAGCAGGTTAAGAGACTAACTAGGAGCCAGTTAAGGAAGGATACTTCTGAGGATGATGAAGATTTCAGCTCGATTATAGATAAGCAACTGAAGCAGGCCAGGAAAAAAAGGCTGGTCAAAAACTCTAGACAGCCTTCAATTACAAGTAACTCTAAATGTTCTCTTAACTATGATTAGTTTACTTAATTGGAATATAAGAGGCATCAAAGCCAAATCTTCTTTTAGAATACTTAAACATCTCTCGAAAAAGAATAAAGCTGTAATTTTTGTTGTCCAAGAGCCTTTGATTTGTGGTGAAAATCTCAGTATTTATGCTTCTAAACTTGGGTATAATCATAGTGCTAGAAATATTTCAAACAAAATTTGGGTTTTTTTAGGATGATAACATTACAGTCAATGTTTTAATTGATCATGAGAAATGTCTTCATATTGAAGCTAATCATATTCATTTTGACAAAAACATTCTATTAACTTTTGTTTATGCGAAGTGTCAGCGCTTGAATAGACTTAATCTTTGGGACACTTTAGGTAGTATCTTGTGCACTGATAAACCATGGCTTGTATGTGGTGATTTTAATGCAATTTGTTCTGTTGATGATCAGATAGGTTGTGTTACATTTTGTCAAAATAGTGCTGACGACTTCAACAGAATGATTAGGGACTGTAGGCTTCATGATGCTGGGTTTGCAGGCTCTAGATTCACGTGGTCTAATAAGGCTAAGTGGAGACGTTTAGATTGGGGTTTTATTAACAATACTTGGGCTAATCTCTTTAATAATACTAATGTGATTCATAAGGCCAGGACTGGGTCTGATCACATGGTCATTCTTATCAACATTGCTAGTCTTTCTCAAGCTGTTAAGAGGAACTTTAGGTTTCAAAACATGTGGCTTATGGATGAGGAGTTTCTTCCGTATGTTTCTGAGAGCTGGATTAAGGTTATGGATGGTGATCCTTTGTCAATCTTCTAGAAGAAATTAAAGAGGTTAAAAGCTGATCTCAGTATTTGGAACAAGCAACATTTCGGGAATATTTTTAGCAAGATTAAAGCTTTGGAGGATGATGTTTTAAGAGTTGAAACATTGCATCAGCAGCTTAATTACAGTTCTACTAAAGATGAGCTTAATAAAGTTAATGCTAAGCTTTTGAATTCTTATAATATAGAAGAGGAGTATTGGCTACAAAGGTGTAATGTTGACTGGCTTAAGGATGGGGACAATAATACAAAGCTGTTTCATAATTATGTTACAAAGAAAAGAAAGAAAAATGCTATCAATGGAATCTAAGAGAACAACACTTGGATTCTTGATAGGGATGACATTGGGGCTTCTGTTGTTACTTTCTTTACTCAGGCCCTTGCAACCAGTCCCTACAAAGTCAAGCAGGATGAATTAGAAATAATGAATCACATTATGTTTAATGTTATTCCCAAGATTATAACTCAAGATGAGAATAAAAGTTTGCTAAAGCTGTCTGATGAGGATGAGGTTCTTAAAGCTATCAACAGCCTTAAAGCTTCTAGTGTGGTAGGTTTGGATGGCTTCAATCTAATTTTTTATAAAAAATGCTGGAGCATCATTAAACATGATCTTATATCTGCTATTCATCATTTTATGAGGGGATTTAATATTCCTAAAGGCATTTTAGTAACTAGCATTTGCCTGATTCCTAAGTCCATAAATCCTACTAGCTGGTCTCACTATAGGCCTATCAGCCTGTGTTCTTTGATGAATCGTATCATGGCCAGGATTGTTAACAGCAGACTTGTTGTCCTTTTACCTAAGATTATTTCTAAGTCTCAGGGAGGTTTTGTCCCTGTCAATTCTATTCACTCTAATATTCTAACTGCCAATGAACTATTGCATGACCTTAATAGAAAAGTTAAAGACCAGAATGTCATTGTTCAGTTAGACATGTGCAAAGCTTTTGACACGCTGAGTCACTCTTTTATCATTAAAGTTCTGAGCTGTTTTGGCTTTTCTAAACGTTTTACTGACCTTATCTACAGAATGATATCTAATGTGCATGTTTCCATTTTAATCAATGGTGCTTCCTATGGCTTCTTTAAGACTGTTAAGGGGCTAAGGCAGGGTGATCCCCTTTCGCCTAGCCTCTTTATAATTGCTGAGGAAGTCTTACTAAGAGGTATTTCCATGTTTTTTCATGAGAATAAGTATATGAAGTATAAGTGTAGGAATAGTCTATGTATCAGCAATCTTTCTTTTGCTGATGACATTCTTTTGTTTACTAATTGTAAGGATGCAACATTAGCATCACTTAACACTTTTTACAGGACTATCAGGCAACCTCAGGTCAAGTTATCAATAAGAGTAAGACTAAAGTTATTACTGCTAATAGAACTAATGAAGCTAAGATCAACTCTATCTCCAATATTTCTGGTTTCAATAATGCTATTTTGCCAACTGACTATTTGGGCATTACTATCAGTACTCATAATAAGTCTATTATCTATACTAAGCTGCTAAATAAGATTAACAATCGTATTGCTGAGTGGGAATCTAAGCATCTTTCGTTTGCTGGGAGATTAACATTGATTAATTCTGTGTTAATGAACATTGTTCTTTATTGGATGCATGCTAATGTTATTCCTGGCAATGTCATCTGCAAAATTGAGAAAGCTTTTAACAGCTTTCTTTGGGGCTCTACTAGAACTGAGAATAGGATTCATTGGTGTTCGTGGAGAAGCGTTTGTAAAACGTTTGGTGAAGGCGGTTTGAACATCAGAAACCTGGCTGATGTTCAACTTGCAATTTCGTGCAAGCTTTGGATGCAACTAAGGGATAATAAGCTTCTTTGGGCCAATCTTCTACATAATATTTATTGTAAGTCTAAGCACCCTCTACAGCTTAATAATAACTTGAAAGGTTCTATGGTTTGGAATAGGTTGCAAAAGATCAAATCAATTGCTGAGCAGTTTGTCTGCTGGTCTCTTGGGGATGGCAGCATAGACTTCTGGTTGGACATATGGTTTAACTATGATCCCCTCCTCACTCTAGATGGCTCTATTGATAACAATTGGTACTATCTTGAAAAGGTAAACAAGTACTGGTCTAATCATCATTGGAATCTCTCTAGTATTGAGAATCTAATCAGTGAGAATGATTATGATAGAATTAGCAACTGCAATATTAATAGTAATTACAGTGATAGGATTGTGTGGAGCTTATCTACTACTGGTGCCTTTAGTCTTAAACATACTTGGGATTACATAAGTAATCATCATAGAGAAACTAGTCTTTTTAAGAAAATTTGGAATGATTTAACTCCTAAGAAGCATGCTTTTATTCACTGGAAACTAATAAAAAACTTTATATCTACTGACTCTACTCTTAGGAATAGACATATGATCATAGTCTCTAAGTGTTTTTTTTGTCAAAGCTATGAATCTAATGAGCATTTGTTTATTGCTTGTGATACTGTGTGGAAGGTTTGGATGCACTTTGCTCATCTTTTTTACATCAGAATTTATAAATATATGACTCCCATCCACATGACTCGAACATGGCATAGTTTCTATAGTAAAATCAATCACATTAGACATGTTATTCCTTCTATTATCTTTAGTCTGATTTGGAAATATAGAAATCAGGCTAAGTTTAAGAATGTTTATGTTTCTTCGAACTTCATTATTAAAGCAGTTTACCAAATCATTACCTATATGAATGCTGCTGGTAGTTTTAAGTCTCAGCACTGGTCTAATGATCGTAATATAGCTGTCTGTTTTGGGCTCTTCAACTTAGCCAGCAAGCCTAAGTCTGCTAACAGATCTATTGTTCACAAGTGGACTGCTCCCAATCCTGGGAGGCAGAAGGTAAACACTGATGCTTCTGTAATCTACAATGGTGAAGCTGGTGCTGGTGTTATCATTAGGAATCATGAAAGTAATCTTATATATGCTGCTTGTGAGGTCTATGGTAAGCTTTCTCCTCTAATGGCTGAAGCACGGGCTCTAATGGATGGTTTGCTAGTCTGTAACTCTAAAGGTCTTAGCAACATTGATATAGAAACTGACTCTTCTTTACTTGTTGATTTTATCAAAAATATTAATCATGTTGCAACCCCTTGGTCTCTTGTTCCTCTTTTAAATTGTTGTAGAATGTTAATCTCTCCTTCTATGACTATCAATCACGTATATAGAGATAGCAATCGAGCTGCTGACTGGCTAGCTCGGTGGACGATTAAATGCAAAATGAAACAAACTTATGACTTCTCTTCTGCTCCGACTGATCTTAAGTCTATTCTAGTCTTAGAAAGTTTAGGCATACCTTATATTAATAGCTCATCAGCATTGTTCTAATGAGTTTCAAGTTGCTTTCAGCTTATGTAGCTTGGGGCTGTCTGCTTCTGCTAGCTGGCTGGTGCTTGAGGATGCAACATTGTTGTCTGTTTGTTCAAGATTTCTTCTCCATTGGTTGTTGTAATCAAAGTGGGTTGATTGTTCGTGGTTGGTGATTTGTCTCGATGGTTACTGCATTAGCTTGTAGATGACTGGAGCTGGCTGATTGGGCTTTATTCTGTCATCAAAGGTGTTGCTGCCTTTAAAATCGGCTGCTTAAATATTAAAGGAGCTGAATCGATTGCTGAGTTGTTTGAGCTATGGAATTCGTTGATTCAAGTAGCCATGGTTGATTGAAGTTTTGAAGTCTCTAATGCTGGGCTCTTGCTGCTCCTTCTTTGAATGTGTTTTAAGCTTTGGTTGCCATTAGCAGCAAGGTTTCTAGGCTTTTAGTCTCTTTATTCTAGCTTCTAAGTGAAAACCCTTTCTTTTAGGTTTCTAGGGTTTGGTTTGGACGGGTTTTGGCGCCAAATCTAATTTGTACTCTAAATTTTCATTTAATATCAAATATAAGTCCTTTGCTAAAAATAAAAAAAGTAATAAAAAAATATAAAAGTTCTAAAACCTAATATGTAAAGTGATTTTTTGAAAAAATTATATTTAAAGTATTTTCACCCATCTCCCTAAATGTTTAAACGTGTATTCCGGATTAAACAGTAAAGTGCAAATGAGTTTAAAGGTTTTGAAACAGATTGGTCTATTCAATTTTTTTTAAAAAAAATAAACACAAACTAGGAGCAATAAAATAAATATCCTTCCACGATCCACTCATTGTTTTGTTACAAAATATATTTCAAAATCTAAATAACAAATATGTAGATTTTTAATTTACTTGCAAAAGATTTATATACCAATAAAAAACTATTCAGCTTTTTTATAAATTTAATATTTTGATAATTTTAAATAATCGAAATATATTATTTAGTAATTTTTATAAATAAATACTTACGATGTTTTTCATTATAAAATTTTATTATTAATAATAGTTTGATCGGTAGATGGTGAATATTTCAATATCAATGTAGTTAGTGTTTTTATTTCACTTTATAAAAATAATTTCACATCGGAAAATACGGGAACCAATCGATAAATAATTTTTAATATTTAAGTTATACTTTTAAAATAAATTAATAAACGTTATCATAAAACTTTTTTTATTTTTATTTCATATGGCTGAGAGTGCTAACTCGAACCAAAAATAATATATCAGTTCGAGTTAACTGAATTTTGATTTTTTATGATCAAAATTAACGTATTATTTGATCTTGAACATTCAAAGATTTATGAATATTTTTAGAGAAGTAAGTTTTCTATTAAACTTGTTAACATATATATATATATATGAACAGTAATAAGTTTCCTTATCAAAATTGTTAATTAATTATCTACGAGGTAGATGTATAGGCGTTGATCGGGTATCATGTGGATGTATTGTTACAAAATCACACAGATTACCTTGTGCATTTGAGCTAGCCAAGTTGTAAAGAGAACATATATTCATAAGTTATTCTTATGCGATATATTTTGGTAAACTTTAGATATTGTTCCTTGTTTGGAAACTACATCTGAAGATGTTGTTATAAAACATATACGAATAATCGACAGTTTTGTTCGTCATTACACATACATTTAGGCTGATATAATAAATAGTATGATGCAAATTTTTAATCTTAAAAAGAGTCATGCGGTAGAATTTATAAAATTAATTAATAATAGGGGTAGAAAAAATTGAGCCTCACCGGTCGACTAAACGGGAGAAATATTATTTTGAGCACATCTTCGAGGAAATTGATAATCCCAGTACATCTAGTAGGATAAGTAGCATGACACAAATGAAGTTAATCTCATTTCTGACGCCTAAAGCTTCCACAATAAAACTTCACTCATACAAAAAATACCAAAATTTTCTCATATTAAGCCCAAAGATGGTTTGTTGTACGTGAGTCACATTCTAAAAAATTATATTATAATTCTCACGTTAAAGATGTTGTATCATACAAAAGTTACACTTATCGAAATGTATGTTAAAGGCTTAATGACGTTAATGAAGAATGGACATTTATGAGGTTACTATGATTACAGAATTAAAATATAATCATGATCTGTATTTAGAAGTGTATGGTTTATAATAAAATTTAAATACAAAGTCGTTCGAGTTAAATTGATTCAAATTTAATCTGGGTAATCGGTATTGGTATTCATTTCCTGGAATCAGATTATTTATAACTACTCGCTATTAATATCTGGTCTACAATTTTTTTCTTCAAAGATGTGAGATATCTATTACGTTATGCGTTTTCCCACCGCATTCGAAAACTATCATAGAATATTGGAATTTCTTTCATTTGTGGATGTCATTTCATTCATTTAAGTAAATTAATTGTTTTATATTATATTAAGTTTATGTTATATTACGCTAATAGGTTTATCTAATTCTTTCTTTAATTTATAGGTTTATATGTTTCTAAATAAACCGTTTTAGAATTTATTCTATCTTATCGCTTCACATAAAAAATATATATGCATGGTAGTTTTGTACTACTTAAAACTTAACAAATATAGTTAGATCAGGCCTCCCGTCTTGTTAGATGAAGAATCATTTGTGACCGATTTAACCAAAGATGTGTGAAACTTTATCATGCCAAATATGGTTATTTTATTTTATTCTTTTTTACTTGGTAATTGTACAGTTTGAACTTTGTTTAGACCATAGTTTTATTTATGTACTTTGTTCAGACATGAATTGTTAGCATATTTTAATTCATAGCAAAATAACCAAAAAAAGTAAAAGGTATCAAATGTCAAACTAAACTTAGCTTTGCTCTCGAAATATCTAGCTGGTGTGTCGAAGAGAATAAAAAGTAAATTCTTGAGCTTGAAAATTACTTGGTGTGTATCTACATAAGTTCAATAAAGTGATAACATATTATATGTATAACGGAGCCACTATCCCATGGAAATGATTGTAGATACACACCTCTAACATCTCGGTGAAGCCATAAAATACCTTCATGTTAAGAAGCAAACTCTCCTCAAGTAAATGGTATGACTTGCCAATATCATATGACCCAAGTTTTATCTTTCCAGCTATCCTAGATGCTTTAAATAGTATAAATAATCCAAGGGAACAACATTACCCATATTTTCGTAAATATGCGACAATCAAATAAGCGCATAAGATAAGTGAAGATTGTAAAAGTGACATAAGGCTTTTGTGAGAGTCCGACTATTCTAATAGCTTGTGCCAAAAAAGGTATCATGCGACCATGTTAGACAAAAAATAAAGCTACTTTTGGTTAGTTGCTATTTTAATTCTTTAACATGAATATCGAGCATGTTTGAAAAATACATTAACCTTTCATCATTCTCTTCAACACACATGAGGCTCTAATATATCATTTGACGCTAGAAGCCCTATGATCACATGGACGTCGTCTAGTATTACCATTATTTTACCAAATAGAAAATGTAACGACTTTGTTTATGAGTTTTATCGCTCGAGGAACATACGTCGACCAACCTTTTAGGAATTCGATAAAATAACCAAAGGGTGTCCTCATAAGCTCATCCTTAACCCGAGTCTAATTGTCCATGTTGGTGATGGTAAAACTTAGTTTAAGGGTAAAATCGGGTTTTAAACATTTTCTCGTTGATATTAAGTATTTTTTGTAAGAGGTTGTGAGAGAAAGGAGGTGCGTCCTTGTATTTAATGTTTTTTAAAAGGTCCAACCCATATTAATAATGTTGGTTGGGGTATTTATACTATTTTTCTCTGACCCATGGGCTGTGCTGGTTGGATCTTATAGTCGGGTCAATCATATGAGCCCCCAAGCCCAATAAATAAGGTGCTAGGCACATAGCTGAGTCATTGTTCCACTCAAGCTATTGTTCATCCATTCACTTTTATTCGATCTGTCTGAAATACCCTTCACATAATATCAGAATCACTGGTGATATGCTTCCAGCGATATCCAAACTGATCACATGTCATATCTCCTAAGTGTTTCATATAAAGGGAAACATAAAATATTTGATTGATCCTAAAAGACATGCGAAAATATATTAGTAACAAAACTATCACGAGTAAGTAAACCAATGTAAATTATTAAAACTCAATTATAGTAATACTTCTTTTAGTTTACTAAAGGGATACTTCAAACAACTGAAGAGTCGTGATATTACTACCGACTGACACTTGATATTAGTTGTTGGAAATATCTTTAAGCGATGTTTTATACCATTCGGTTCGTGTCTTCAAGGTTTTCATTCATTCCGTCCGATGTTGTTTATCGACGAAACGTTTTTAACCGACAAGCATAGGGGTGTATTGTTATCTGTTGTAATAAATGATGGTACAAACGGTTAGTTTCATGCTTGTCTTCTATATTTATGATGTGCGAGTTTAGTTAAGATTAGAACGATAATACGATTCTAATATATTGGAAAGATGAGAGTTGTGTTTTATCGGAAACCATGCAAGGTCTTCCATATTTGAACCTTGATACTTATGATATAAAAGAAATCACAAGATATGTGCATTTCATACCACGCGATTTTAAAAAATATTTTTCTTGCGCGAGTTCTTTATAAACCAATCACGTGATTTCTCCCAATATTTTGACCATGCTAGACATGTATAAGTTGTGACTGACGAATGCGCGAGTTGTATTGTAGAAGTGCCGCACAATTTATTTTATATAATAAGTATGCGAGCTCTTTGTATATTTTGAGGATGCTAGATATGTAAAAGAAGTTTACTTTTTTTATATTGTAGGTATATTTCATGTTGCATTTGGTATTGTTGGTAGTGAAGATGCTGACAATTGGCTATGGTTTTTTAAGAGTTTGAAACCTGATTAGTCGGAGCGTCAAATCACAATTATTTCATACCGTCACTTAAGTATCCTTAATGTTGCTTCTGTTTTGTATCAAAACCCATATCATGCGTACTGTACTTTTCATCTTGCTTAGAATTTGAGGAATGCTCTGGATCACACTAATAGAGAGTTTAAATCTAGGATGTTATATCTGTTTAATCGATGTTCTTATACTCCCACGGTATATATTTTTAGTGCTTATCTTTCAGAATTTATATATAAAGTTTTTATAGAATTAAAAAATATCTTAAAAATTTACCTCTGGAGAAGTATGCTCAGACATTTGTTAAAGGAAAATGATATGATGTTATAGCATCTATCGCGGTCGAATTATTTAACACATAGATAAAAAAAACTATGAAGTCTATCCGTTGTTGAATTGGTTGGCAAGATTATAGTCTTACTTATGAATCAAATTTCACAACGTTTTCCGAATGGGCTAAGATGAAGTACTAATTTAAGCTCCGGGTATGAAAAAAAGTTAAAGTATAATGTTGATAAGGTCGTACATGGAAACTTAGTAAGTCTTATGCAACCTTGTTTGAAGTTTTTTCATATCCTGCATAGGAACAAGATTGTTTTTCATGTTCTCAAACTTTAGCGGCAATACAATCAACTCAACAATATCTTATAACGTTGATAGAGTTATTTTTCACGGTTAGGAATTACAGGTTAACTTACTCTTTTAGCATACTTGCTATAACCAATTTCAGCAAAGGATCAAGCTCTAATGATTCGTTAGAGCTGGAAATTCTGCCTCCCAACATGAAAAGATGAGTTGAAGACTTAAGAAAAATAAAATTCAATCTGTAGGAGAAATAAGAACCAAGTTATTGAGGTGTGGTCGTTGTTCCAAACCAGGCCATAACAAGATGACATGTGAGGTTACACTTTAAAGTGCGATTGTTATACATTTTAACATACCACCTCTTTCTTAGAGCTGAACTACGCGAGTTCTTTATATTCCAAACGCACAATTTTAGTTAATGTTATATTTGCGCGAGTTCTTTATAATCCATGTATGTGAGTTGTTTGTATATTTAACAGTTTGAGTTTAAAATCCATCACTATGTGAGATATGTGCATTTCAAACCGTGCGATTTTAGTTAATATTTTAAACGATCCAAATTCTTTGTAAATTATACTTGCGCGATTTTATGCAGTAATATACTTGCACAATTTCTTTGTAATCAAGACGTGCGGGTTATTTGTAATTTTCACCATTCGAGTTTAATGTCCATCACTAGATCCTTGTGGATATTACTAAGAAGACGTGCATGTCAAATCGTGCAATTTTAGTTAATTTTTTAATGATCCAAATTCTTTATAAATTAAACTTGTGTGATGTTATTGAATATTATACATGCACGATTTCTTTGTAATCCAGTAGTGCGAACTAGTCAATTTCTTTGTCCATCACTAGATTTGTGTGGTTATTACTACGTGAGATATGTGTATTTTATATAGTGCAATTTAAGTGAATATTAAAATTGCGCGAGTTCTTTGTAATCCGCTCGAGCGAGTTCTTTGTAACTTTAACCGTTCGAGTTCTAAAACAATCATTACATCATTCTGTATATTGTTATGCGAGATATATGCATTTCACACTGCATTATCTAAAGTTTTTTTTTATACTTGAACGAGTTCTTTGTAATCCAATCACGTGAGTTCTTCGGATATTTAAACATCATATTTACTTCTAAGGCTGACTTAATGATCATAAATTTTTTATATTAATTTTATTTTAATCAAAACAGATTACATGGCCCTAACAATGTCTAGACACTCAATCCTGACAAAAAAATACATCATATTCTAGGATTGGTCAGTTTAAATCAAAACAAAAAATATGCAAAATAAAAACAATCAGCCATCAGAAGAGTCTTCTTCGTCAAAGTCCTCGTATTTTTCTTCTTCCTCCTCATCATCTTTGTCATATTCTTCGAAATCCGTATCCATCTTGTTGTTGGCCTCGTCATCTTTGACGTTGGTGTACTTGTCCTGTACATTTTCTTACTCATATGCGGCTTACTCGTCTCTCTTTATTTTTCTATGTGGAAGCTCGTTCGGTTCAGAGTCATCCCCCGAGTGTGACTATGAGTCGGCATAGAATTACTTATCATGAAACGAGAATATGGACCCAATATTTGAATAGTTCGATGAGTACTTGGTCGTCGTGGTGTGTTTGTAGTCGAAGAAGTGTTTGGACTCATTAGAAAAGACATCATTCAAGGATGAGTATTCGTAAGAGTCTGGAGAAGAAGGGGCCACATCATTTGATGATATGGATTTTATGAGTGTTTCAATTTTAAGAGTTTATAAGTTACACTCTGTGGGTACTCATATTTATAGGCAAGATTCTAACTCAACTTTAACTTGCTCACAATATTTGTTTTGTAGTTATTGATTTAGTCATGATTAAAAATCTACCTTTGTCTAATCAAGCAATAAATTAGCCAATAGGAAAATAACTATTAAAATACTGACATGATTTGATATCCACTAGTTGCTATTTCCTTTATTAATTACGATGCAACTTTAGTGTATAGACGAGTTACGAAGGCATTTTGAAAATAGGCAAACATGTGATTTCTTTTCATTCTGAACCATGCGAGATTAATGAGAATATTTACCTAACATACAACCCAACTAATTAACGTGGAATTTATTTTATATAACAAACGTGCGAGATTAATGTTAAACAACCCACTCGAAATACATACCTTACTCACTATAATATATCAAATTACTTACAGAATCTATCATATTACAAATTTGTTCACATCAGAGAAATATTTATCAAGTTAGCTGCCACCAAACGTTAGTGTTTGTATCATATAGGAAATTATAAAACATTTAAGCTCTAGTAGTTCACACATATCTTCGCTGTAATTTTTTGATACAGAGCTTTTATGGATGATATTTTTGGCGTATTCACAAACAAAAACTCCGCAGTCGAGGCTGATTTGTTTTTGTTGTGTTATAATTTTTTTTACTTTATATAATTTCTTTACATTAGGTATGTATCATTTTTTTATACAATATGTCAACTTTTAAGAAGTTTTTTGAGCAATTAGCAGCACAGATATGAAAACTAATCAGGTGCTTTGTTTGAAACTTTAATAATGCGATGTGATTGTAGAAGAACATGCGATCTGTTTTGAAAAGGTAACCGCATGATTTATTTTAAGGTGAAAACATACGTTTTATTTGAAAAAAACTTACAACGATTGTTTGAATATCCAACATGCGATGTTTTTTATTCAACTATCACGCGTTTGCTTTGAAAAATACTTACCATGGCATCGGTAGTTTTTCTTGTGCAGTATGTTGTGTATATACTGCTTGGCATGAGTGGGTTATAGTTTTTTTCGTTCTGTTCTCCATATCAATAACCATCAAGGTCCATTGGTTCATTGTATCCTTGCTTATGTGTCACACCGCAAGGAACACAATGCATGTGTCGTGCCTTACATTTTTGAATACTTCATCAGCAAGTCTTGACAGATGTCTCTTACCGGACAGTGTTTTATGCATTAAAAAAAAGAATTACAAACAGTTTTGTTATAGTAATCGATAACTAATTTTAGCTACACTTATGGTTGCAATGGAATTTTTTTGTATCATAGTGTATTTAGTACTGTAAGAAACTTTGAAATCTTTAAATGATGCTTTACAATCTGCTTCTTTAAGCATCTTATAAATCCAAGCTTTGATATCTACCAAATAAAAAGTTGGAGGCGTATAAAAAAATGAAAGATCAATAAACATGTGAGTTCCTAATATAGATGATCATACTAGACTAGGGAAACATTACACATGTGATGTCCTAGTATAAGTAATGATGCTAGACTAATCCAACCCAACTAACATGCGATTATACCTTTGAATCCAATGTTACTTAGCTACACTTAAAGTCTAGGTCACATTCGTATGGTAGCGCCATCACTTCACTCACAGTTATGTTAAGTTTGTAGGAGAACTGTGATACTGGTAAATACCATACTTTTGGATCTTCTTGTTCTTATACCTTTTATATTTTAAGGATTTTGTGGTATTCACTAACCTCGAAGATCTGCGTTGTTGCTATACTCTTTTCGCAACCAAGGAAATCTCTGCAGCAACTACCAATGATATTGTCTCATTTACAACCTTGTCAGCAGCACCATATTTTAAATTTTGATCAAGCGTAGACTTCGAGATAAAATCTAAACTTTGTTGCACGACAACATTTTCCTCAACCTTTTCTACTTCGTTAGAAAAATATTGTGTACATTATATGAAAAAATTCATCTAAGAGTGGTAGTTCAAAACATATTTTTTCCTTCGTCGTATCAGGTGATGTTAATGATTGTTCTTGGGTGGCTTATTCTGACTTTACGACCCCTGGTTGTTGGTGTTCGGCTTCCTCTTTAGAAAGTTATTGGACTTCTGTTGCTACTTCTAGTTGGGTTAGTAGTTATACCTTTGTGCAGGGTTGTGCTTCTTGTTAAGGTTGGGCTTCCTTTTTAGCTTGTTGATGGAGTGTTGGTGTTGCTTCGGTTTGGGTGAGTTTTTCATTCTTTTTCAAGGCTAGTTGTTCATGTTATGCTTGATGGTGTTGGTGGCGTTGCTGCATCATCTTTTTTTGTATTTATTAATGTTGTTGTTCTGCTTGTTGTTGGTCATCATGTTCTTGTTGGGATTCTTCTTCTTCTTCGGGTTTACCATGGCATACCTTGCACGATGAAAATTAAATTCCATATATAATGGTCATGTGATTGCTTTGAAATATCAAACATTTCAAATATGCAAGTTCTCATATACCCAAGCATGAAATGCAACCAAGTGATTGATTTATAGTTAAAAACATATGATTGCTTTGTTAATATAACCATGAAATTTTTATGGTTTTACAAGCATGCAATTTATTTGATGTTTCACATACAATTTGTTCAGTATTTATAACATGCAATTTATTTTTTATATACTAATAGAGTTCTTTGATATCTTAACCGTGAAAGTTATTTGATATATAAATCATGCAATTTGTTTCAACATTGACCACGACACTTCTTTGAAACATTAACCATACGAGTTATTTCATGCATCAACGATCCAAATGTAACAAAACAACATATCAAAGTATAATAAAACAACATATCCAAATCCTAGAATATATGACTTTATAAACACACAATATATGACAAAATATATTCAGAAAGATGAATTTTAATGAACTTAAGATCCACTTACATCTTCACGATCTTCATGTTCCAGTTATTCCACTCCCAGTTCCAGTGGCTCCATTTTTGTAGTGAATTTCTTCTGTAATTGTGGTAGTAGTGGTGTAGTCTCTAGAGGAGACTAATATGTATCCACTACCTTTGTAGGTTATTCCACTATTGTAGCTTTTGCATCCTATCCAAGTATTACTACTGTTGTAAATAGACTAAGTTTTACCCACTACCTCTTTTTTACCAACTTCTTGTTCAGCTTGGTCCACTACTGTACCCACATCATGTTCTGCTTAGTCCACTGCTGTAATGTCTCCATCTTGTTCGGGTTGGTCCAGTACATGTTCAGGTTAGTTTACTAGTATAGTATCCCCTCCTTGTTCACATGGTACAACTGTTGTTTTTATTGATGTAGCCCAGAAAGTCCAAACAAAATCCTTTTTAATTTTATTTTATTTTATTCAAATATCTTATGTATTTAAATCAAATCTAATTATATTAAGATTTGATTTTATTTTATTTTATTTTAAAATATTTATTTTATTTCCTTGTATTATAATTTAGGGTTTTGAGAAGCTATTATATAAAGCCTCATATGCCTTAAGTTATTTTAAGTTTTTGGAATAATAGATTTTTATCTCTGAAAATTTCACTCTTTGTCACCCTTAGATTAGGGTTGCATCATGTTACCCTTGAATTAGGGTTTCATCTGTCGTTGCTTCTTCTTCTGTTTCCGCCGCGTCATCATTTATGTCTGCGGTTTAGATGCTACCGGTATTGTACCATCTTGAGGTAAAATATATACGACACATTCATTGGTACATTTTCAGTTGGTGCTGGATACTATTCTTCAGCTACCTCTTCAGATGTTTGTGTTGCTGATTCAGGGGTATCATGCAAATAAAAAAACATAGAAATTGTTTAAGTTCTTCTTTTTCAGTAGTAATTTTATTTTCTTGTTGTTCAATTTTAGTAAGTAAATATGGTAACTCTTTCTGTAGGTGTTGAATATGTCACAACAATACCAGAAATATTATTTTTTTTCTTTGTAAGAATGAAAAATGTAACATATATAACAAGCTAAAACATATACAATAATACCAAACATCAAAGACACATACTTACTTGTTTATCATTTTCGACAAACAAACGCTTCAAACGTTTATTATCAACAGAGCTCATGTACGCATTCGTTTTCCTTTTTTGTCTCCCTTTTTGATGTAAAACAGAATAGGTATGGCTCTTGACAGTGGTTGTTTTTTTGTTTCAGATGTTGGTCTGAGCTTTGGATGTCGTCGCGACGCTCTTTGAGGTCCTTCTACTTTTTTTTTTACTTACATGGAGTCATCTTGTGTTGGACGACATAATCATTGAGCGGTCAATCGAAATCATCTTCTACACCCCCTCTGTTATCAACTCAGCCTCCAAAACCTATCCAGTAAAGAACAACTCAGTAGCAATCTGATTGGTTTCTTGATCGCGCGATTGGTTTAGGTTATGAAACATAATTTTTTTATAATGTCACTATGCGATTTGTCTTATACAGAAACTATGCAATTTCTATAATACTTAATATATGCGTCTTCTATTATACCAAATCATGTATGTTTTATTATACTAAATCTATGTGTGTTTCGTTAGTCCACACTGCGCGAGTTCTTTACAAACTACAATAACATATTGGAATATATTATACTTGATCTTCTTGTAGCTGGTGAAAAATATTAATCATCTTTATGGTTGTTGGCTTGCAGTCCAATAATCACCGTTTGTAGCATCTTGGATCATGTCCGGCTTGGCGAGATCAAACTCAATGGTTGTATGCTCCATGATGAAGGGTTGCATCACAAATTTAATTAGCATTAGCACATGTTTTTAAAACTTATATTTCATTATGTAGCAACATACTTTCGAATAAAAGTGCAACACAACCAATAACTCTTATCTGGTTTCCGGTAGCAATAGAAGCTCCAATTGACCTAAAAACGTTTCTGCAATATTGCTCGAGACCAATCGTAGTTGTTTATTTTGTTCTGTTTTTTGACATAATACACCACTGTCCAACCCATTATATCTCTTGAAACTGAGTAGAATAGGGTAGAGCAAATAAACAATATCAATAGTCGAGCAACGTCCTTCGTAGCATGCTCCTGCCTTTCCTGATAACTATCTTTATACCTTCATGTAAAACACTGCACACCATGCTAGATTAGTGAAAATGAAGATCATACTTATAACAGACCTTAGATATAAAGGTACCTTTATCATAATATTTGATACCGATTTGCTACTTTTCGGTCCTAATTTTCTTGAGCGGGGAGTCAATGAGTACGTTTCCATTAACCTGGAATCATTCTCTGCACCTTCTTTAAATCAAGCTAAAAATCCTCATGATTTGGTTAGAGATATTTCCTTTGTCCCATGTTTAAGCCCGAGTATGACCTTTACATCATTCGCTATTAGGTTCACCGGTTTAGACCTGATTTGAAAAGTGTTTTCCTCGACCAAAAATGTCTTTATAATCTCCTTGATCAACTTATAATAATTTTTCATCAACATACTATCATTGCGGAGGTCAAATAATGTTTTCAAAAACATGTAGAAAAAAGTGTCTTTGGTAGCTTCTATGTGTTCAGATGTAATTATATTTCTTTTGTTCAGGTTTATAATGCTCATTAATCTTGATTTGTAAAAGCCTCATTTCGCAGACATATTTTCTGCAAATATACAAATGCGAGTTGTTTGATAAATAATCCATAACAGTTCTTTACAAATTCAATTGTGTGTTTTCTTTGAAACAATAAACACAACGGTGCGAGTTCTTTGAATTAACAAACAAGCGCGTTTTATTCGAAAACTAAACATGCGTGTTTATAGGAAAACACAACACACAAATACAATCACGCGATTTCTTTGAACCAACACAGAAAACCCACCCCAAACTATGTGAGTTCTTTGAAAATCATAACAACAAGATGACAGATTAGTGCATCCACATATGAACATGATGCAAGTTTACATTTATTTACACATACTAATCATCCACATATGAACATGATGCAAGTTTACATTTATTGACACATACACGTCGGCAACAAACCGAAATTTGAGTCTCGACGCCTAAACCCATAAACTAGACAATACACTACAACCTATGAACAACACAATACATTAAAATGGAACACAATATGTGCACCTAAAAACCGTAGAAACTAACTAGAAACATAATGTCAACTAGAACCAGAAACGGCATGATCGATGGTATACCTATCAACGATATAAGTTTAACAAAAACGGCCCTTGTAATATAAGTTTAACAAAAACGGCCCTTGTAATACAATATACATATAGTACAAACCCACAATCACATTTTAATAAATGAAATACAGTGAAATTCTTTAAAAATTTCGAATTTAGTACTTGTATATAGGTATTGAGGTCTGAACGCCGACTTAATCGTTAAATATGTTTTCCTAAATGATGAACAGCGGCTGATGATGTGTTAATTGCTTTGTCGGAGTTTCAAATGGTCGTCGGAGGTTTCGCCGGAAGGAGACGGTAAGTTGGTTCGTTTTCGATTCCTAAATTTACTTTGATTTAATGTTTTATATTGGGTTTAATAAATTTGAGAAGGAATAATGGTGAAATTTTTTTGTTAAAAAAAGAAATCAATCTAAAAACCTTATTTATATCGGTGGAAGTGTTTTTATCCATTTTTAAAATTCAAATACCAACCAGTACTATACAATTTCTTAAAAAATGTATTTATGACTATTTTTCTCCTACAAAATTATCAGCGGCCCAATAATGGCGAATAATTAAGTCCCTATGTATTTGCTCTCTTCGGTTCAGCTTCCACGGCAAATGGTAAAGTTCATAATAATAGATTCTGTTTTAGACACCATCTAATTAGATTTTAAAAATCATTAAAATTTATATTCTGTTCATCGATATATGGACCCATATTTAACAACAAGCATAATTTATTGATAAAATTTTATTTATCAATTTCCTCTACACACCAAACCGTGTACAAGCACAACAGGATTCCTTTGAACTAAGGAATCCAGTTTACAGGCTCTACATAATTATACCGACCGAAGCTAAAGCAATAGGATATTACATCAAAATGTAGGAAAAGCAATGGTGGTTAACTAAGGTCAGCCATATCAACATTCAACACCATCTGGAAGTATAAAGGTATCAGCTGCACCAAGCTTCCTTCTCTCTTCGGCTGAGTCATCATCGTTACTTTCTTCCTCTGCCATATTAGTAGGCGAAGTAGGATCATGTACACTTCTCGATCGGGAAAATGGAGTTGCAAGCATACTCACTTGTCCAAAGTGGGATATTTCGACAACAACTGTGTCGTCGTCTTCTGGGAGTGGTTGTTTCCATGGTTCTCCATCAATTCTCATGAATGCATTCTTAGCTTCTCCTTTATGAAACTCAAACCGGACTCTGCTTGCCTATATACAGACGTCCAACAATAAGAGCAAATAGACATTTTAGTAAATTCATAAACATGAAGATTATTATAACCTTTACCTGTGCAAGGCGAGTTCCATGCCCATTTGGTGCGAGCAAAACTAGTCCATGCCAAGCATCTCTAAAACCGACGATCTCAATCAAGCCATCATCTACATATGGGGGAGTCAAACCCCTCTGCAAAGAAATAACCTTGGGGATTAGGTATTAAAGTTTTTGATGAAAATATGATTCATTTTGTTCTTTTAAGTCCCCGTAAAAAATGCAGAAAAGACTAAGTTTGAACTACCTCTCGTAATTTCTTTTGATATGGTGTTCCCCACGGATCTAATCCACCAGAAAAACTGGGCAAGTTGAGACATATAATAGATCTAATGCTGCAAGAAAAGGAGAAAGTATTATTCGTCTACTTCCTTGGCAAACATAGAGTAGTAGTTAATAATAGCCAAACATATTCTTTCATACGTGTCGAAGCTATGTCAAGAGAGTACGCGAATTATGCAAGCACAGTTTAAACAAATAAATAACCATCTGCGCCTCAATGGCCTTTAGATAAATGATACAAGAAGACATAACATAGTACATTTGAAGGACTAAAAGAGAGTATAGACATTTAATCTCACCCGCCAGGTATCTTGAGATCCTTCCACTCCCCGTGTTTCCTCATAATCCTAACTTTTGTTAGCTGTGCGATGTTCCTATAGAATTAAGAAAATAAGACTACTTTTTCAAACGAAACAAAATAAATTTAGAACATTACAGGTCAAAAACTTTATAATAGTAGTTACTCATCGAAGCAGATTCTGTATAATCCGAGGTGACTTTTGTGTTTGGCCTACAAACTGACTGTGATCTAAACACTCACCGTGAAGAAGGATGCATTAGAGAAGCGCAAAACCATCCTTGAGTACATCCAAGTTTCAAGTAGTTACTCTGCATCGCCCAAACAAAAGAAAAAACAGTAGTTAACTATCAGGAATGATATTGACATCGTAGACAATATATACAGAGCTCATGATAAATTAAAGGCACACTTCTAAGGGTTTGCAAAAACGCTAAAGCAGAGATAATTCAGATCACTTTAAATAAAGTCAATGTAAAAGGTGAAAAAGAAATGGATTTTTAATACTATTAAGACAACCAGATCCTACACCTGATGTAACCGCGATAGAGGAATAGTATAAAACTTCTAATAAGGTATGCAAAGAGAAGAAGATATTCGCATCGAAAAACGAGTGTAAAAGGAATATAGATTCGTTACGCTTGCAGATTTTTACTTATATATCTGCTGAGAACTTGAGGATACCACATTTCGACAAACATGCTAGCTTGATCGGCTAAATGTTTAACTGGTGAAGTATAAAGAATATGTAGTTACCTGATTATGTAACTGGTTTTTGAATTTTTCTGGGTGCAACTTTCTCTCAGAGTGAAATGCATAGGACACCTGAGCGTCCATTCCTGCAGAAAAAACACTACCAAAGTAAGCTAATTTCACTGTATAGCTGAACAATTATCAATTAACAAACAATGTTAATCTTTAAATATTGCTGCAGGTTTGTGCTTCAGTTAATGCAAATTTATAATGACATATTATGTCTATGTAGTTTCTGACAAGTTGTTGATCTCCTTAACTTAAGCCTATAGGTAGGTTAGAGAGGAACCTATATTGCTTACAATAGAAGTAATATTCAGTAAATTATACGATCTTTAGCCTATGACTATAAACCGAGGTTGAGGAAGTTTATAGAAAGAGATCCAAAAAAAGGTTCCATTAAGAAATATTCTAAAACCCAATCCATCCAAATTGTCTCTCCTGGATAATGTTCTCCCTCCCGATTCCCTGTCGATAGTGATATTGAAGCATACATTACGGGTTGCGCATTTACTTCAAAATGACGTGCTAGTATTTAGTTCACAATAACTAAGTAAGTCTTCTCAACTGCGTTGGAATATTCGTATCTTACCCATGCTGAAGTAGTTCCAAAATCCACCTCGGTATGTGTGGTATCCCTCCTGAAAAAATGATAAAACTATGTGAGAAAGCAATATTAGACGGAAAATTCCTGCATAGATTCAAAACAATCATTCAAAAATAACGTTACTTCTTTTTCCATCTTTTCTGTCATTATCATTGAATATATTTTCCTATTGTGGCATTCTATACACCAATAAAGGGGTAAGAGAAAAGTCGAACGAATATCAAAATGATCAGTTTATTTTGTACATAGGTAAATAGATGTACATGAACATATGTAAAATGCAGCAAAAAGGAGTAAAAAAGACAGATAATATAAGCCTTGGAAGACATAAATGTTAAGAAACAAGACTAAAACTAGCCTTATTTAGTTTGTCCGTTTGAGAAACTCTCTGAAATGCATGTAAAGAGTGTGGTAGTTCAAGAGGTGCAATTGGATCACAAGAACCTTCCTTTGGAGCCTTCATTCTCATCATTAAGTGCCAGCTGAATTGTAAGAAATAGAAACTGAAAAGTCTGATCCGAAGACCAAAAGCACAATGAATATGCTAATCAACAACAAGACGGACAGACCTATGTACCTGTCAATTTTCATTTCCTTTGCAGTCCTTACTTGTTTAAGGAATGACTCCACAGATAGCCAGTCTGTACCGGGATTTTTCTTTCCCTATAAACCATACGTGAGAAGATTCAAACCTCAGGAACATAAAATATTCAAATAAGAGCAGCATTCATAAAAAGAACCACAATTTCTTGTAAATTTGAAAAAGAGAACAGTAAGAGCAAGGAAACTGAACAAAAAGCAGCCATCAGAAGATTAACTATACCCAGCCAAATGAGTAATGGAGATTGTTTCCAGTTCCGAGTGGTACTGTGGCTACTGGAGGAGGCCTAGGTAGTTTAAGATCACAAATAACTCCAAGAATCCAGCTAACTGTACCATCTCCACCTGCAACCTAATGATCTTAGAATAGATTAGAGACAAAATAAATAGGAGAAACTCGAAAACAGGCATGATTTAGTGTATATAGAAGCAAACCATCCTTACGTCATATATTTTCTTTTGTAACGAAAGAAAGAACGAACTTACCACTATTCTGAGTCTCTTCTCAACCTCAGCTGCGAAAGTATCTCCATTACATTTAAGTTTATGCAAAGTAATATAAAGATCGTTCAACACCCTATCGGGGGCCTTGTCTCCCAAATCAAAGACCTGGCTCTTGTTAAGAAGCTCACGGTAGGTCCGAAGCAGCTCGTCACCAAGCTGGCCACCACTTTTAGAGTTAATAAACACTATCACTGGACAGGCGGGGACTTGCGTCGGTCTTTTACACTCATAACCAGGTACAAGTATATAATCCGGAATTCGGTACTCGTGTAAAGCTTTTTCAGTCTCGATATTTTCCATTACTGCTTTCCAACTGCATTTTCAAATAGAAATTCGGAACTTCATAATAATCTACAGACTTAGAAGACATGGTTTCAGTACCTTAAACAAATCAAACTCCATAACACACTAAACATAAGTATTACTGATCACTGCACAATAAAAACAATCTATAAAATGAAATTCAATTGCATAGAATTGGCCTAAATGCTAAGTTCACAATCACCTCCTAGAAATAAAACTACAAACAGAACCCGTAGCATCAATCACAAGAACATGAGACCGCAACGTTAATCCACGCAAGTAATTCGTGGAACGGGACGCTGATTTACTCAAGAATTCCATTTCATCGCTCGTCTTATAATAGAACGTAGACAAAATCAAAATGAAAACGTATTTCAAAGTCCAAATTCGAATAGAGAGATTCCAAGCAGAAAAGATAGCGTAAACACATTCATAACAAATGCTAGAGAGAAAGAGAGAGATTCTTTACCTGATGTCGCATGAAAAGAATCCAACGAGAAAGAAAAATAGAAGGGTCACGCGATTCCTTTGTATTGCAAGATTTTCTCGAAAGAAATACTTAAAAATGGCGGTTTGAGGAAGAAGACGAAGAAGATTCCAAAGGAGTGGTTACTTGTCGTGGCGTCGTTGCAGTAGATGTTGATGTTGACGTTGACGTTGATGGCAAAGAAGAAAAGTGGCTGAATCCGAACATAAAAAGTTCAGACCTTGCCATGGTCGCGCTTACCGATGTGATGGCTTTTATATAGTACTTATTTTTAGAAAGCATGTCTGCCTACGTAACCGATTGGATATAGGCTGTAGGACAGATTAAGTTATTCTGGGTAGGGTTTATTTGCAATTCTTTCCTACATTGGGGTTGGACTAACCGAATTTGTCTTCTCTAATGTAATCGGATAAGAATGAAACTTATGTCCTCCCTCGTCCAATTTTGTTAGGTTGGTTTCAATTGTGATTTTGATACGATTTAGAGCATTTCAAGGGCACTCCGTACTCGAATTGATTAAGATTAAAAAATGTTACGGTATACTAAGTGCAATCAAAATTTTGTTAAACAAGTATATTTTGATTATAATGAAGTGTTTGGTTAAAAATTACTGTTAGTCTTTTATGTTTACCTTTTGTATCAACCTAGTCTTTCATCTTCATTTTTGTCTTCCATACATCTCTTTCATTTGAGAAATTTACATGATTAGTCCTCCCGCATATTCAGTTTTGGGGAACAAAAATGACACAAAACTTTGGATTTGGGGACCAAAAGTGATACAAGACTTGGGATTTGGGGACTAAAAGTGATACACAACTTAAGATTTATGTGTCACGTGTAAGTTTTTAAATGGTTTATATGTACGGGGGACTAATCATGCAAATTTTTCAAACAAAAGGGATAAATGGAAGACAAAAATGAAGATGAGAGACTAGGTTGATAAAAGGGGTAAACATGGAGGACTAACAGTGATTTTTAACCGAAATGTTTTAAAAGTATATAAAAAAATATAAAATCGGGTCAGTTTTCGAATCCAAAACAAATAATACCATATTAATATGGGGTTCGGGTAGGTTTACATTTTTCTTCATTTTCATCCGCAATATATTTTTGTGGTATGTTTATATAAAAATCTAGGACCGAAACCCTAAACAGTATAATTAGTATGTATAAGAGTTTTTTTGGAAATTTGTTAATATATATATATATATATATATATATATATATATATATATATAAAAGTTAAGTTGGTTCATTTAGTAATCAAAAAGATATTAAAAACTTTTTATGATTTGATTATGTATATATAAGTTGATGTTGGATCTGTATGTTTGGATTTTTGTTTGAGGATTTGATTATGGGAATCAATTATATGTATATATGTATTGTGAAACATTATTTTATTTTTAAAATGTGAATTTTCGAAAATCATGAAAAAAATCTCAATTAAGTAAAGAATAGTGTGTTACGGATTCTGGAATTAGATGGGTTACTGTGGTTCATTATCACGAAAATGATACTACTAAAGTCGCAACACTATAACACTCATGTGAGTTGTCACGGTAGCGATACTACAAAATTTGCAACACAACGACACTCATGTGAATTTATGTGGCAATGATTGTGCACTAGCTGCAATGTCGCGGTGAGCACATATGCTACCGCCGATATGGTACCCAAATCAACATGGGTGTATAATTTTGCAAAGCTGTAAATTTGGGCTCGGTTGTCTGAATCATTTGATTTTTTATTTCACCTAAAATTTATAAATTTACATGTTAGTTCAATTGTGATGTTGAAAAACCAAGTTATTTTGTCTCAAAATCTCAATATCTGTAATATGTTAGGTTATCGAACAATGCATATTTATTTACTGTTCTGAACCCTTTGCAGACCTATAACAAACCATTAAAATTTAATTTGTTAGTTCTAATTAATTTTATTTGTATAGTGTTGCATATTTGATGTATGTTTAAGTAAATATTGTGTTAAGTGTTTAAAGTATGTAAATTTATGTTTTCCAATTATGTTCGCATTAAGTAAGCATATAATAATCTGATGACCCATTGTTATTGAGCATTTAGACTCTATGATAAATATATGCATGGCCTTTGGGATGGGGTGATTTCATGTATACTTGTGGATTGTTTTTTTTTTCAGGTTTGAAGTTTGAATGACTTTTAACTCTCTTAAGATAAGTGAGCTCTTGAAGGGATATTCCAGATCATGAAGACCACTTTGGATGCTCATGATGAAATGAAATACCACACAAATGTATTTTTAATTTGAAATCCCGTTGTCTGACATGATTTGTGTATGAACATTTCATATGTTCATTCTCTAAAATTATATGAAAATTGAGAACAATCGTTAAAGTGATCCCTATTAGCGAGTCATACACAAAACGAGGTTGGGTTCTCATTTCCAATTATCAATAGATATGTGTAGTTGGTCTAAAGAAATATCATGCACATATTTTTCCAAGAGTGAACAAATCGATGTATGATGTTGTTGTTGCATTTACACGACCGCATACTTATGCACAACTAGATTTCATTGTAGATTGGTTTGGTTAAGTATTTCACAAAATAAATATGATTACCCAGAGAAAGGCTTAAATGTTTAAGAATGTGACCGTGAATCAACATTGTTTTCCTTCAAAAACTATACTTTAGAATTAATGTATAGCGCCATGGGCCAAAGGTCTTCGTTAAGGATTACGACGAGTCAGTTCATATGAATTCTTATTAGAACTTAAAACTTGATAATATCAACATTTTGTATTATTGATACGAAGTTAAAAAATAAATTTAGTATATTGGTTAAGTTCTCTAGTAGTATACTTGAGGTCTTGAGTTCAATTCCTATTGGATACCTATATGTTTTTAATTATTTCACTTCTTTTTTACATTCTTTTATTTGACTTTCTTATTTCTCTCAAACAAACAACTTCTCTCCAACAACATTTTTATTTATTTCACTTCTTCTTTACGTTCTTTTATTTGACTTTCTTATTTCACTTATTCTTTACCCAACTTCTCTCAAATAACCAACTTCTCTCAAACAATATTATTATTTATTTCACTTCTTCTTTACATTCTTTTATTTGACTTTCTTATTTCACTTATTCTTTACCCAACTTCTCTCAAACAAAAGCAACATAGACTTATTCTTTACCCAACTTCTCTCAAACAAAAGCAACATAGAATTATATTCTTTACCCAACTTCTCTCAAATAACCAACTTCTCTCAAACAATATTATTATTTATTTCACTTCTTCTTTACATTCTTTTATTTGACTTTCTTATTTCACTTATTCTTTACCCAACTTCTCTCAAACAAAAGCAACATAAACTTATTCTTTACCCAACTTCTCTCAAACAAAAGCAACATAGAATTATAAAAAAAAAACATTCTTTTATTTGACTTTCTTATTTCACTTATTCTTTACCCAACTTCTCTCAAACAAAAGCAACATAGACTTATTCTTTACCCAACTTCTCTCAAACAAAAGCAACATAGAATTATAAAAAAAACAGTAAGTCGATTCAGTTAATTAATTTTCTATTGGACTTTACTTTGATTCTCTTAAACAACCAACTTCTCTCAAACAATATTTTTTATTTATTTCACTTCTTCTTTACATTCTTTTATTTGACTTTCTTATTTCACTTATTCTTTACCCAACTTCTCTCAAACAAAAGCAACATAGACTTATTATTTACCCAACTTCTCTCAAACAAAAGCAACATAGAATTATCGAAATAAAACAGTAAGTCGATTCAGTTAATTAATTTTCTATTGGACTTTACTTTGATTTTCATTCAATTTAATTTTTCTTTTACTCAAAGATATGGTAGCATCAAGTACTTCTTTAGGGGTATATATTGTTAAATAGTTTTTGCATATTTTGTATTGATGAATTTGTAATATTTTTATGGAAACAATATTTGTATTTAATAAAATTATTTATTGATTCGTTTTGAACAAATTAATATCTTAAATGTATTTATGCAAAATATTACTAATCATTTTTTCTCAATGAATATTCTGTACAGAATATTCCAATAGAAATAATATTTTGTATATGTAAATAATTAAGCAAATTACTCATTCTTTACCATATTTTATATCGATGTATTTGAAAATGGCTTATTTTTAGCATATTTTATATTGGTGAATTTTTAATATTTTATATATTATATGTTTATTCATTGATTTATAATTTATGGACCACAAATTGTGGTTATTAACTATTTGCTACTTTTTTTTACTAACGCGATGTTATTCATCATTTCAAGACTTTGATTTTCCTTTTGATTTTTATTCATTGATTTATAATTTATGGACCGCAAATTGTGTTGTTTATTTCAATAATTTGACACTAAATCACTTGTGAGGTTGGTCAGATTCTACCCAAATGACTTTGGATATATTAGTGATAAGGAAACGTATATTGCATGTGTCAAGATGGATGATAAATTTTCCAATTTGAAGGGTATCTATGATCTATGTAAGACTTTTGTTTGTACGAAAAGGCACAAGATATTTGGATTTGTGTACACATTTTTGAAGCTAGCTTTGTCCTTACCTGTTGCTACCGCAAATGTTCTCGTATGAAACATGTGAAGAATGAGTTGCAAAATAGAATGGTCAATTCACGGCTTAATTATTGTTTAGTGACATTTGTGGAAAAAAAGTGTTTTATATGGTTGCTCATCTAGATATTATCAAATGACTTTCAAGGCATGAGTAAGAGGAGAATGCATTTACTTTTGGACTAGAATATATTTTCATTTTGAGTTGTAACTAGAATATTTACATATTTTTATTATGCAATACTCGGATATTTATATTTTATTAAAATTGTTTTCCATAATAGTTTTAGGCATATCTTAAATTTTAGTCTTGGATCCGCCACTGACAAAGACTTGTGTAGCAACGTTCTCTACATAAAATATAAGTAAGTATGAAAGATAATTTAGTTGCACTAAATTTCAGATTATAAGAAGATCAAGTACCAAAGCTGAATTTCTTCAACAAATACGTGGAAAATTCATAAATGTTGTAAGAGGTTTGAGACTTGGTTCGACCAATAAATTTGGTATCACACCTTTAATTGGTCCTCGTCTCAATTAAACTTCAACTATAAAGATGTATAATGAACTGATACAGATGTAATCATCACAGTTTCTCTTCATTAAGAGATACATTAAATTACCAAAATTAAAATTTGGTAAAAAAGATTATACAAACAATGATTATTCATGAATAGAGTCGTTACAAAATAAAAAAAACAATACAGTAACTACATATCGTAATGATGTTATATATACTTATGTAAAGTATAAATTGAAACTTTGGGATAATTAAGTATTCATTTGTCACAAATGTTCATGTCATATCTTTTTGACAAGTTAGTTTCTTGAGCTATTTCATACCCTCTTGACTAATCTAATTATTCATACATATGTTGGGTACATAAAAAAACATATCAAATAAAAAAAATTAGGTGTATACAAAGAAATCAAGTTTTAGAATAATTTCAAAAATTTATCTTTAAATCGTTCTTATGTATGGAGAACTATGATAACATATATAATGTTCAAATATATATATTGGCTTTATTATACCATATTTCATCATAAGTAGAAGTCACTAACAAGTTAAAGTTTTTTATAAACGATAATATGACACCACTTTGGTAAAAGAATTAAGTTTGTTATATATATGAACATGACTGTTGCAACTATCAAAAGGTATGATAGTTCAGTGTACAATGCTGTGATCCATTTTTTAAAATTAAAATATGCAAAAGTTCATTCTTCGACCATTACATTTGGAAGTAGTTATTTAATATGGTACAATAACTTTAAAACCATCGAAAAGCTCTGTTTAAGAACTTTTGCATTTGAGAATGTCCAACACCACCAAATCCCTAAAGACCTACTAATATATAATTGGAAAGATATAATAATAGTTATCTTAACTTAACATACATTTCATTCAATTAAAGTTTAGTTTAGGAGCCCACTAATAAATTTAGATTTGAGACAATATATTTTTGAGGATATTAAGTTTAAGGGTAAGTAATCAGTGAACAATTTTAATTGCGGGCAAGAAAAAAATAATTCATTCATATTCAATTAATAAGGCATTATCATATAATCTTGAAACTGAATATTTTTTCTAGAATTCAATGTTCAAATATCTATTCAATAATTAAATAGTTCAAGCTCTTCATGAAGAATAAACTCAACATCCTCAATTAATTGTCCAAAGTTAAGTTAGTATGGTATTTTACAAAGATTTACAAAAAGAGAGAAATATAATATTATATATTCAGGTTAAAGTAATTATTTATATAAATATTTATGAAATGATATTGAGATATTTATGATGCAACATAAGAATTTTTTTTTTAGCTTTCGTAATATTATAAACAATCTAAAAAAACATTTAGATCTTGATGTTGCAACATAATACTTTCGTTTTAGCTTTTGTAACATCATAAGAAGTTATACAAGAACATTAAGATTATTTATGATTTAAAATAAAAATTAAGTTTTTACTCTTGTAACGTTGTAAATAGTTTTATAAGAACATTGGAATTTTATTATTTAAATGAAGAATACAATTTAAGCTTTCACAACATCACACAAAATTCTAATTCACAATCATGAATATTGTAACAAGAGTGAATATTGATATAATATAATCCAGTTTAAGTTCTTAGATCTTACTTATAAAAAGACTATCTGGTTGCCTTATATTTAACTCATGTTTAACTCATTGATAACATGATAATATACATAATGTTTTACACCAAATTGGTTTCATCCATTCAAAAAGATCGATTTTTTTTAGAGAATATATATTTTAGTCAAGCAAAATATTATTTCAAAACAATAAAAAACCTCTTGCACACATCATCATTATGTTTCATTAAATGAATATTAATATTATATTTTCTATAATGGGAACATTAAGAAAACTTGACATATATTACAGCTCAATGATTCTATAAATTGAGTGTGATATATTGTAAAAGCTAATCAATCTGCATGAATATTAAAAGGTTTGTAACAACCATAGGTAGATTTCATAGAGTCGGCAATTTGTGATAATTAGAATTTCATTATTGATATATCAGTTTAAGTGTCTCATTATTGATATCATGATCTCTCAAAATCGCAATCTCATTTTATTTTGAGATTAACTTATATAGTATTATGATCTTCACAAGTTCAATGAGAATAGATTCAGATTTAGGGTTGTATATCCAAATAACATACTCGTTGCAAACAATTATGACAACTTGTTGCATTGGACTAAAACAAATTAATGAAGAAATTAAGTATGAAATTTTAAGTGATGCGTCTAATATATTGGGAACCAAAATTCAGCATAGTTACCTCTTGATGACTTTGTGGGGTTTATCAGAGAAGACATACATTAAAAGCATGCTAAAATATTATGGTATGAAAATGATAAACATTTGATTTGGTTGAGATAAATTGATATATGTTTAATACTAATCATCATCTCAATAATACTCTAGAAATATATGGAATATATTTTATATGTTCTGCCAATTGAAATTTGGATGTATGTGTCAGGTTAGTTCATGAGATATAACATCCATTATAATATAATTAAGTAAGTACATGAGTATGATTAGTATTGACCATTGTACATTAGAACATATGTTATCTGATATTCAATAAGGAAGTATCACATGCTGACATAAAAAGGTACATAATTGAGAAAATTATTTATGTGTCATGACTTTATAAGGTTATGTGAATGTTACATCAAATTTTGTGATTTATAACACATTTAGTAACACACAATAAATAAAAGACGTTTAGTTCATTGTATGCAAAAAATTTAGAATAAAGCAAATAAAAATAAACTTCATAATTATATTTAAGATTACATGAAAGTATAAAGTATCATTTCTTTTTCAGTGTCATTCTTGATGAGGGTAGAATTCGCCAAATGTAAATAATGAGGATTTAATTGTGAATAAGAGTTACCTGATGTAGTTATTAAGGAATTTAGGATTTCTCGGGGACCAATGTGTAAATATAGTACTTACTAAGGGGCCTGGTCAAATATGTAAACAGCCCACGAAGGATTCAAGCGGGTCCACTTTATTTTAGTATAAAAGGTGACCCACTTTCTTGGTAGGTGGGACATTGAATATTATTCTATTACATTCTCTTTCTCTCTCTATACTTTCTCTCTCTAGTCACATCAAGCTCAAGATCCAAAATATTCTTCCAAACAATTATTGACTCATCATTGGCGTCGTCTGTGGGAACGAGTGATACCAAAAAGGAATCTTTGTTCTTTGAAAATCACGTTTTCCGAAATGAGCAACGAAGCTGTGATAGAGAGGGTCGGTAGAGAGGTGATCCGAGCCGTCTCGGTGTCAGAGGGTGAAGAAGCGCCCGATCGGGAGCACCGTGACCAAGGTCGGGACAAGCGGTCAACCCTGATAATGACCCGAAAACAGCTCCTTGAAGACATTGCCAGGCTAAACGCAGAAAGGGAGCGGGCACTAGACGAGAAAAGGATCCGGGAAGGAAAAGGCAAGGGACCCCTCTTGGAGGATCGGGAGATGGCCGACCATGATGTTGGGCCGCGCATCGAAGCCCGACCTGTTAGGTATTATCGAGAGCCACATCCCGAGGAAGGGCAAAATACCAGGACTCGGCGGTACCCGGAGGACCATCGCGGCGCAACAATTGATTACACCTCGAGTGATTCGTCGGGCAGAGAGTATCAGCGACGGGAAAGGGCCCAGCGGACACAAAAGAATCGTTCCCGACGTCTCCGAGGGCCCCGGGCGGACTCACCAAAATATAAGAAGGGTAGCACCGAGAAGCGGACCCCGGTATCCTTCGAGAAGGAAGAGATGCCTAGCGCTAGCCGTGAAGAGCGGGCAGCGCTGCCTCCAGTGCCTTGGCAACCATCGAACAGTCAGAACCAAGGTTACCGAACCAGTAGCCAGTTTGTCAGCCCCAGAGATGAGGGACTCTACGGAGTTCAGACAGAAGGACTTGGAGGAGGAGCATATGGGTTCGGAATCAATTGGAGGGCATCCCCATTGTCCGACGAGATATTAGCGGGGCAGCTCCCGAAACGATTTGACATTTCTAAACTAGAAAAGTACGATGGGAAGAAGGACCCAGATAATCATTTGGAAGCTTTCAAAAACTTCATGCTAAGCTTCGACAACGATGACAAACTCCTATGTAGAGCTTTTTCCATGACTTTCAGGGACCGAGGATCCAAGTGGTACAACCGTTTACCGCAGGGATGCATCTAGAACTTCGGGATGTTTTGGACGATGTTTAGACAACACTTTGTGGGGAGTAAAAGCTTCCGGGCCAACGGAGACACCATTATGAATTGCCGGAAGAAATTGGGGAAAAGCCTCAGAGAATATACCAGGCGATTCATCGACGCGGAAACCGACCTAGACCACTGCAAAGAGAACGTGGCCCTAACTGCGTTTCGCTTGGGTTTGCTCCCTGGACCAATGAAGCAAGCGGTGACGAAAAAACAAGCATTCACGTTTTCCACACTTCTAGCCCAGATATAAAAACAGATATTAATCGAAGAGACCGAAGCATCTGAGTTGGCAGCGCAAATTCAACAAAGCGCCCAAGCATCGGTAGTAATGAGGCAAGGCACTCGGTCAGATTACGCTCGGGCAGCCCAACCGGTCAGCACGATACCCCCGAACCCTCCTGTATCAGCCAAACCCCCGGTCCTGACAAGCCCGAGACCGAAGCAAACAGGTCAGGCAACTTCACGTCCCATGTCAAACAAGTGGATCCGACCTACATATTTCGCAGATCTTACAGAGTGTGTAGCGTCGATCTACGAGAAGACTAAGAAAAACGGGATGTATCGAAAACCTTTCTCGATACCAACACCTCGGGAGCAAAGGAATAACCGCTACTGCCGCTATCACGAGGACGTCGGGCATGATACTAAGGACTGCATCACTTTGAAGAAGGAAATACAGATGCTCATAGAACACGGAAACCTCTTGGAGTATGTTAAGAAGGCACAGCAAAGTACGACCTCGAAGGAAGTCGTGATAGTTCCAAAACCAGAAACCACCATGGCAATTTCAGAAGTAACCGATCCGTTCGATGTTTCCATTGAGTACCTCGATCCCGAAGCGAACCGCA
Source organism: Limnanthes douglasii subsp. nivea (assembly GCA_036936605.1). Taxonomy (NCBI): domain Eukaryota; kingdom Viridiplantae; phylum Streptophyta; class Magnoliopsida; order Brassicales; family Limnanthaceae; genus Limnanthes; species Limnanthes douglasii. Next base: position 86,351,169 of record JAUPFV010000001.1, read on the forward strand.
ACATCATCGGGATTATCGAGGAAGAAGCCGGGAAGAACTTCGGTAATGTACGAGGCCTTTGTAAATTTTTTGAATCCCCAACTATTTTTGGGGGAGATTCTATGGCAGGAGTTACACATTCGTCCAGGAAGAGGCATATCGTCAACCTAACCACTCAGTTGGAAGCCAGAACTTGCTTCCAAACCAGAAGCGTCCCTTCTCCGATCCTGTACTTTGACGACGACGACATGAGAGACATAGCCGGCCCCCATGAAGATGCCATTGTAATCGGGGCGGCCATTGCGGGGGAGGAGGTTCGGCGCATCTTGGTGGATACCGGTAGTTCGGCCAACATAATCTTCGCGTCCACTTTTTCCAAGTTTAGAACACCGCCAGTGATTGCGCGGTCCGACCGCACCATAGTAGGGTTTGCTGGGTCAGCAGCCGACGTTATAGGAGAATTTGAGGGCATAGTCCAATTAGGTCGCGGACCATTCAAGAAAGAGGTTACGGTTTTATTTGTGGTAGTAGACGCGCCGGCTTCCCACAGCGCCATTTTCGGCCGATCGTGGATATCGCAAATACACGCAGTATCCTCTACAATTCACCAATGTTTAAAATACGTGGTCGGAAACAACGTGGGAGTGGTCCGAAGTAGCCAGAAAGCAGCACGGGAATGTTACCGGGCGGCATTAGCACCTAAAAAGGATCAAGAGATGATTCAAGCTCGGGAATAGCAGTTAAAGGGGCTCGCCCCGGAATCGCACCCCGTTGATGACCCCAGGGAAGCCCCGAGCCTCTTAACGACGGACGAAGAATGTGAGCAATACCAATTCGCCACCGGAAAAGCCTTGCGGATTGGGGTACGCCTCTTGCCGATCTTCAGGGAACAGCTGCTGACTCTCCTACGGGAAAACTTGGATCTGTTCGCATGGTGCTCAAGAGATGTCACCGGGGTACCAGAATCCTTTGCTGTTCACAAGCTAACCATCAACAGGAACGCCAGACCGATCTCGCAAAAGTGTCGGGCTTTTTCCACAGAAAAAGCAGACATTATCTTACGAGAAGTCGAGAGAATGATCAGCGTCGGTCATATCAAGGAAGCAAGCTACCCGTTGTGGACCTCAAATCCCGTTCTGGTCAAAAAGAAAAATGGGAAATGGAGAATGTGTGTGGATTTCACCAATCTTAATCGGGCATGCCCGAAGGACCCGTTCCCGATGCCAAGAATCGACCAGTTGGTAGATTCGACGTCGGGTAACAAGTTGCTGTCATTCATGGACGCATACGCTGGGTATAATCAGATCAAATTACATGTTGCGGATCAGGAAAGCACCACATTCATCACAAGCCGAGGACTGTACTGCTACAAAGTAATGCCCTTCGGGCTGAAAAACGCCGGCGCAACATACCAAAGGCTGGTGAACAAAACGTTCGAAGGTCAAATTGGGAGGAATATGGAGATGTACATCGACGATATGCTGGTTAAAAGCGGCGCGGATGAAGCACACCTTACCGATCTGAAAGAAACCTTTGATAACCTGCGGGGAATAAATCTCAGGCTAAACCCGGAAAAATGCTCCTTCGGGGTCCGATCAGGAAAGTTCCTAGGTTTCTTCGTTAGCAAAAAAGGGATTGAAGCCGATCCTATCCAGCTTCGGGCTTTGACCGATATGACTCCGCCCCGAAGCATCAAGGAAGTTCAGATCCTTACTGGGCGTCTGGCGGCCTTAAATCGATTTATTTCTCGCTCATCTGATAAGTACGCTCCATTTTTTCATGTCTTAAGACAAGCTAAAAATTTCGTATGGACTCCCGAATATAGTGAGGCGTTCTTGGGAATCAAACGATATATGTCATCACCGAACCTTTTGACGAAACCCATCGCGGGCGAGACACTTTTTCTTTATGTTGCGGTTACCGACTTCGCGGTCAGTGCAGCTTTGATTAGCGAGTCGGGCCCGGCCCCTACAGCAGTTTATTTTGTGAGCAAAAGCCTGTTAGATGCGGAAACCCGGTATTTAAAGTTGGAAAAAATAGCACTCGCCCTGGTGACAGCAGCGCGAAAAATGCGCCCATACTTTCAAGCCCACCCTATCATGGTCCGAACATCATTGCCACTCAAGTACATCCTCCAGCGGCCAGACATGTCCGGAAGAATGTCCAAATGGTCGGTCGAACTGGGCGATTTTGACATCGACTACGAACCTCGGACAGCCATGAAAGGCCAAGTCCTGGCCGATTTTTTAGTAGAATTCCATTCCGAACGACCTGATCAGGACGTGCTTTCCCAAGAGGCCGCACTGAGCGAATGGACCGTTCGTACCGATGGAGGGGCTAACGTTAGTGGCTGTGGAGCGGGTATACAATTAGTGACCCCATCAGGTATTAGCATGCACCAAGCCGTCCGATTTGGTTTCCCCACTTCGAATAATGAAGCTGAATACGAGGCCGCTCTGGCAGGATTACGGCTAGCACAGGTATGTGGGGCAAAGCGAGTGCGCCTCATAAGCGATTCCCAACTCGTGATAACCCAAGCTTCGGGAAGCGCGGAAGCTCGCAAAGAACATTTGGTACAATACCTAGCAGTGCTCAGGGTTCTAGCCGCCTCGTTTGAAAAGGTCACCTATGAGCATGTCCCGAGAAGCGAAAACATAGCCGCTGATTCTTTGGCAACACTCTCCTGCTCCAGTAACTATCCTTGGGTGGTTGAACAAGAAAGCCCGTCTATTATCAAGTGTCAAGAATTAGACAACCGACCTGAAATCGCCTGTCAGATCTCTTCGGTAACCCTCTCAGACTGGCGGAGGGACATTATCGCCTTCTTAGCTGAAGGTCGGTTGCCTAGTGATAACGCCTCAGCTCGGAAAATACGCAACAAAGCTCAGGGTTACGTCCTTTTAGGTGAAGTGCTATACAAGAAATCCTTCAGCCGCCCCCTGCTCCGATGCTTAGGGGTCCATGAGTCGCAAATAATTGTATCCGAACTGCATGATGGTGAGGGTGCAGCACACTGCGGTTACAAAGCTCTGATCAGAAGGATTCTTCTTGCAGGATTCTATTGGCCGACGATCACAGCGGATGCGCGACTGATAGTCAAAACTTGTGATACATGTCAACGGTTCGGAAACGCGATAAACATCCCCGCGGCTCCTCTAGAGTCTATATCCGAAGGGCTACCCTTTGACCGGTGGGGAATCGACCTGGTCGGACCGCTACCAATGGCGTCGGGAGGAAGACAGACGATTGTCGTGGCGGTAGACTATTTTTCCAAGTGGGTCGAAGCTGAACCTTTATCCTCCACCAAGACCAAAGATATCATCAAATTTGTCTGTTCTAACATATGTTGTCGGTTCGGGGTACCGCAGAGGTTAACTATGGATAACGGACCGCAGTTCGAAAGCGGGGAAATGAAAGCGTTCTGCACCACCCATAAGATCCGACAATGTTTCTCCGCTCCTTTCCACCCTCAAGCAAACGGGCAAGTCGAAGTAACCAACCGGACCGTTTTGGACGGCCTCAGAAAAAACCTTGAAGGAAAGGCCGGGAAATGGCCCGACTACCTACAAGAGGTACTGTGGGCTTACCGAACCACCCCCGGACGGCTACTCAAGAATCACCTTACGCTTTAGTATATGGCATGGATGCGGTCACCCCTGCGGAATCCATCTTTCCGTCTTTCAGGATCGGAACCTATGCGGAGGAAACGAATGACAACAGCCGACGCCTCGAGCTCGACCTTATAGAAGAGAAACGCAACCGCGCCCAATTAAACGCCTTACACTATCAGACCCTGATGAGAAGTCGATACGCTTCAAAAGTCCGACGTCGGGAGTTTAAGGTCGGTGACAAGGTTTTAAGGCGCGTCTTTCTTCACACCAAGGACAAGAGCCTCGGTAAACTCGCCCCAAATTGGGAAGGGCCCTACGAAATCGTGGAAAAAATTAAGAGCGGGACATATCGCCTACAAGACAGGCTCGGGCATCTTTTGAGACTACCATGGAACATTGAGCATCTAAAATTGTATCTAGAATAGTGGCGAAATTGTATTTAAAATTGTGTTGAAAAATAGTATTTAGAATTGTATTGATTGGGGATGCACTCTTTCCTACCTTGGTGGCGCGAGAAGGTTTTAATGAGGCATCATAAACACCCGATCACCCGACTACATTAATCAACAATTTCTTTTGCCTTCAAAATGTTAAAGTGTTACGACCTTGGTCGGCTGACGAGCTGGTCAGCGTCTGTTCCTACTAATATTAATGGATCTACATGTTTAATTTTCCCGACCCTTTGGGAGAAGTTTCGATGACACATCGATCTACAGAACCTTAACGGGTTTTTCAGTTTCTAAAACTGATCTACATATATGATTTTCCTGACCCTTTGGGAGAAGTTTCGATGTCACATCGATCTACAGAACCTTAATGGGTTTTCAGTTTCCACAACCGATCTACATATATGATTTTCCCGACCCTTTGGGAGAAGTTTCGATGCCACATCGATCTACAGAACCTTAATGGGTTTTTTAGTTTCTACAACTGATCTACATATATGATTTACCCGACCCTGTGGGAGAAGTTTCGATGACAGATCGATCTACAGAACCTTAATGGGTTTTTCAGTTTCTACAACTGATCCACATATATGATTTTCCAGACCCTCTGGGAAAAGTTTCAATTTTACGTTGATCTACAGAGCCTACTTAGGTTTTTCAGTTCCCGAACTGGTCCACACTTCACGATTCCCGATCCTATCAGGAATTTTTCAATATTACGTTTGAACTTAGGATTTTTCACAAAACTACTCTATTTTACCCAGGTGACAATATGTGCAAGGATATAACCAGAAAAGTTAATATATTAATAGGGGACCCCGTGGCCCTCAAAACATCACTAAAAGTGTTCATCAGAAATATTGATAGGGGACCCCGCGGCCCCCAAAGAGTAACAAAAACAAAAAAAAAAAAAAAAAACAAAAAAAAATCTGATCACTCGTCCTCTTCCTCCTCTTCAACATCATCAGATTCTTCTTCATCTCTACAATCGACTCCCTCAGGGCGGTCCCCCTCTGGCACATCCAACCACATTGCACCAAGGGGAAGGTCTGGAAAGTGGTTGTGGAGCGACAGCACATACGCGGCTTTGGCATCAGCAGTTTCTTTCTCCGACCATTTCCTACACCGATTTGCGAAGGCGACATTCGAAGATTTTAGCTTTTGGACCTCTTGAGCCAATGCAGCAGCACGGTCTTCCGCGGCTTTCTTCGTCTCCTCCGCGGCCTTCTTCGCCTCCTCCACAGCCTTTCTCGCCTCCTCCGCGTCCTTCTTCGCCTCTTCCGCGACACGTTTGGCTTCCGCGATCCGGCCCTCCGCCGACGCCTGAGCCGCATTGGCTTTTTCCACCTCCCCGGTAAGGATAACAATCTTCGCCTCCGCGCCCCTTAGCTGCTGGCCTAGCTCGATCGCCCGACGCTCTTTCAGGGCCGCCGGTACGAGAAAGTTGTACAAGGATAAAGCCAGACCATCCGATCCCCGCAGCGGGAACGTGTGCGGACTCCCAAGAATTGTCAGCACCGGGAAATTCGGACCGCTCGACGAGGCTGCAGCCGGGTCCGACGCTTGGGGGGGCTCGACATCATCTGGAATCTCCACAAGGTCCACCGTTAGATACCTCTCGCAGCACCGTCCTGATCAGACAGCTTTGGTCCTGTGGCGCCATCCCCCGCGCCGTCAACAGGCCTACTCACTGCCTTGGAGTGCTTGGGTTTATTTGCCTTAGTCCCCTCCGCGTCGGTACGACCTTTCCTCTTCTGCACTGGAGCCTGGTCCTGGTTCGCCTTTGCACCTTCACGAACGGGCGCCTCTTCCCGAATCAGCACACCCGCATTAGCAGCCCCGGTTTCGTTCTCCCCGGCCTCGTCATCTGACTTCGGGCGCTTGCTAGGCGCCTTGTTGCGCTTTGGCAGATACACCTGCGACCCAGGGGCGCCGGTTTTCGCGATCACATCCTCTAAGCTCGGGGGCTGTCGCAACTGCTCGATGGTGAGCACCTCGGACGAGCAACGCCAGAGGTTACTCATGATTAAGTTTGTATCTTTGAAGGTCCGATGCATAGCCCGACCCCAATGCTTCCGAGCGTAGCCTTTCAGCACCTCGAACGTGGCCTCAGCGGCTTTCGAGTGATCTTTCTTCAACCCTTGCAACCACTCCTTCGACACTGCACGAAAGGTCGGTATATAAAAAAAAAGAGGGAAGAGCGGTACCATCGTGGAACCAAGTCCAAAGCAGCTGCCTCTTGTTCTCCGGGGTATAGGGAAGACCGTTCTCCCAGCACCCACTCAGAAACACAAACCGATGCTTCCAGCCTTTGTCTCCCTCCAAGAATTCATTAACTATCTTCCACTTGTTTCCCAAGGAAGAGTAGAAGAACGGGGACTTCGGGGCCTTGGACAGACCTGACATAACAATATATTCCTCCATAGGCATAACCCGACCTGAAAAACGGGAAGCCCTTATGCAGGACATTAAAGTATACGAAGCATTCAGCGTCAGCTGCGATGGGCAGATCTGGAGGGTGCGGAAGCATAGCGCGATCTCGGGATCTAAGGGAAGCGCAGACCCCAATTGAACAGTTCGGTGAACACCACGATTTCCCGAGATCGGACGTGAACGGGGGTCTCCCCAGGAACCGGGAACCGAACATTGACGCATTCGGGAATTCCCCAGCGGATCAGCAGATCCTTGTACTCAGACTCATGGAAGTAGAGGTACTTCCCCTCATAGAGAGAAACGACGTCCTTCGTCTGAAGCCAGCTGAAATAGGTAGTAGTGATGGCAGCCTCAACTTCTTCGGGCAGAGGATCGTCAGGAGGGTTAGCTGCATTACCAACAGCAACAACGCAGACCTCCGCGGGCGCAACTTCCGCCTATGATTCTCCCACTTCGGGGTCCGGAGCTTGATCAGAGCTTCGGGCAGTAGCGGCATTCGGGTCCGATGATCGTACCCGAGAGGTGGAGGGTTCAGTCGTATTACCCGAAAAATCCCGATGAGCCGCTTCCAACTCCTCTGGCGTCAACTGGCGCTTGGGCAAACCTAAAAAATTTACCGCAGTGTTAGTGTCGGTCTGATACCCTCGAATTGAGGGCGTAAGCTGAACCATTTCAAGATAGTTACCTCCTGCGGGAGATGTAGAGGGACTGTCTTCGCCCATGGTCAAGAATTTAGTTTTGCGAACGCGTCGGGGCGGGAACGGAGGCGGTGGAACGAACGAGTTAACAGACGGAGGGGTCGGATTCTCTGACCGAATTGCAGGGGAGCGAGAGGAGCTGCTACTGGAAGAAAGGACAACGGTCTCCGGAGATAGGCTGACCTCGAGAGATGGAGAACTGGGAAGGTCGGGCAAAAGGATGGATTCAGCAGGGATCGGGGTGGCTAAAACAGGGTCGTGAGGACGCGGGACGGGAGTAAAAGGTTTTGAGTTAGATCCCCAAATCAAGTCGGCACGTCGGTATTCCTCGGCTCGGTCTCTGATGGTAGCCCACTCTTTGAAACTCCACACAAGCTTTTTCTTTTTCTTGGTTGATGTAGGCTTCGGGTACCTGGGTTTCATGCAAACATTTTATTCTCAAGAATGGTCGGACAACACTCTTATAAATGGTCTGGCAAGCACTTTCTCTCTCTAGAAAACGATTTGACAGCATTTTCTCTCTCTAGAATTCCTCTGAGAGAAATCAAGAATTGTGGAGTATTTATAGGCAAGGTTGAATGACCGGGGGATACCAATCGACAAAGGCACAGCGGGAAGGCGAAGAGTCTCCCTAAGAGCCTAGTCTGACAAAGATGCATCCTGTAAGACGGTGACACGTGTCGACCACCCTCTGACGAAGGCTAACCTAGGCTACCCCCCTCGAACCAACTGATGATATGGGCCTTCGCAACTGTATCCACTGTGAAAAGCCGGCCCACCACAGAGAAGCTCGGGACAAATGAAGAACCGGCCCATCACGGAGAGGCCCGGGTCAGAAGCTCGAAAGAACGCGGGAACCAACCTGACTCAGAACTACGAACATCGGGTAAGAAAAATCCAACAGAGCCTGGGTATTTCCTTCGGGAGTGCCGTCGAACGACCGAAGGTCAGGTCGGGACAAACGGCGCTGTGGGACGTCCGACGCAAGAGGAAAAAGAATAATTAGTCCAAAGATAGGCCATTGGATCGAAGCGCAGGGGGCAGCGAATGACAGGTGTAGGCTCGGCAGTAAGTCTTCGCTCCTAATATTCCCGAAGACTGGGGGCTACTGATGAGGGTAGAATTCTCCAAATGTAAATAATGAGGATTTAATTGTGAATAAGAGTTACCTGATGTAGTTATTAAGGAATTTAGGATTTCTCGGGGACCAATGTGTAAATATAGTACTTACTAAGGGGTCTGGTCAAATATGTAAACAGCCCACTAAGGATTCAAGCGGGTCCACTTTATTTTAGTATAAAAGGTGACCCACTTTCTTGGTAGGTGGGACATTGAATATTATTCTATTACATTCTATTTCTCTCTCTATACTTTCTCTCTCTAGTCACATCAAGCTCAAGATCCAAAATATTCTTCCAAACAATTATTGACTCATCAATTCTACTAAGGTTTCAACGCCCAAAGTTTTTCATGAACACAACATTCATTTGAATGTCTTCATCTTAAGGATATATAGATCTAGTGGAAGTTGTAATTTAGCCTTTTGTTTAATTTCAGATTGTATTATGTTTAATTTTAGTTGGTATATGATTAAGTCAAAATATTAAAATGCTTAATTTTACTCTTATATCTCTTACATTAGGTACAATCTGTAAAATAATATTATATAGCGCACAGTTTGGTGTATACACTTTAGTACATGTGTGTAGGGAATATTGAGTCAGTATATTTTGTCTCTGTGCAAGTAAGAATAATCTCATCTCCACAATTTGGAGGCTTTGGGTCCACTCGTCCGTACTGATTTGTTTTTTGGCCTACTTTCAAAAGGTCTCACACTAATGGAAAAATATTCTTAACTTATATACTGATATTTCTTCCCATGTATAACCGATATAGGATATGGGACTTTAGTCACACCTAACAATCCTCCTCTCAAACAAATTACCACTCTATCCTCTTCTCAATTGACTTTCACCAGTCTACTCTAGTCAAGTGGAGAGATGCTTGACCTCTAGAGTTAGGGCGGATCTATCTGCTCACTATCAAATGACACTGTGCCGCTCATTGGTCAAGCCACCTGCTTTGATGAGCTATCAGGCATTCCATATATAAATGACACTGCACCGCTCCTTGATCAAGCCACATGTTTGATGAGCGATCAGACACTCCATCTATACAATATATTATTCTTTGGCATCCGAGAATTTCACCCATATCACACCCACCACATCACGTAGCGGTCAAGCCACCTGCTTTGCTGAGCTATCAGACACTCTATCTATAGATGACATTGCGCCGCTATCTGATCAAACCACCTGCTTGATGAGCAATCAGACGCTTTCATCTATACAACAAATCATTCTTCGACACTCCATCTATAGATGACATTGCGCCGCTATCTGATCAAACCACCTGCTTGATGAGCAATTAGACGCTTTCATCTATACAGCAAATCATTCTTCGACATCCAAAAACTTCACCCATATCACACCCCACCACATCACGTTTCGTCTGGCCTGGAGCTCTGATACTATTTATAAGGAATATAAGGTCCTGCATATTCTGTCGCTATCTGATCAAACCATCTGCTTGATGAGCCATCAGACGCTTTCATCAATACAGCAGATCATTCTTCGACATCCGAGAATTTCACCCATATCACACCCACCACATCACGTTTCGTCTGGGCATGGAGCTCTGATACTATTTATAAGGAATATAAGGTCCTGCATATTCAGTCTTTGTTACGCTTTGGGCCCACTAGCCCGCACGACTTTGCTTTTTGGTCCACTTTTAAAAGGTCTCAAACTAATGGAGATATATTCTTAACTTATATACTGATCTTCTTTCCCATGTATAACCGATGTGGGATATATGGGACGTCGGTCGCACCTAACAATGTGATGATCCAAGTGGGAGATATTAATGATATCATGAATTTGTTCAACCATAGAGATTGAGGTATGCAAATTATTGCAATTGTAAGTTCAATTAATTAATTATAATTAACAACTAGTATATTGGAGTGACGGATAATAAAATGAGTCTCATGAAATACATAGGGTAGATACGAGTTAGATTTTTGTAGGATATAAAAAAAGATCAATTAATCTGACACTATAGATATTGAAACTTAAGATCTCATCATGGTTATAGTCCACCACCAACATGAAATTATCACAGTAAAATGATATAAAGTTTTATGAATCAAATTAATAATAAAAAGATTATATTTAGAAGCTTACAACTAAATCTCTTATGTATTAAGATCTCAAAAGCTTCCATCGTTCTACCACTACGATATATTGAGTGGTACACATTTTTACTATTCAAACACTAAATACACAATTGCTCGTGTTTGGAAGGATTATCTGTAATATTAGATCGCAAATCCGTAAATCCAATATCAACGGTTCCTATACCAACTTCATTAGTTTTAGTCTTTCGGTTCCGCTATCTAATTCTATCAATATTGTAAGAATAATTACTGAGTAAGGTTCTCCAAATCTATCATTTTTTTATATCATTTTCTCAAATCGTAAATATTAAATCGCTAAGTTCCAAACGTCACGAAATCCAAATACCAAATAAAATCTAAATTTCGAATACCCAAACAAAATCCAAACAACAAACATCGATCTAAGAAAATGTTAGACAAAATCCAAAATATAAACGAAATTTAACGCCAAATACCCTAACGAAATCCAAACAACAAACATCTATCTAAGAAAACGTCAAACATAATCCAAACGTCAAACAAAATCTAAACACTAGAAGGAAATCCAAACGACAAACATAGATCTAAGAAAACATCAAACAAAGTCCAAACGTCAAAAAAAATCTAAACACCAAACGAAATCCAAACAACAAACGCTAATCAAAGCAAACGTCAGACGTAATCCAAACTTCAAATAAAATCTAAACACCAAAACAGAAATGAAATCCAAGCAAAATATGAATGCCAATTCCAAATCCAAAAATAAATCTATTACTAAATTCAAATACCAAATCCAGATTCAAAATCTATACCAAATCCAAAATTAAGTTCCAGTTAAAACCAAAATCAAACTCAAAATCAAAATTGAACCCATGGTTTTACCAAGAAAAATGTTGCACTATTTAATGATTTCTTACAAATGATATCACCAAATCATAATCCAATCAGTCTGATGGAAGGGTTAAGTGTCTCGAATACACTGTGCAAAATTCGTGAAAAAAACATCGTTTACATCTCGATAAGATCTGTTGAATGTGATTGCACACACTAGATCTGAAAATCAAAAAAAGAATTTTTTTTCCGACGGACAGCTAAAGCAACTGCCCGCTGATACAGTGGAAGACAAAAAAAAACTCAATATCTAAACCTACGCTGCGATACCATGTAGAAAAAGATAAAACAAAGAAAGATAACTATGGTTTTATTATTTAAAAAGTGTATAGACTCTTATTTATAAATAAAAGATACGAGCTAATGGGTTTGGGCCTAATATCTCTAACAAAAGGATGCAAGAGTAGAATTACCCTCCATTGTATTATATTATGGAAGAATCATATGTTTCCCTCTTTGTTTGATGTTGGAAGCTATTTAATTTATAACTCTAAATCTTCATTAATGCTTTATTTAGCCCTTATCTATGCGGTTGTGTCCCGATGATAATACTTAACTTTATCATTTTGAGATATTACTTTCCTTTGGCATCGAGTGTATTTATCCTACATTACATATATAAGAAGGGCCAAGTTTATTATATTTCTTAAAAATAGAGAATAAAAATGTAAACAAATGAGATCTTGCTATATTTTTATGGTTAATTACCATTAGATTTGTCCATATATATACATGTAGTTTAATTAATATATTGTTTGTTAGTTAGTTAGTTTTGAATAAGCAAAACATATTCTTGATTAGTTGAATTTGTTTTCCTTCTCATGACAGAATAAATAAACAAAATAAATTAAATGAAGAACTATATAGATGATTTGCATGAGATTATTAGCCAAGGGCCCTACTTCAAACCGAGGGGTACTCAAAATGAGGGGTCTGAAACCGAGAGTCCTTAGACAATGATCTTGAATATGAGGCTTCTGTAACCGAGGGGTCTGAAATCGAGGGTCCTTAGACAAGTATCTTGAATAGACTTTTGTAACCGAGAGGTCTCAAATCGAGGGGTCTGAAACCAAAGGGTACTCTGGCTTCAGCTCTTCTTTAAGTACATAATTCAACATCCCCCCTTAAAATGAACCTTTGAATAAGTCACAAAGGTTTATCTTGGACACTAAAAAAAATTAATTGGCTTGTTGTAAAGCTTTGGTGAAAACGTCTGCATGTTGAAGTTTGGTATGTACATGAATTGATTTGATGAAGCCGTGAAGTTATTGATTCCCGACTATATAAGAGTCAATATCTAAGTGTTTCATGATTTTATGGAAAACATGATTAGATGTTATCATAGTTCAAAATAATAGGTAAATAAAAACAGATATTTAAATTGCAAATGATATAGGAGAGTCATTGGACATCACATATTGTAGATGCTATGACCATGTACTCTTCTTCTCCCGAGCTTCTACTTACTGTAGCTTGATTTTTTGTTTCCAAAACCTTTTAAAAGTGCCTAAGAAAAGGCAGAACCCTGTTACAGACTTTTGTGTAATGGTGCATAATCCCCAGTCAACATCACAATATGCTTTGATGTCAAGAGAAGATTGAGATACAAAAAATAATCCCTAAGATGGAGACTCTTGGAGATATTTCAAAAGACGGATCATGAAATTCTAGTGAATATCGAGTGGTTAATGAATAAATTGACTAAGTTGTTGAACATAAGAAAGTAATATCTGGCCTTGTAAGATTCAAGTATAAAAGTCGACCAATTAATCTTTTATAACTTCTTAAATGTGAGATTATTTCAGAATCAAAGTCAGAAAGATTCAAACCAGTAATCATAAGAATCTTAGAATGTTTGCATCCAATGAGACTAGCCTCTGTCATTATGTCAAGAACATACTTGCGTTGGTTTAAGAATATTCATTCATGTCATTGTAAGATTTCAATCCCAAGAAAGATCTTAACAAGGCCAAGATCTTTTACAGTAAATAATTTGTCCAAATACGTTTTAATCTTGACTATTTGTTTATGACAATCACTCAATAACAGAATGTCATTCACATAGACAAGTAAAAACATTTCAAAAATGGATTGTTTAAGGATAAAAAGACAATTATCAGCCATTGATTGAATGAAACCAAAATCCACTAGTTTTTTTTGTTAAGGCTTGGTTCCATTATCATGAGGCTTGTTTCAATTCATAGATGGATTTTTTAAGCTTACATACGTTATCGTTTCCTTTATCAAGTAGCTCAGGTGGTGGTTTCATGTAAACAGCTTCATCGAGGGATCCATGCAAGAACGCATTGGTGAAATACCGCTGATGTACTGGTAATCTCTTGGAGGAAGCCAATGAAAACATAATTCTTACAATTGTAGACTTAACAACAGGAGAGAAACTTTCAGTATAATCTTCACCTTCAATTTGAATAAATTATTTGGCGACAAGCCTTGATTTCAATTTTTTAATAGTTCCATCAGGGTTTCTCTTAACCTTGAATACCCACCTACAACCTATAACCTTCTTACAATAAGGAAAAACATATACCTCCAAGGTATTGTTAGGAGTTCAAGCCTCTAATTCGTTTTCCATTACAATAACCCAACCAACATGAAGGCTGGACTGAATCATAAAGATCTTGATACCCCCAGCAAATGCTTATGCTTTCTCTCAACAATGTCATTTTGTTAAGGTGTGTATGGACAAGTTCTTTGGTGTATAACACCAAGATCCAATATAAAAGAAGACATTTTCTTATTAAAAAATTTTGTGCCATTATTAGTCATCAAAATCTCTAATTTAGCATTGAACTGAGTTTGACTTAGAGAAACAAATTGCTTGAAAATAGAGAAAGTGTCTGCTTTGCTTTTGAGAAAAAAGTCAAAGTGCATCTAGTATAATCACCAACTATTGTCAATAAGTTATTATTCATATAATATTTGGTACCCTACATGGTCCCCATATGTCTAAATGCAATAATTCAAAGGCTTTAAAAGTGCGAGAAGTACTAGAAGTAAAACGTTTTCTTTGTTGTTCGGCCAGAGGAAAAATATCAGAGACTTTATCTTGATCAATAGAATTTATTGCATTCAAAAACTTCAGAACTTTATTTGAACAATGTACAAGTCTAAAATATCAAATGTTTGGCTTTATTACAAGAGCTAAATTAAGAATACTAGGACCAGAAAAACAAAATTTATAACAATGAGATTTAATGAAACTTTGATTGAAGGATTGGTTGTTGTCAAGTTACATCCCTTTGTACAACTTTCCAACTCCAAGCATTTGCTCGAAGTGTTGGTCTTGAAGAAAACAGTGATCACTTAAAACTCAAAATATATACATGAAGTAGCCACACATTTTCTCACATATAATAAATTGAACTTGAAATATTGCACATATAATCTTGTAGGACTAGCCTATCATGAACTATGACTGGTTCTTTAAAGAAGACAGTTTTAGTTGAGCCATCTGGAAAAATGATGAAAGAAGGTTTTTGTAATGGATAAATTTTTGAAAAAATGGAATGATCACAACACATGTGATTGGATGCTTCTGCGTCTATGATCCATAAGCTTTGTTTTTTACTAATACTCTTATTATAATTAGACGAAGACATACCTGAAAAATCTTCAAGATGCGCAAGGTTAACCCTTGTATTTCTTTCATGATTTTATGATATTTTACCATTTGCAATAATCTTTTCTAAATCTTCTTGAACTTTCATGACCGTATGCATCAATCCTTGCATATTATTTGCGTCTTTTTTACTATCATCGAGAGGGCTTGCAGTATAATAAGAGATATCATTACTTGAGTTAGTTTTCCTTTTCTCATTCTTCTTGTCCCACCAATTATGATAACCCTTTAATTTAAAGAAATTATCTTAATTTAAAGAAATTATCTTAATTTAAAGAAATTATCTCTAATATATTCCTTTTAAAGACAATTAGTACATCTTATATATTCTTTCTTTCTTTTATCATTTTTTTCCATCAATTTGATATTTTTTATCATCATAGTACAAGTTTCATTATAATTTTCTCCATTAAAATAATTCAAACTAGTCTTATTTTCAATAAAAAGAACATATGCTCTGTTGATGGAATGCATGAGATTATTAAAATATATTTTGATCCTTAACTCCTTCAAAATTTCCATTAAACCCAACCAAAAACTGCATTTAAATACACACCACACTCACATTTATTTTGACACTTACAGATTAAAAATGGTCTTAAAACATTTATTTTATCCCATAGTCTTTTAAGTTTTGAAAAATAAGCCACCATACTCAGACGTCCTTGAGTAAGAAGATGAATTTCTCTCTTTAGCTCATAAACCATAGGTCCATTGTAGTAGCCATATCTTTGGGCTATTTCTTCCCATGATTCTTTTGCATTATCTAAGAACATGAATTACTCTTTCAAATGATCAAAGATCGAGTTTATGATTTAAGAACAAACCATGATGTTCACTTGACTCCACCTATCATATTCGGCATAAAACAACAAAGACTTCATCGATATTCCATCAATGAGGCTAAGTTTTTGTTTAGCATCCAATGAAAATCTAATAGCGTACACCAAACAATATAGTTTTTCTTTGTTAACTTGGTGCTAGTGATCAACATACCTGGGTTGTCAGAACGGTGATTCATAGTCATCTCACTATTATTGCTGTGTACATTACTTTCACTTTCAAGATTCAAATCTTGTTTGGAGCCTCCTTGATTTTGAACATCATCGGTGTCTTCTATTTTACAAAGAGTTCCTTCAATATATCATTAGTAGCAAGGTATCTACTATTGATCCTACTATTATCATATTAGATCTCTTAAGAACAAATATGTAAAAGAATGAGATCTTGGTATACATTCTTTTATTGTTAATTACAATCAGAGTTGTATATATATATATATATATATATATATATATATATATATATATATATATATATATATAGTTTAACTAACCTATTGTTAGTTAGTTAGTTTGAGGAAGAAAAACAGATTTTTGATTAGTTGAATCTGTTTTGCTTCTCATAATAAAATACATGAACAAAATAGAGTAAATGAAGAATTATAGTTGTTGAAAATATAAAACGTCCTATTTTAAATTGAGGGGTACTCAAACCGGGGAGTCTAAAACCAAGAGTCCATTGATAATGATCTAAAATAAGATGCTTCTATAATCGAGGGGTCCGAAACCGAAAGGTACTCTGACTTCAGCTCTTCTAGGATTCTGTAACCGAGGGATCTGAAACCGAAATGTACTTTGACTTCAACTCTTCTTTAAGTACATAATTCAACAAAGTTACCTGGCACATGTACGGTTTGAACTAAATGTATCAGCAATATAGTTCATGAGTTGTTATTAATCTATTAAATTATTATTTTATATATATTCGTAATTTAAACTATTTCTAAAATACACTATTTTTTTGTTGTTTATGATATCAAAGCGCTATTCAATCCGTAATTCATTTGATAAAAAAAATTATTCT
Source organism: Limnanthes douglasii subsp. nivea (assembly GCA_036936605.1). Lineage (NCBI taxonomy): Eukaryota > Viridiplantae > Streptophyta > Magnoliopsida > Brassicales > Limnanthaceae > Limnanthes > Limnanthes douglasii. Next base: position 86,367,950 of record JAUPFV010000001.1, read on the forward strand.
CTGATTTCATTGATTGCAAAAAAATTATTAAATTGTACAAAAATCGAAAGGGCAAAACCTATATTATTACTCTTGAATATTGAAATTTAAAAAGGCGATAAAAAATGGTTTATACAAAATTAAAGGTTGCTGAGTAAACACTAATGCCAAAGAAAGAAGTGTACATGTTCTAATCGATAAAAGTCTATCCTACACTGGCATAAGAAACTACGCTTAAAAAAACTATGATTATATTGATATCTAAAATGGATTTGTTCAATATATAAATCTATATATAGATTTGACAGAGGTTAAGAATAAGAATGAGATCCATTTGAAATTGAAGAGGCGAGTAGCATACTTTCTGTTTGTTTTTGAAGCGGTTTTTTTTTAAAACTTTATTATTTCGATTTTTTTATTTTTTTTAGCATAGTGTTTTTGTTAGAATATTCATTATATTAAATTTCCTTGTATAGGCTTTTAAGTTCTCTATATATTGAGAGTCTTATTTGAGTTTACATTATATAAAAAAAATCTCTAATAAACACAAAATCCTAGCCGCTTCCTAGCGGCTACTTCTCTTTTTGTTTTTAACAGAGAATAAGAGCAGTTGCTTCTTGATCATCCTCCATGGAAGGAGAATAAGATATATAAGCTCAATATAACAACCATTTCAATTATCACAATATTCTTTGTTTTTAATATGGTATCAGAGCACGCGTGATTCTGGGAATTCTGAACATCCTCAACAAAGATGGCTGGCGATGAAGTCGTGGTCAGTCAGATCCCTGATGAATTAACAATGTAGATTGCTGCCATTCTGAGAAATGGTCTCGGAACACAACAACAAACAACTAACCCCGAGAATTTATCCATAGGGATTAAACTCGGTGGTGACAACTATGCCCTATGGGCAAACCTGATGAAGAAAGCAATTGGGGGAAAGGGGAGAGGTTCTCACATTACAGGGGAGCCGACACCTTCATCCAAAACTGACAACACATGTACAAGGTGGGAACAAGATGATCAATGTGTTTTCACATGGATTATCCAGAATCTTGAATCCAGCTTGGTGAATAATGTCTCGCAATATCCCACTGCAAAAGCCCTCTGGGATGGGTTAGCCACCACATACGGTTCTGGTACAGATTCGTTACAGGTGTTTGACCTTCATAAGAGGGCTAATTCATTAAGGCAAGGGTCCGATACATTAGAAGACTTGTGGAACAAACTGCAGAACATCTGGATGTCTATAGATAGGCGAGATCCGAACCTTATGAAAGACCCAGAAGACATTCAGATCTACAATAAAAAGACTCAAGAACAAAGACTCTATCAATTGCTAACGGCGATTAATGACAAGCTAGAACCAGTCAAGAGAGATATCCTGAAAAAATATCCTCTTCCTTCCGTGAAAACAGTATATGCTACAATACGAAGGGAAGTGGCCAGGCTTAATATACTAAAATCAAGTTCTTCTGATACTGACTCGATTGAAATTGGAATGAGTTTGGCTGCTAAATATTCTGCACAGAGGTTTAAATGTCGATCCAAAGAGAAAGAAAATAATCCAAGTTATATTGCACTCATTGTGGGATGAAGAAACACACTAAAGAGACATGTTTCCAGCTGGTTGGCTATCCAAAATGGTGGGAGGACGGTCATAAGGAGAAAAATAACCCGCGTTTCAGATCTAATGTCAAACGGGCTTTGTCTACAAGTGGCGGTGAAGATCCGACTAAAAATGAGCAATGAAGTGGCACTGGTTTTGGAGGAATGGCGGCGAACTCCTATGAAAAACTTGGAGGTAAAGGGTTTGAGAAATCAATGAATCGGATCTTTAATTGCGGGGCTACGGACACCATGTCTTATGATCCTAAAGACTTTGGTGACATGTCATCTCCAAAGAAGTCCCATATTGAGACTACTAGTGGAGAAATTTGTGAAGTCAAAGGGGGAGGTTCAATTATTTTTTCGGAAAGAATGGAAATTAAAAACTGCCTCTACATTCCTTCACTATCCTTAAAGTTATTATCTGTTAGTCAAGTGACAAAATAACTCAACTGTGTGGTTCTTATGTATCCATTTTTTGCATTTTACAGGACATTCGTACGAAGGAGATCATTGGGCGTGCTACTGAACAAGGAGGTCTCTATTATGTTGATGAGGTAGTTCATAAGGGACATGCCATGCTTGCTCACGGAACAACCGAAAGGCAACTTTGGTTATGGCACCGACGACTTGGTCATCCTTCTTTTAGCTATCTTAAAAGTTTGTTACCTAGTCGTTTTTGAATAATTCCATTCATGAGAAATGTGAAACATGCATTCTTGCAAAAAATCGTAGGGTCTCATTTAATCAAAGTAATACTAGAGTTGATTATGTTTTTTCGCTAATCCATTCTGATGTTTGGGGTCCAACACCAAATTCCACTAACGATCAAATCAGATACTTTGTTTTATTTGTGGATGATTTCTCAAGAATGACTTGGATATACTTCATGAAAAATAAATCGGAAGTACCAAAAATATTTGTTTGTTTTTACAAAATGATTTTGACTCAATTTGAAAAAAAATATACAGATTCTCCGTTCTGATAATGGAACAGAGTTTGTTAACCAAATAATGCATAATTTTTTCAAAACAAATGGTCTTATCCATCAAACCACTTGTCCAAACACACCTCAACAAAACGGTACTTCAGAACGAAAAAAATCGTACTATACTTGAAAAAACTCATGTTATTATGATTGAATCTAGAGTTCCTCATTCTCTTTGGCCAGAAGCTCTTGCTACAGCCACGTATCTTGCAAATCGTCTACCAACCCAATGTCTAGGAAATAAAACTCCATTACAAGTGCTTTCCACCCAAGTTACAATTCCATAAGTTATGACGTTACCACCTCCTGTCTTTGGTTGTTCGGTGTTTGTTCATATCCCTAAAACTAGTCGAAACAAACTTAATCTGTGTGCTGAAAAGTGTGTATTCGTTGGGTACGGTGTTCATCAAATGGGTTATCGGTGTTACAATCCGGTTACTCGTCGAATCCATGTCACCATGGACTGTGACTTCTTAGAATCCGATTATTTTTTTGACCACCAATCTCGTGCTCAGGGGGAGAAAGTAAGTGAATCACTTGACTGGTTGCTATATGAAAGTTACTTTGAGGATTTGCGGATAGAGTCGGTAGATGGCGCCACCGAACACGCCTCTTCCAACATAAATGAGACTGACGAGGCAGTTCTTACCACCAATGATTCTCCCGAAGACAATGTCCAACAAGAAATAAATTCCATGGATACTACCAGCGAATCAGCCAAAGAAAATGTCCATCAAGAGGTAAACAATTTACAATGTCATAATTCACAAAATCCTAATAACTATGACATTTCAGGAAGTTCATTTGTTGAAACTCAAACTCCGGTTCTTCCCCCAAGAAAAAATAGAGGGGTTCCTCCTGACCGCTATTCACCGGAACACGTTCTTCGTGCTTCTACATATCCGGTAAAAACGGACAAGAAAGGAATGCCAAAGATTGCAAAGGCGTTTTCAGCTACTATTCTCTCTGAACAAATCCCTAAAACAGCTCAAGAAGCTAAGAAGATGACTGAATGACATGAGGCAATGAATACCGAAATGGAAGCTCTAAAAAGGAATGGTACATGGGAGAATTTTGTGTTACCACAAGGGAAAAAAGCAGACGGGTGTAGATGGGTGTTTAATATAAAATATAAACCCGATGGCACCATTGAGCGACACAAGGCAAGATTGGTTGCCAAAAGATATACACAAACATATGGTATAGACTACTCTGAAACGTTCTCTCCAGTTGCAAAGATTGACACTATCAGAGTTTTACTTTCAATAGCTGCGAATAAAGATTGGCCTCTTCATCAATTTTATGTAAAGAATGCTTTCTTACATGGAGACTTGGAAGAAGAGGTATATATGGAACCCCCACCAGGGTTCTCTGATGGTTTTCAAGAAAATGAGGTATGTAAACTGAAAAAGGCATTATATGGGCTCAAACAGTCTCCTCGTGCTTGGTTTGGGAGATTTACAATGACAATGAAGCAGTATAGCTACAAACAGAGTAATGGGGATCATGCCTTGTTTTACAAAAAGAGAGGAGAATTAGTCACTTGTCTTATAATATATGTCGACGATATGATTATAACAGGGAACGACGAAGAAGAAATTAGCTCTCTTAGGAAAAACCTCTTCAATGAGTTCGAAATGAAATACCTTAGAGGATTGAAGTATTTCCTAGGAATCGAGGTTCTTAGGTCAAGAGGAGGGATTTATATCTCCCAACGGAAATATATATTGGATTTATTAGCTGAAGTTGGCATGGTGGATTACAAACCAAATGACACTCCAATGGTTGTGATACACAAACTAAAGATAATTGAAGGGGCCAGAGCAGCGAGTAAAGAAAGGTACCAAAGGTTGGTGGGAAAATTGATTTACCTGGCTCACACTCGACCCGACATTGCATACGCGGTGGGAGTAGTTAGCCAGTTCATGCATCATCCTCAGGAACAACATATGGAGGCAGTAATGAGGATTATTCGATATCTCAAAAGGCACACCAGGAAGAGACATATTTTTTAAGAAAAATAGACACCTTGATGTTGAAGTATTCACAAATGCTGATTGGGGAGGGAATCCTAACAACAAGCGATCAACTGCTGGCTACTTTACTCTTCTTGGAGGTAACTTGGTGACTTGGAGGAGTAAGAAACAGAAAGTAGTTCCACTGTCAAGTGCTGAATCACAATTTAGAGGAATCTTTAAGGGGATTACCGAGATACTTTGGTTAAAGAAGATAATAAAAGAAATTGGATCCCCTCTGAAGTGTCCAATTCAGTTAATGTGCGATAATAAAGCTGCGATTAAGATTTCAGAGAACCCGGTACAACACGATAGAACAAAGCACGTCGAAATAGATAGGCACTTCATAAAAGAAAAGATTGAAGACAGTCGAACTTCCGTTTGTTAGATCCAAAGATCAACTCGCAGACATCCTGACAAAAGTGGTTGCTGCAAGAACATTCGAATCAGTTTTATCCAAGTTGGGTATTGGTGATCCCACTACACAACTTGAGTGGGAGTGTTAGAATATTCAGTATATTAAGTTTTCTTGTATAGGCCTTTAAGTTCTCTATATATTGAGAGTCTTACTTGGGTTTACATTATAAAAAAAAGATTCTCTAATAAACACAAAACCCTAGCCGCTTCCTAGCGGCTACTTCTCTCTTTGTTTTTAATAGAGAATAAGAGTAGTTGCTTCTTGATCATCCCCCATGGGAGGAGAATAAGATGTATAAACTCAATATAATAACCATTTCAACTATCACAATATTCTTTGTTTTTAACAGTTTTTATCTTGTCCGATTTGGTATTGCTTTAATCCGGTTCAGGTTGATATTATATTTTGGTTTTGGTATTTGGTTTTGGTTTTGCTTTTCGGTTTATTTTGAGAGCGGATTTGATTTGGATTTGGATTTGAATTTGTTCGACTATGATTTTTTATTTGAATTTTGATCGTAATTTTAAATTTGGTTTTAATTTTTTATTTAGATTTTGATCAGGTTTTTTGTTTACATCGAGTTTTCGATTTTGATTTTGATTGAGATTTTGATTGAGATTTTGATTTGATTGTGGTCCCCGAATTTTATATTGATTTAGATTTGGTCTTTCGATTATTTTATTCTGTTCAATTCGATATTATATTTTGATTTTGGTTATGGCATTTTTATTTTTATTTTGTTTGTGATTTCAGATTTAAGTTTGGATTTCGTTTGATTCTGATTTTTTATTTGGATTTCGATCGGGGTTTCAGTTTAATTTTTTGTTTTCGATTGAGATTTTGATTTTATTTTTCTTTCGATTTGGATTTGGATTTTAATTTGGTTTGATTTAATTTGGATTTGGTATCCCTTGATTGTTTGATTGTGGAGCGCGTAGATTTCTATTACAAATATGAGAAAAATATGACTCGACTCATTGGTCATGTAGTTATATATAATTACGTTTTAAAAAATTGGACTTACATTTATAATAATTAGATATTATGAATCTTCATCGACGTGACATTCCAAATCAAGATATATTTACCACTTGGACGATCACATGATTTAAAGTGTATCTCATAAATTATGCATCATATAATATTATTGTTTCACATATTAACGAGCATGTCATATCACTTTAGATGATCACCAACATAAAAACCAATGACGTGTGACTACAACTTATGTATGCGTAACAATGCCCTCATTAATCATAATGTAAGTTGTGATCTAAATGAAATTCGATTTCTTATCTAGTACAACATGAAAATGAGACAAACATGTAATCACTATGTGTCATTTTCTAGATGGTCTTACTGGACTAATTTGAAAATATTAGTTTATATATAACGTACAAGATATATAAGAGCATTATTAAGTAGGCTTAAATCAGAATATAGTCCATCGACTATTGCGTTTTCTTTCATTTAGTCTCTCGACTAAAAAGTCACCGGCCATAATCTCTGGACTATTCAAAATCTATAAATATATTCACCGCACGTGGTCTCTTGCTTCAGCCACGTATCCCAATAGTTAAATGGTACGAGTCTCAAAAATAATTTTTTTTATTTTTAATTCCATTTTTACCTTTTAAATTTAATTAATTTTTTTTTTTTTTTTTAGTTTTTAGTTTTTAAAAACATAGTATCACAAAATTGACGACGGTTTCATTAAAAGAATAGGGCGGAATTGTTGTTTTGTTCTTTAGTTTTCATTTACTAATATTTGTCTTTCTCTCTCTTTCCCCTCGTGGATGCTTTCTTTTTTCATTTGTGGTTCATATTGGGTGCGGGAAGACTTCAGGATCCACAAGCTTTAGACATATCTCTGATGAATCTGTTATATTTCATGTGACTCTGGACAAGCTGACCTGTTGCAATTGACGACATGAGAGAATTCTCCGGCTAGAACCGCACCAATCTAAGCGTCTCGAGCTTGAACCTTTCACTCCTAGAAAATTCAAGCCAGCAGATTGTGATGCTAGTTGGGTTACATTCCAACTGTACCCACCTGGACAAAGTTATTTGTTTACAATTAGATCAAATCAAATGATGTTTAATAATTAATATAAATATATAGGAAAGATGTTGAATAAAATAAGTCTCATTACCATAAAGAAATGGACATCATATCTATTAAGCAATGACATCTCATCCGTTTTTAAGCAAGCAGAACATAACGCACGTTTAAATATTTGAAAGAAGACACCGAGTCATCAAATTAATGGTAAGCAACTAAATAAGTGATTGTCGTAGCACTCATGCCAATACTCTGTTTCATTGAAAGAAGATATGAAAGACAGTATCGTAGATTTTGCGATACTCTAATTCCACAAGAATAAAAAATAAATATAAAATATTAATAAAATATTATATTTGAAGGATTAAAATGGAACTAAAAGTCGAGAGACTATTTGTAAGATTCGTATCATTTAACTATAGAGATATATGGACGAATTAGGGAAGAGACCACACGTGGGGTTTAAATTTATAGATTTTGATTAGTCAGAACTTTGGCTCGCACTAAAGAGGTCACTAGACAGCTTCTCTTTGTCAGAGTTGAGGGTATTGATGATGGCTGACTGATTGCGCACTTGCTTCTCTAAGGTAAGCACTAGCTGGATATTGCTTAATAAGGAGTGAGTGATGATGTCTCTCTCACTCGAAACAGAAAACGACTTACCATTGAAAGTGACGATGTTCGAAGATCTTGGGGGAGGTAGGGTCCAGCAAAATCGTCCTTGGCAAAGTCTTCAAAGTAAAGACCAATCCCTTGAAGCCCTGAGATGTCGACACCATCAATGTTGATATCCCATTCGGCACCCTCTCTAGTGTGAAAGTCACTTGGAATTTCTTCTGCTTGAGTGGAGTCAGCTGGATCAACTGGAGGTTGAGACTCCGGAGCCCGGAGAGAAACTTCATCTCCCTTGGAGGTTTTCTTTTTCTTGGCATCCCTGTCTCCACCTTCTGCTCCCCGTTTTCTGTCTTTTTTGGGAGCATTTTGGGGTTTTGGAGACCCAGCTACTTCCTTGGTGCTTTCGTGTTCCACCACTTGCAGTAAGGCAACATCAATCTGCCTTTGATCTTGTCCCTCTGGGTTTGTTGGGACAACTTCCTCCACCTCGGTAGGATTGGCCTCAACCACACCTTTCTTGGCCTTAACTTTTTTGCCCTTCATTTTTCTTGGGGCTTTAGGTCTGCCCGGCAAGACCAATTTCCCATCATTCCCCTCTGTCTTCCGGAGAATCGCTCCCGGAGGGGTGGAGTGGTTAATTCCTCCCAAGACAAGTCCCTCTGGTCAGTTGTATTCCAAAGATAGGATCTTGTTAAATTGTCTCCGGTAAAACAGTTGTGGAAGCGGTTTCCCCATTTCTCAGCAGTCCAAGCATTTAACTTGGCACAAGTAGTCTACCCAGCCTCTAAGTAATCATTGAAATCCTTGGGCAGCACTACCAAAAACAAAAGAAGAGGAATTAGATAAAAAAAATTGTTATAAGTAAAAGTAGAAGTATGTAATGAGATTTTTACCATCACTTCGCCATCTGCTGATAAGCATGCTTGGGTTGACACCAGTTTTAATTTTCTTCCCATTCTCCCAAGCACCGCTGATGAACAGAAATTGAGTTTTCCAGCTTTTTTCCGACTCGAAGGCTTGCTACAGCAGCGAATTGCTCCATCGGAAGAGGAATTCCGGAGAGCCTGGAAGCCATGATACATGCCATAAGGGTGAACCAGGCATTATGGCTTAGTTGACTAGGGCACAGCTTTATCAGATGGAAATATCTGACTATTTCTAGGTCCAAGGGAAACCTAAGTCCCCATTTAAATAACTCAGTGTAGAAGACTATCTCATTGAGTTTACAGTCCATGGACGTCTTCGGATCAATTGGTATCCTCACTTTAACATTTTCCGGAATCCCCCACTTCGTCTTCATCCGGCCAAGTTCAGTTGTATCCTCATTTCTCTTCTTGTATTCCAAAGATAGGATCTTGTTAAATTGCCTCCGTTAAAACAGTTGTGGAAGCGGTTTCCCTATTTCTCAGCAGCCCAAGCATTTAGCTTGGCACAAGTAGTCTATCCAGTCTCTAAGTAATCATTGAAATCCTTGGGCAGCACTACCAAAAAACAAAAGAAGAGGAATTAGATAAAAAAAATTGTTATAAGTAAAAGTAGAAGTATGTAATGAGATTTTTACCATCACTTCGCCATCTGCTGATAAGCATGCTTGGGTTGACACCAGTTTTAATTTTCTTTCCATTCTCCCTAGCACCGCTGATGAACAGAAATTGAGTCTTCCAGCTTTTTTCCGACTCGAAGGCTTGCTACAGTAGCGAATTGCTCCATCAGAAGAGGAATTCCGGAGAGCCTGGAAGCCATGATACATGCCATAAGGGTGAACCAGGCATTAGGGCTTAGTTGACTAGGGCACAGCTTTATGAGATGGAAATATCTGACTATTTATGGGTCCAAGGGAAACCTAAGTCCCCATTTAAATAACTCAGTGTAGAAGACTATCTCATTGAGTTTACAGTTCATGGACGTCTTCGGATCAATTGGTATCCTCACTTTAACATTTTCCGGAATCCCCCACTTCGTCCTCATCCGGCCAAGTTCAGCTGTATGAATGAAAGCGTAATTGATCTTCTGCATGGCTAGCAGATATTTAACATTTACCTTGTGAAAACAAGGCCCCACTTTTCCTACTAGGCACTCTGGCAGGTCCGGATGCTTTAAACACACTTTCTCTTTGCCTTTGCTCTTCGTGGTGATGGCAGTCTCACTGGTTTTCCCGGAGACATCAGTCTCAAAATGGTCTTCTTCGATACTGTCCTCCATTACATCCTTCATTACCATGGAGGGATTGTCAGCTGTTTTTGGGAGAGAAAAGCTAGTGGTTGGCCCAATAGGCCCTCCGGATTGTTGAGCATTCTTTTCCTCTTGTGGTCTAGAGTCCAGCTGGGGCTCAGATCCAAAGATCTCTTTCCGAAGGCTTGAACTGGTTGCCTCCGGACCGGACAGCTTGTCCTTGGGAATTTTAATGGGTGCTTCTGACCCTGTAGTCTTACCTTAGCCCCGGATTTAGAAGGTGTGGATTTTGGAGGTTTAGGTTGTGCAGTAGCAGCCTGACCTTTCACCAAACGACCCCTTCGTCGGTCTACTAGCTTCTCCGGGGAAATATCAACGTCTGATCCCATAGCAATGAATGGAGAAGGTTTCCTAAGGCTTGTAACCACCTGTTCTGGTTCAACAACGGGCTTTGATTCTTGAACTGATGAGCCTGAAACGATTGGAGAAAAGATGGGCTGGAATAACCTTTTGGGCTTAGAACTCTTGGCAGAAGATGAACCCCGATCAGGCTCCAAGCTTGGTGTATCATGCTTGTCAACAGGAGAAACAGGGAGGCCCGCAGCAATGCGCTTTTCTCTTTCGACTTTTTGAGCTTTTTCTAACTCCGATAATTTGAGCCATCCACCTTTTACTAGGGCGTTTCTTGCTGTGAACATAAACTCACAACAAATTAAGGGTTTTTTGAGAGGTAAAAGATTTGAAGATTAACAGAGTAGAGATACTGAAGATGATAAAACAGTGAAAAGTGGACTAATTTATACTAAAAGAACAAATGATGCTTTGATACCAAGTAGAATACGAAAAGATAGGTGTAATAGTTAAAGAAGGCGCTGATGTCACCAATATTAATTAAGAGGTTACTTTTCGAAGCAAGTGGAAGCGCCATTCTAGGAGGAAAACGGCCGGTGAGATGAATCAGAGAAAGACACGTGTCCCACTATCTCTGGCAAAACCATTTAGCTTCTAAGGGTTTTCAATCAGTCCGGATAAAGTCGTTACAAATTTCGAAATATCCGGACAAAGTTATGTGTACACTTGAGCGATTTTTTAGGTCTTGTCAAAGGCCTTCGAACATAACCTAAAATAGGGCTACCCATGAGTCCGGATTTTCTCACCACTAACTGAGGGAACCGGACAGGGGCAATTCGGACAAAAGCCACCCACTGAACCATCCGAACAGGACTAAATGTATTAAAACCTAAATCACTTCATGACTAAGCTAATTACTTACTTGCTTAAAGATTAATGGGTCATTGAACTCGACCCGAATTCATAAGTTGACCTGAAAGCCCATGTGGCCCATAATTAAGGGTATAAATACCCAATCACTTTCATTAATGAGGGTAATGAACATTTAATACAACCAGGCATCTCAAATCTCTCACTACAATCTATCCAAACATTAAATACCCTAGAAGCATCACAAAACTGTAGACAAAATTACCCTCAGTCGAAAATAATCTACACCAGTTAGTACTTCATCCCAATGTATCTCCTCTCTATGATCCTCAACTGTTTTCTCAAAATCATTATTTTCAACCGTTGACGACCTCTCCTAAATTCTTTATTGTTATGGAGCCAAATTCTCAGGATCCAAATATATCGCATGAAAATACCTAATTTTTTTTTGCTGCCTCTAAGTATCCTAACAAGCTTTCTAACAGAATATATAAAGGCATTATTAGAATGAAAAAGTCACTACTTTAATTTTGTGCAACCACAATATGCCTATATTAGCATTGTACGAACTAGGACCATTGACTATCATGAAAACAATTCTTACAATTTTCTCAATATTACCATAACCATCATACCTAGAAAATTTCTCTACATAGCTAACCAAATGTCTCTCGATAGGCTTGTATAGAGGTACTCCAATTATTTTCTCATATTTTTTTCTTGAAAATAACATTAGTCGAGCTTATATTATCCACCGAAACTCGCATAACCATGACTCTAGATATATCTAGAGTAATTATCAATGTGTCTTTATGAGAGGTAACAAATCCTCTTACATCATCTTCGTTGAATATTATATCAACGACTGGTTTCATGTAATGATGGTATGACGACTCGTCAACGAAATTAACCTCCAAATATTTCTTAAGGCTCGTCCCAAATATGGTATCACCACCAGAAATAATGTACAACAATTGTTTTTTCTCATTTTCGTCTCTCATCTTTTTAATTCATTCTTCTTTATGCATTTCATTACTGTTTTTTCATTTATTTATCCTCAATTATTCTTGCTAATCTGAACAATCTCGCAAGTATTTTTTAATCTCTCAATATTATCCCACAATTAGAAACAATCAAGGTTTGCATGACCATTATGGTATGCATAAAATACCTACGAGGTCTTTCATTGCTTAGAGCCAACATAACATGAAGAGGCTCGTATTTTGCTTTCCATTTTCTTTTTGTCAAAAATAACGGTGATATTTTTTGTCAGAGAGGTAAAAATCTGAGCCGAGTTGTCATAATATGAAACCCTAGGTCTTCTTAATGATGCTCTTTCTACCTCGTCATGCTTTACCTGGTCATATTTTCTCTTATCTTGTAGTGATACATTTGAATCTTGAGGCTTTGGATAAGAAGGGGCTCTTTATTCTTCGACTCTAATAAATTGCTTTGGCATCTCCAAAACTTCCCATATATTGTTTAGAATAAATTTGACGTGGTCTTCATACAACTTTATCTCTATATTAATTCCTATTTTAAATGTTTCGAGAAAAACACATTCCTTACACGTTGACAGATTGTTTATCTCACGCACGAACCTTTGAATATAATTTTTTAACATTTTTTTGTTTTATCAGGCATACATTCATAATCGAATCACTTTATATCTTGTGATCTCTATTACGGACAAATCATTTTCTAAAAGTGACCTAACTTATTTTGAAATCTTTCATTTATCCTTTTGGTAAGAAATTAAACCAATCAAGTCTGTTTTATTTAAACGTTATCGAAAAATATCTACATAGTAAAATATTGTTTGCGTTGAATCCCGTCAACATATTTCTGAACTGCTTTAGATGATGTTCAGGATCCCCTGAACCATCATAGGTATCCATTCGGTAAGGACTAATATTTTTAAGAAGTTTACTATCAATATGTTTTCTGTCAAATAGAGACCCATGAAGCACATAGTTTACCATTTTTGGTCTTTCTATATTGTACTTCATCGCTCTTTTATGTATATTATTTTTTGGAACCCTATTACTCGACTGATCCTCGTAATAAGAACTTTTTAATTTCATAGTCTATTGTTTTTTAATACTCTCATAAAAATGTACAACAATATCTTTCTTTTAAAATCTAAACATTACTTTTTTTTCCTTCCCCATTTCCGCGCAACTTGTTTTACTGTCTCCTTTGATTTTTGTTTATAAATTTTTTTTTGTCAAAAGTTACAACGCCTCAATCAAATCCCCCGTTCTAACTTTAACTTCTTGATCTCTTTCGAATTGCAATTAACTAGCTCTAACTTGTTCTCATTTAACTCTTTAATCTTAAATTCCAATAGTTGAACACTAGATGGAGTAGTTAGCCAACCGTGTTTATATAGGTTTTCTTATTTAATTAGTGTAATATAACTGTGTGCACAAATTTCCTTACTAACTGGACCATTTTAAACTTGATTATTCTACCATGCACACTAGATGTCGCTCAAATTGATTGATTATAATATGTCATTGTGACTGTATGAGTCATATGTTTTTTACCAATCGCATTATATACACAAGATTTTATGTCTAAAGTTTTATGTTGCACTGAATTAATTCTACCAACCGGGTGTTCCTCGAATTGGACATATTCTCGGTGTCTCCCTTTCAATTCACAATCTTTTCATTACCAATAATACCGTTGAAATTAGAAATTTTTAAAAGAAAATTTTCCCTTAGACGGTGTCAAATTTGATAAGGTATTTCCTGTTCATTATAAAGCCAAAATGATTAATAATAATCGAGCATAAATACTACTTTGAATGTAATGAGGTTTTCTATGAAAGCATGACCAGTCTTCAAATAAAGACATTAGTCCTTATATATATATATATATATATATATATATTGTTTACAATATATTATCTACCAGTTACAAGTTGACATGTCTTATCTTGTTATAACCATCTAACTACCATTCTTAGTAACTTATAGCATGATGATATGTGTAATTTTGTTATAACCACTTGAACAACCTCTCTTTATGCTCGTATTGTATCTTCTTAACGACCCTCGTCTTGTGATTTTTCATGACACTTATCTCACAATCCTTGTCTTGTATCTTCTTTATGACCCACATACCATACGTTTTTAATAACCCTCATCTCGTATCATTTTTATAACCCTCCTCTAGTATCTTCTTTATAACCCTCGTATAGTATCTTCTTTATATCCCTCCTCTTGTACTTTATCTATAACTCTCGTCTTGTATTTTCTTTATGACCCTCGACTCATACTCTTTTATAACTCTCCTCTTACTTTATACAACCTTTATTCCTCTTTAGGAGCCCCAACTTGTTTTTCTTTGTAAGACTCTTCTTATACCTCTTATGACCCTAACTATGTGCATTTTATTCTTTTATTAGCCTTTGATATATATATATATATGTATATATATATATATATATTTACCTCGTCATTCTAAAGAATATATACTATATATATGATATATTTTTATCATTGAGCTACCAGTGTACTCACAATTATTTGAAAACATTGTAGCATCTTCGACTTTGATCTTCTTATAGTTTTTTCCATTTACATGCTCGGGGCAGTTCCAACTAATATACCTTTTCTTAATGCATACCCAATTGATCACTTTTGGACCCATCTCAACCTTTTTGTACTTTGACCAAGGGTTTCCTCTCATCTTACTTGAATCTCTTTTTCTTAGATGACCCCTGACATTTAGTTTGTACCGTTCAAATTTACCCTTAAGAACACTCTTCTTTTGAAAATTTTTGGAGTTCAAGGAGTTCTTGACTTCGACCATCGTAAGAGATTCTTTACCGTAGAGCATGGTGTCCACAAAGTGTTCATACCACTCCGGGAAAGAACTAAGATGGATGATCGATTGGTGATTTTTCCTCCACCTTCACATCAACTACATTCAAATCTAGTACGATTTGATTATAATCATCTAGGTGCCTTCAGATATATGCACTGTTATTCATCAACAACGGATAAATCTGTTAATTCAAATACAACATGTTCACCCAAAAACATCTTTATGTAAATCGCATGTAACCGATTTTATATCTCTAACGTCATAGGCTTTTCATATACCACTCATAGTACTTCATATCCCAAGCTCAATATGCGGGCACTAGGAGATTTACACAGTACTACGTCACCAACCTGTATCGATTTATCTTCGATAGTATTAGACAATCCCTTATGTACAAGGTAAGCTTTAACCTTAATTCTCTGTAGATTAAAATTATTAGATCCGTCAATTTATTTTAGGCTTAGATCCATAGAACTCATCTTTCTTGGGTTTCCGATTTCCAGGCGAAATTTACTTCTCCAACCTACAAATCTTTGATCGATCTACTTCGTCTACTATTGCTCATCGCTCATCACACCACTTGTTGGGTAAAACAACCTCAATTCGGTCGGGGCAAGAACCGATCTACGATTAAACAAACCTACGAAAGAACTATTTCCTTTCTATGTACAAGACGCGCAACAAATAAAAGAAAGTGTGATAAACCCAATCACACAAGATAATGTTTAACGTGATTCGGATTGTGAAGATATCCTACATTCATGGGAAACGGACACTCATTTTATAAATAAATAGGTTATATAAATACTTTTAGACACACATATGACTCAATCACCTTTTGTAACAAAAGATGACGCGGTTTACATAATCCTGTATTCAGTGTTTATCTTTCACCTCACTTATCTCTAAGAGCATCCCCAATAGAGTAGGTATATGTGACTAGATAGAAAATTTGAAGATTATTTGTCAATTTTTTCTTTCCAACAGATAATTTATTAGGCTAGTTATATTTACTTGCGTAATTTTAGGTAGGTATATTTACAGTGACAGTTACCCACTATCTATAATTATTCTTTTTTTTCTCTTCCACCTGATTAAATAAAAAAACTACCTTAATTATACAATAGCTGTTGGATTATATGATAATCTAAAACTTTACAATGTCAAAATCATAGGTATATTTACCAAATTTTTAGAATAGTTGTTGGGGATGCTCTAAAAATACTAAAATCTAGTTTATGTATCTTACGAAACATACACCTCATGAATAACATCACATCGCCCATTTCATAGCAATATATTCTTCTATTTATAGGTTTAAGGATAACCATAATTCTTCACCAGGCTCTCCATATTAAAACCTCATAATCAACACCTGAAATAACTCTTAATCCATTTAAATAAAAAATCTCATAAATAACAATTCTAATTAATATAGAATATTCCGCTTCGGTCTAACGGTAGTGTTACCGTTTTAATCAGGAGGCTTCAAATCAACTCACTGTGGACCGGTCTGTTTTGGTTAAACACATATTTTGTTTGAGACAATAATCACGCTTTGTGAACATCTTCTCTAAGTCATTAGAATCAGCTCAGCAAATATCTAAGAACTAAATGATTACTCAAACACCAAAAAAAAAAACTTTAACCGTTTATTTTAATTTATTACCGTTTAGTCTTTTTTTTTCTTTTGGCATAAAACGATAGATGTGTAATTCAAAACATATAAAAGTAATGATCTAATACAGGAAAGAATTATTCTAGAACAATATAGTTCACAGGAGAATCACCCACGTACGAACACGGAGTTACTCCGTAGTTATAACCGATAGCGAAGAAAATTGATTATTAATATGATCATTAACATTAACAACACCATTGTTGTTGTTGTCGATACTAATATGTTGGTGTTCTTGTTGTTATTAATATTGTTAATCTTGGCGATTCTATTATCCGTGTTTTCGGCGTTTGCATTAGGTTCTACTTCATCGTCGGAACGAGACATTCCGGTGAGCTTCTACACCAACGCCATGAAATCTTTGGGTGTGTTCGGACGACTTTAGGAGAGTGCGTGTAAATGATGACCGGATGGCGTGGTTTAGCTGGCTGAACTCTGGCAGTGGAGCTCGGGGAGGGGGAGGAAGAGGCGGCGGAAGGAGATGACCATGAGGTGGACGGCGGTGGTTTCTTGATGAGATGAGAATCTCTGTTGATTTTTAATGGTGGGGGCATAGGGCGGCGTTTGTTCGATTTTTGTGGTTTTCCTGGGATTGTTTAGGGCTGGGGCTCATCTCTCTCTATTCTTTTTATCTCAGTTTTTTTTTCTTGTCTGAATATCTATTACATCTATTACGGGAATTGCTAAAAAAACGGCCAAAATTACTCCGCGAAGTCGCTTAATTTTTTTTTTCAAAACTACTCCGTGAAGTTATTTTGTTTCACGATTTTGCCCTTCCCAAATCGTATAAATACTCAATTTTACTCCGCGAAGTTATCATAATTTCAAAAAAAAACCTCAAATTCAAACTCTCCTCTACCTTCTCTCTAAACTAAATTATACTCAAACTATATTAAACTAAAACTAAATATACCTATATATAACTATACTAATTATTATAATATACTAAACCTACACAATTAATATACTAAACCTACATAATTGTAAAGGGACAGAAATCGACAGTAACACTAAACCTAAACTTACCTTACCCACTGCCGCACGCCGCACGTTCGTAGAATCCACCCCCGCCTTATCCACTGCCGCACCTTGCCTAAACCGGAATCTACACGACCACACCCACCACCGGCACCTATTTCGACCACCGCACGACCCATATACACCGGAATCGTCGCCGGAGAGTCTGTTCTTAGTTGGAGGAAGCAACCGAAATCGAACATAAACTGTAAGTCGATTATGTTATTGTTAGATAGGCTAGTTAGGTTTAGATAGGTCTAATTAGGGTAGATCTGTAGAAAAAACGGTTTTTGGGCTGTTTCTCGGCCAAGGCAGAAGCTTTAAGCTTCTGCCATGGCGAGGCTGTTCTTCGCCACACACGGGCGAAGAACAGCCTCCCTACGCCATCCATGTGGTGTACGGGTCCAACCCTACGCCACACGAGATGGCGTAGGCAACATGGCTCACACCACCACCGTGGCGTGGGCATGTAGACGTACGCCTCACTGATGGCGTACGTCTACATGCTCACGCCACGGTGGTGGCGTGAGACATCTCCGGTCACCGGAATGGGCCGGGACCGGATTATTCTTGTTTTTCGGTTTGTTCTAACCTGCCTTATGCTATTTTTTGTCTAAAACGGGTACCACCATTACAATATGTGTTTTCGACGAAACCTGATAGTAAGTATTTTTTTTCCAGGTGATGGATCACGGCGACGATGCACAGTATACATTGTCTGCTGATGGGTCACGGACGAGGAGAGTTAAAAAGCGGAGTAGGGTACGTGGCCAGCCAGTTCCACCTGTGCAGATGGATGAGCTCCCCATAGTCTCCGGACCGCATGCGTCCGGATCGAGTTCAGCTTCCGCTTCCGCTTCCCGCGGACGACGTCATCCCCCACCGGGCACAGGGCAGCGTAGAGCTCCTCCTCCGACCAGATTGCCACCGCTGTTCGGCGAGGATTTCACCTCCCACGCTGCATACCACATTTGGATGGGAGAGGTAAGTATCGAAATTAAAATTTTACATTATTTCAAGCTATTTAGTTTTGTCCTATGATAATGGGAACAAATTTTTTTAGGAGCGAGAGATGCGGCTGTATGCCCATTATCCTAGTCATCGAGCATGGAGTTTGGCTGCACAGATTAGGGTACGCGCTGTAGTTGACGCCACCCCGTTCGGTCGTCTGATTGAGCCGTTCTATGAGATGCAGACACACTCCAACATGACGGAGGTTTTCCTAGAGAGGTGGCATGCGAAGACCAATAGCTTCCATTTCGATTTCGTTGAGATGACGATTACTCTGGACGACGTCCACACTATTTTGGGACTCCCAGTTGATGGTGAGCTTGCTGTGTTTCCCTATATTTCCGACAAGAGTCTGGCCATGCACGAGTGCGCTGAATTGCTTATGGTGGATGATCTATCCTTCGTGACGGAGGTTGAGAAGTGCAAGGGCGTTGGTTTGGGATTTAAATGGCTCCGGAGTAGGTTTAGTGGGCCAGAGTTCTGCGATGACAACCCTGGTTTGAGTGATCTGATGGTGGATGCTGCAGCCCGCGCCTATATATTGCATATGTTCGGCACGGTCATATTCCCCGACAAGAGCAACATGTACTCCAACTACAAGTATTTGTTTCTGTTGCGTGATTTGACTCCGGAGGGTGTTGGCAGGTACTCATGGGGTAGTGCTGTTCTCGCTTACTTGTACCACCATCTGGGTGAGGCCTCCTTGCACGACACGAGGACTATGGCCGGATTTATCGGTATGGTAGACACGTGGATACGGGATCATTTTTCCATGCTTCGGCCCGTTACTCGACGCACCTACACTGAGCGCGACCCCACTATTGGTAGATGAGATACAGCTGCAGCAGTATCTGACTCATGGACGAAGCTGAACCTTCGTATCTCCGTCAACAACCTGGAAGAGAGCGATGTAAGTGTTTTTGTTTAGTGATCGCAAAATTGATTTATTATTGTGTTTATGATCATATCCATTTTTTCCATGCAGGTTTTGTTTGAGCCTTATCGTGCTATACGCGATCATTTCGCGTTCCAAGAGCTATCTTGGTTTCGGGATGTCATATGCGGTGTGGAGCACTCTCAGGCATACTATCCCGAGCGAGTTCAGCGGCAGTTTGGCTGTGTCCAGGGTCGAATCGCGCATCCTCTGTTAGCCATGCAGTCGAAATCAAGGAGAAAACCGAAGACGATGGCGTATGCATTCGATCCGCATGATTGGGACCGGCGGCAGATGAACACGTTGCATCGTGGTTTTCGAGGAGGGATGGTGACAGACGAGATGGAGTCTTTCTGTGAGCCTGAGTACCTACTACTTCACCAGAGTATTAGCTGGTTCGATCTCGTCAACACCGCTATCTACTCGCTCGCTGACTACATCCACGAGGATCGAGAGGGAGCTATCATCCGACATTTGCGCGCTGGTATGCGGAGGATCTCGTTGTTTCCTGGAGTGAGCGAGTTTGATCATGATTTCGATCGTCTGGCTGGGGCTTATGACGATGTTTTGTCCACAGCCAGGAGGCTCGCATAGACATTATGATGTTTTTTGTGTTTGTATGATACTTTGATTCTGTTGTCGCTAACTTGGTTGGTTTCTTGTTTTTTGATACTTTGTATGATACTTTGTATGAAACGTATCATTTGGTTTTGGATTGTGTAATAGTTTCGGTTTGTATGATGCAGTTCGTTTGTTCCCAATAGGTTTCATCTCTTTCTAAAAGAAGAAGCTGATTAGATTTAGTTTTTATCATCATTTCTTTATCATCAAAGTTTTAGGTTACTTGAAATTTATTTTGTATAATAACTGACTTTCTCTTTGGCTTTGGAAATAACATTGAAAATATTTTCAAACACCTCATATTTACAAGACTTGAGAGTTATTATAAGTCATTTTCATATCTCTAAAATACATATAAAATAGGGTTATGGATTAATCAAAACAGTTAAGTGATTAATCAAAACAGTTTCTCAATTGAGAATTAATCTAAACTTTATCAAGCCTTCTCTAGTTTCCAGTATCTTCCATGTTATCCAAATTTTTAGCGCCTCAAAACATACAGAATGATGGTTTCCCGCCTCATTAAGTTGATAGCGGGAACAAAAACACCATTTCCCGCTAATTTTTTGAGAAATGAACCAACAGACTACGAGTATATATATACTAGAATCTGACTATGAAACTAAACATTTAAATTATAACGATGGGTGATTCAGGCTGGAACGTGTACGAAGATGCAAGCCTCCTAAGCACATTTCATTTCGTCAAAGGTACGATGCAAGAGGATAATCCTGGTTTCATCGATGCGGTTTTGTGCAGGATGTTCTTCAACCACGGCAGGGAGGCATCATGTCCAGGATGCTTAATGCCCCGACCACGCGGACACCAAGAAGTGTTCGAGAGGCTGGCTTATCTTAAGCCAAGGACTATACAGATTGAGTCATTGGATTACGAGACCCGTTTACATGTCGAAGACGTATTCAACATGGGATCCCAAGGTCCAGTTACGCCAGCAATGGTGTCACATACGACGCAGCAAAGGGAGCAAGAAATGGCCGACGCAATTGCAAGCGCCGTTGAAACGTGTTCAACCCCCGAAGGATGTTATGATTCAGATGATTATAAGTTCGGGAGCGGAATGAACTATCTGACTCCATAAATCTAAGTGTGAAATGTTAACAGAGGGTTAGCCCACCTATCATTTGTCTTCAGTTATTTGCTTATGTATTTCTTATTATGCAATGCTTTGGATTAAATTGTAATTTTTTTATGCAATCGACATATTTTGCAGTTTTAGTGCTACTGTTTTCAAGATGAACATCCAAACATAAAACATCGAATGTTTACATTCATTCAATCACAAGTTCAAATAACAACAACTAACGAAATAAAAACTTCAAACAAATACTGGAATGAAACATCACAAGTTCAAATAACAACAACTAAAAAGTTGAAATAGTAGTACTATCTAAAACAACACACATTCTGGAGTTACTTAAAAAACAACACAGACTACTAAACATAATAACTAGATGGCACAAACCCGGAAATAGTGAAATGATCAGTCGAAATCGTATCCCAAATTGTCATCCGAATCATCCCCCCCATTACGTGCCGCAATCCTATCCTCCAGAAACGCCACCATATCCCTACTTATGTAGTCTACTACCGTAGATCATTAAAACATAATGAGTTTCGAGCAATACATAATCATTAAAACACAACATTATTCCTACACATAAAGTAAAATGGTTTTTTATTTAAAAAAAAAGGTTGAAAAAAAAAATTAAATTGTAATCTAAGGGTACCCTATTGCCGCCACAGCACGGCGTAGGGATACCCGTTTTCGCCAACCAGTGGCGGCAATAGGTTTAACCCTTAGCCTTGCCTCTGTTCTTTTTGGACAGAGGCAAAAAAAGGGTCCCCTACGCCAGGTGAATGGCGTATGGGGCAATCCCCACGCCATCCCCTGGCGTGGGGTGCTGCAGTTACGTCGTCTCCTGGCGCTCGGGACGTCTGTTACGCCATTATGCTGGCGAAAACGGCTGTCTCGAATTTATGATGTCAAATTTTTTTTTAAAAAAAAATTTATTTAAAGTAAAGAGGTTTAAAGGGTACAACACATTGTTAGTTTACAACAAAAAAAGCAAAAACATAGCCGAACACAAAATAAGTTCAATATTTCGTTAAGTCCACTATTGAATCATCATGTTCAACGGAGTGCGTCGGTGTGGGATTTTGTAGTCTTGAAAATACACGGACTCTATCTAGCAAATGGATCGACCAAGAAATTGCGTCTTCTCTCGCCGATCTCATCCACGTAGGATCTATAGTCGGTATGGGTGACCCTTTAACCAACTCAACCTACAAATTTCCGTTCAATATAAATGCGCGTTTACAAAATAAAATGCTTAAATGCGTACGAAAGTTAAAGTTATTTACTCACATGAACAAAATGGTTTTTATTGACGAATGCCACGCCGATCTCCTTTAAAGAACCATCGCTCGGTGGTGCATGTTTCACCGGTAGGTAAGTCGTACATCCACCGGGAGCGAGGCAATAGAAAACGCAATTGAATGTAGTCGCGACTAGTTTTCCGCAACTAGGCAAGGACATCCATTTTGCGTAAGGTGCATTCTCTTTATTAAAAGTCAACCGGTTTATCTCCTTATCAACTTCGCTTTCATCGTCGAAATATGCAACCCGTTTATAAAACTCCCGATCGCTCTTTAGCTCGTGAACCAAGGCTTCTCTAACCATTAGCCATCCACTTTCGTTACCAACCATACCATGCGCGATGGCTCTAAAACCACAATTACCGTCGGGCATTACATTTGTAATTCGGGTTATGAAAGGACGCATATATTGAGGTATGTCTTTTGAAAATCTCGAGTCCAAAACATTTGGTAATCTAGTCGGTAATGGTATAGCCGTGAATGACGGTATAGCCTTGATGTGGTTCGACGTATCCGGAGTGCCTAAAGCGACGCATTGAACCCGTTTTGCTATATTTTTTGGGGGTTTTGCTCCGGAATTAGTCAGAGTTTGTGCCTTAACCGTTCTTGCGGTGCTACCGAGAGTGCCGACCGGGGTTGCTATACTAGCGGCGGGTGTTACAACTCGTGGAGTTGCGGCACTATCGTGGGACTCAAACATTTCTTGTTCGACATATTCGTGATATGAAGGATCTCTTTTCGTAGAATAATCATGTTGGACTTTGCTACCCTTAACGCGACCCCGACCCCGTCCACGACCACGGCTTCCAACACGTCCGGGAGTTCTACCGCGGGTTTTAACCTTCTCGAGGGGTTCGCAAAGGAGTGTAGTCGAAGGATCCAAAAAATTTTGAAATTTTTGAGCCAATGACTTTGTTCGTAAACATCAAACTCTTCAAGTTTCGCATTTAGATTAGCGAAATTAAATTTCACTTCTTCTTCGCCGGTGAGTTTAACTCGCGGAACGATATCTAGTCTCTTCCAATGCTCAACTATAATCCGAGTAGGTACGTGGCCGTCCACTCTTCGGATTGCCTCAAGGTCGTGGGAACACGGCAAACCATGGATCGTACGATCGGTGCAAACGCACATAGATTTTTCACCGCCGCTTTTATCAACATAGTTATCGTATACTATCGCCATTGCAATAGGTGATACGTACCCCCGTAAAAATTTGAACGGTTTGAAATCTTGGAATTTGTGAATTAAACGGCACTTGCTAAGCTCCATCGATTCTTTAATAGTAGAATGTTGCATCGCTAACAAGCCATGCACTTTATCCCAAAACCTATCGAAATCCAATCGGCTAGACCCAACATATTTTTTCAATGTAGCATGCGAGCTTTCGGCCCTATTAGAGGTGTGGTTATTAAAATGCATGATCTTGTTAGTATAAGCGTGAACAAACCTCTCTTTATAAGGCGTAATCCACGAGTCAACCACATAGTCCACCGCCTTATTTTGGTCTTTGAACATCGACCGCATCTTAGCCAACCTCTCGTTCATAACCTCAACGGTATCGGATGAAACAACGTCGTTCCAAGCCACCAAAAAACTTTTAGCCACATTTCCGTCTTCAAACATTTTTTTCGTTCTCCCGCTAACATTTTTGTTGATATGTCACTCGCATAACATGTGACTAGCGCTAGGGAAAAATTTATCGATGCTATTCATCAAGGCTAGTTCGCGGTCTGTAACGATAACACACGGTAATTCACAATCATTCTCCTCTATTACCGTTTTCAAGCATCCCAAAGACCATTCGTAGTTGTCTTGTTTTTCACTCACCATAAACGTGAAACCAATGCAAAACGTTTTGTTTGTAGATGTTACCCCGACTACTTCGAACAAAGGCATCCCGTAACGAATGACTTTATATGTGCTATCCATGATTAGCAAGCGTGAGAAGGTTCGTAGTAAGTCGATACTAAGCGGATGTGCGAAAAACAAATCGGTTATGACGTTAGAACCGTCATTCCCCGTCCGTGTCCAATACTTATACTTGTGCAATTGTAATTTAACTAACAAGCATTGCATTTGGGATCGACCGCCGTTTTCGGCCATCCTCGTTCTTTGACGGTGATTGTAAACGTGACGGATATTTGAAGCATTCTCCGGATTGGACTTTTTCAAAGCACCAAATATTTGTCGCGGACTTGTCCCGTTCACCGTCAAAAGATCAACGAGCTCTTTTTCCTTACGTTTTAACTTCGACCATTGCAAATGTCCTTCGGCATACTTGATCGGTTCGTGGTTGTGCTTCCCGGAAAGGACACTAAGAGCCCACTTATCGTCTCCTTTTAACGGATTACCCACCAAATGAAAAGGGCAATTTATTTTTTTGCTACCGGTGGCCTTACGCTTACGGTCGCACTCTTTAACGGCCGACTTGAAAATTCTGGATCGCTCGCACCGATAATCCACTCTCGGTGTTCTCCCCCTCTTCCCTACCTCCTTCGATGCTACGTTTATCGAAAAACCCAACGTTTTCCCCCTAACTTTTACCCACTCGGTCATCGACTCTAAGCTATACTCTTCGTGGGTGGTGAAATGGTGAGCGTAGTCCGAAACAAGCGAAATATCGCATTCGTTCACCTCCTGCAATACATAAGAAGTAGAAAAACCGGCATTCCGGATTCGGGAACCACATTTCGCCATTCCAAAGGCGTGTGGCACATTCCATTCGCCATGGCTTGGCGTGGGAGACCTACCGAGCGCCACACGTGTGGCGTACGGATGCTACCCCACGCCAAACCATGGCGATTGGAATGTGCCACACGCCTTTCAAATGGCGTACGGCATGTCGTCCATGCCGGAGGGTGGCGAAGAACACCATTACGGGTTTTTTTTTTCCGAAAATCGATTTTTTGGCCGAAATGAAAGAGGGAAATGCAATGTACCTCCTCGGCGACAATGCTGCTCTGCGTGGGAAGCACTTCCGGCCCTTTTCCGTCCATGTTTTGAAGGTTTTGAAATTTTTCAAAAAATGGGTTTAGTTGGTTGTTAAGTTTCTATTTTTAGTATGTTTGGAGAAGATGAAGTTTGAATTTAAGTTTGCAACTTCATGGAGTAGTTTGGTTCTCTTCAATGGCATCACTTGTAAATATTTACACTTCAAAGGGTTTTTTGGGTTTTTTGCCTTGTGGCATTTTTGTAAATATTGAAAATTAGTTTTGGCCGTTTTTTTAGCAATTCCCTATTTATTACCGCTTAGTTTGATATGCAATGTCTGTGACATATTTTTGAAAAAATAAATACATGGTTTCTCCACTGGAACTAGTGACGACAATGGTCCGAGTTTGCCCTCAAGGGGTAGCCGTAACCGAGTTGGTTGAGTATGGCATTCTTATGACCAAAAGGTCATGAGTTCGAATCCTTCTACATACGCTTTCTCGGCTGAGCCTGTCACCTTGTGTGGTTTACCTTCTGGCGTTGGTTTGCAGGCTATCGCGTCAGACTGAGGGTTTACCTGCGTCAGACTGAGGGTTTACCCTGTGCGCACTCATTGCACTCTGAGTAGCGGTTGTGGGTTCCCTTTTAAAAAAAAAAACAATGGTCCGAGCCAGTCCAAACCGATCCGAATCCGACCTGATTCAGTCGGACTTTATCTAATCCGAACTCATATTAGATCCGCTACAAAAGTCAAAATTATGGTCCGCGCACACGTACGAATCGGGGATGAGGACAAATATATTAAATCTGCACCGGAGCGGACTGGGCTAGGATTCAAATTAAAAAAACAGACTCAAACGAATGGGTCCGAATCCGGTACAAATTCGACCCGTTACATCCCTAGAACCCAACCAATTAAAGACATAGGAGTTTTTTATATTTTGTAATATTGTTTGGGATTGAAAGATATATATAGCCTATTTTCGATTTGTATGATGTCATTTAAGCATGATTGTTTTTGTCCTTAGGTTTGAATTTGAGGAAGTAATACGATACACATTTCATTTGAGTACGTACTATCATCATCAATTGTATTATAGTAAGAGTTTATGACGATACAAAATTTCTTCTTATACCATGAACCGTTATAGATAACAATAAAGTTGTAAATACATGTAACCCAACAATAGCTCTCTCTAAATCTGGACAATTTTCTAATTTGTACCCTCAAAACTTAGACCGCACGTCAACAACCACAAACATGGATGGCTTGTAATATTAAAACAAAAAAAAAATTATCTCGCCTTTTTTTTCCCCAGATTCTCCAAATTCTATCCCCCTATATCCTCTCCTAAAAATACTATTATGGAATCGAAAAATACAAAGGCCAATACAATTAGGAGAACCCGGAGCAGCGGTAGCAAGAAGTTTCTTTTATGTTTTAAAGGAGGTAATGCACTTGAAGAAGATTTAGATTCACTAGGCCCTAACCTTTTCACCGTTAAATCTTTCGATAAAGGAGACTGCCTCGACCGTGATCCTCCCAGGCTAAAGAGGAACGTTAGCCGGAAATTTTCGCGAATTAAAACAAACATACTCGATACTTCTTTGGTTAGTTTTCTATCTGATTTTAATATTAATTCGTTCTTCGACTATCGCGATTATATATTTATATATTAAATGAATGGTTTGTTTTGGCAGGCAAAGAAGATTAAAAGAAGAAAAATGAAGTCAAGTAAAGCTCATATACCTCGTCCAGGAAAAACAACGGATGAAGACATGTTAGAGGACGAAACGAAATCGTTGAATCAGCTTAATTATTCGTCGAATTCTTCATCGCTTTCGGCAAATTCAAGACCGTCGCTGGAATTAGTAGAGCAATCAAACTCGATTGAGTCGAGTTATAATAATAAACAGGAGGTGAATTTACAAGTGTCTACTAAAAGATGTTATGGTGGTACTTGTGGTCTATGTTTTCTTCTTGTTAGTCTTGCGGCTTTAGTGTTTTGGGGTAAGATTATAGCTATATTTTGTACATCGGCGTTCCTTTTCGTAATGCCTCCGAAAAGAACTTTGGTTGAGACCAATAATGTGGAGGTAATGGAGGTCGGACCGGACGATAAAACAAAGAAGATGAGCGTGAACGGGGTGCTTGAAAAAGCTCATTCTTGTTCGTCTATATTATTATTTGAGGAGAGGGATAGCCTTTTATAAATTCTTTTTCTGTGAATTCGTTTAGTTTACTTGTAAATATAATAATAGGTTGATATTTTCTATTTCTTTTGTACATAATTGTTTTTTGAATTGAAATTTTAAAATGTTTATTTAATTTCGATGTTGGTGATTCTCGTATAATTCAGAATGCAAATAGCATTCCATACATATTAGATCTAGATCATGAATTATTACGATTTTTCTTAACATTTTTATATTATTAAAATTGAATAAGACAATAAACAGCTCAAATGTAGGATGAAAAGTCTCGAAGAATTTTTAGTCAGTTTAATATTTTTTACATGTAATAAAAGTTGTGATACCCATTCTTGTATATATTGACAAAAAAATGATATAATTATCAAATTGGCAAAATAAACCGTCAACTATAAATCATTATGGACCTACTCGCTAAAGGTGCCGGGTCCAAAATTTCAGACCGAGACCGGTCCGTAGGGAACGGGTCCGGTCTTGGTGCATCTTTGACAAAATATTAATTTTGTTTCTTAAACTGAGGTCTGAACCTATGAGGGTATTTTTAAAGTAGACAGCATTATCCACTATGCCACACGCTCAAAGCTATTTCCTCTATGGAAATTTTTATTTCCTCCATCTTTTGAAAAATTCCCCATGTTGTTATTTTCTCCATAAAGGAAAATACATATTTGCCTTTCTACTTATTTATTTTACCTTCACCTATTATTCTACTTACTTTCACCCATTATCCCTATTCATTCCAATTAAAAGAAAAAAAAAACTCTAACTAAACTATTCTACCCATTCTACAACAACTTACATTCATTTTCCAGCAACTTATCCCTTCTTTCTACCCATTTTTTTTCAGCACCTACTTACAAAGCAACATCCAAGAGAGAGAAGCCTTTGGAGAAGGTAAACTTTCTCTAGTTTATTCTTTTTCTTCATTTTTTGGTAAGATGGTGGTATTGTTGTTAGAATCGATTATGGTTTCGTTTTTGTTAGATTTCTTTGTTAGAATCGATTATGGTTTCGTTTTTGTTAGATTTCTTTGTTAGAATCGATTATGGTTTCGTTTTTGTTAGATTTCTATGTTAGATTCGATTAGGGTTTCCATTGGGGTTTAATTTGTTTGTTAGAATCGCTTAGGGTTTCTACTTGGGATATGTAACTGTGCTGGAATTTTTTTTTCAGCCCGGAGCAGCTGATTCCGAGAGGGCCACTCGGAATCAGCTGCTGCTCGGATTAAAAAACAGCAGCTGATTCCGAGTGGCCAACTCGGAATCAACTGCTGTTTTTTAGACGTGTTTTTTTAAACCGAACAACTGATTCCGAGTGGCCCTCTCGGAATCAGCTGCTCCGAGCAGAATTTTTTTTTCTTGTGATGTGATTTTTCTTGTTTGAAATGTTTTACATTGTAGATATTGTTTTACGTGATGTGATATTGTTTTATGTTTGTAGTATAGGACCAAGTAACAGCCGCATGTGATGTGATGTTTTATGTGATATTGGTTTGATATGTTTTACATTGTAGATACTGGAAAGCATGATATAGGTTTGTCTTCTAACACCATAGCGGTATGATACTTCAGCTCCGGAGACGAATTGTGTAGCTCATGCCCCAATGGAGAATGAGAACTGGCACAAACAGTTCCTTCTGGGATTTCAACTTTATCTACAACATCTTCTGTACGAGAACCGCTAAAATCTTCAGGATATACCAGTCCGGGATTATTTTCAGTATCTATTGAATTCAAAAGTATAAGTTACCGCTTAGCAGGAACTATGTAAGAAAGACTAAATTACATAGCAAGAAATCATCACAACTAGAAATAATCACAATAAACAGACCACTAAGTGGTATATATTCATTGCTGAAATGACAACATCACTGGACAGATAACAAAAAGATGTACAAAAGTAAGACAAACAATTCCACTGTGTTTGTGGAAAGCATACAAGGAATCCACTAACAAATCAACCAATGGGTATTTGCACAACAAGGAATGATGTATACAGAAGTGAACTTCAAAAGTTCAAACCCCATAATTCCATCACCCCTCTCCAGAATAGCAGTGTAGAATTCATGCGGTTGAAATTTGACCTATAAATAGAAAAAAAAAATCATCCATCATAGAATAGACAACAAAAAAAGGACTTATGAAAACGCAACTAATTTCGAGAGGGCCACTCGGAATCAGTTGCACAATTCACTTTGAAAAAATGCAACTAATTCCGAGAGGGCCACTCGGAATCAGTTGCATTTTTTCAAAGTGAATTGTGCAACTGATTCCCAGTGGCCCTCTCGGAATCAGTTGCGTTTTCATAAAACAACTGATTCCGAGATACTGACTCGGAATCAGTTGCAAAATGCCCAGATATGATTAAAACGGGAATGCAGAAATCGGGAAATGTTGAAATGACTATTCTAAAACGTAAAAAACGATATTAAAATACCTTATCTGGTGCTTCACTACTGTTCTCCTGCATGGAATGAGATTCTTGATTTTCCATCGTCGAACGGCGTTCAATCTTCAATAAAATTGATATTTTTTTTGTTTTAGGGTTAATTTTAGGGTTCAATCTTGCATATGTAGGATTAAAAATAGTTTAATCTTATGTTTTTACAGAGTATGGTATTCTATTTCATTAATGGCACTAACATTAAATTTGAATACAAAACAAGGGTAAAATGGTAAAATCATGTTTCACTAGTTTTAGAGATTTCAAAAGATGGAGGAAATAAAAATTTCCATGGAGGAAATAGCTTTAGCCCACGCTCAAACTTCTCGTATTCTAATACGGTAGTTGAAAGTAATATAATTGGTCTGCTTATTATATATTATATTTTAATTAAATATCTTTTTATCAATATCAACGGTATATAAATTTATTATTTGAATATCAATCGTCATACTTTAAAAATTAAAATGATATATATTAAAAACAATTATCGAGTTTTTATCGGTTTTATGGATTGCTAGCGGTTCAGACTCGAATATCGTTTTATTAACGTTAGGATAACCGTACAGGATCAGATCGTTTATGGATCGGTTATCAGGTTGGTAAGCCCAATAACAGCTTTATTATTTGATGAGTCTGAATTCAGTATGCTCCCCGGAAGGGTAAATCAGTCTATGTCTCTCCGAACACCGGACAGGTTACAAGGACATAAATCGAACAGATCACTTCCGGACAGATTACTTTGGACACTATAAACTTAAGACTGTTCGAACTATGACTAAAGTACTAAAAAACCTAAACACTTCCTGACTAAGCTACTTGCTCTCCTGCTTAGAGCTCATGGGTCTTTAATCATGACCCGGGTCCATTAAACATGACCCGAAAGCCCATAAGGGCCCAAACAGCATACTATAAATACCCAACCACCAGCATTAATTATAGGTAATGAGAATTAACTGCTACCAAGCTGCTTAATCATCTCTCTACTCTCTACACCACTGTTAAACACCCATACACTACCGTTAAACACCCATACACCACCTTGAAACTCCACTTGAAATTAATAGCCTATCCTCAGGCAACTTTTATCCTCACCAAAATGGCGACCATAGTGGGAGGCGACGGTGCCTGAATCAAGCATTCAAAACCAGCTAAAAAAAAAACTCTGTCCGAATGAATCCGGACAATCCAGAAGTCCCACCAGCTTTGCTCGAAGTGGTGGGAGAGAATGACGAGTACACTATCGAAGAGCGTGACAGGCTGAGGGCTGAAATAGAAGCTCTGAGGGCTGAAAAGGCCAAGATAGGCGTGAAAGAAAAATCCAAAGCATCAGCTGCTCATCATATCGACAACCCTAGAGAGCCTGAGGCTTCGAAAACTCATGTGAGCACCAAAAAGACACATGTCAGTTCTAAGAAGTCTCACCGGTCCAAGCCTGTGGAGAGTTCTGAATCGAGTTCAGAATCTTCGGGCAGCTCTTCGGACAGTGAGGGAAATGAAAAATCCTTGTCCTCTAGCAGTGATGAGGGTCGAACCAAGAAAAAGCAAAAACAGGTTAAGAAATATTCAAGAAAAAGAGATCACCATGGAAGAATGAAAAGGCATATTGGAAATGGGTCATCTCACCACCAGAGATATACGGACAAGATACTGATGGATCCTTTTGCTTTCCACGATGAACCAGGCATCTTTGCCACTCCAAATGAGGATACTGTGTTCAGTCGTGGAAGGAATTGGAGGCAGTCTCCACTGTCTTCTAAAATCCTGTCCGGAAACCTCCCCAAGAGGTTTGACAGTACTAAGATGGAGAAGTACGACGGCAGTACTGATCCGGACAATCATCTGGAGCAATTCAAGAACTTCATGATGAACTTTGATGATGATGATGATAAACTACTGTATAGGGCATTCTCCCAATCTTTTACGGGGAGTGCTCTGAAATTGTATAACAGCATGCCTCAAGGTTGTATTAAAGATTTTGATACGTTTTGGATGGCCTTTCGAAGGCAGTTTGTAGGGAGTAACGAGCTGAAGGGCAATGGAGACACAATAATCCATTGTGCCCAGGAGCCAAATGAGTCCTTGAAGGAATACATAAGTCGTTTTGTGAACACAAAGAATGGGTTGGCTGATTGCTTCGAACAGGTGGCAATAGCATCCCTAAGGCAAGGTTTGAACCCAGGCAATCTGGCTGATTCGGTGACTAGAAAGAAGGCCATGACCTGGGGGGGATTGCTGAATCAAGTTGGCAAGCAAATAAACATTGATGAAACAAAGAAAACCAGGGTGCACAGACAAGTGAGATCCACCCCGGTGGCACCAACTCCAAATTAAAACCAGTCCGGGAACAAAGTAAGGGAAACCGGACAGGGGCATGGTAGGGCAAAAGCTCAGTCTCAGCCAGCTGCTCCTGCCCAAAGTCAGCAATCCAGAAACAA
Organism: Limnanthes douglasii subsp. nivea; assembly: GCA_036936605.1. Lineage (NCBI taxonomy): Eukaryota > Viridiplantae > Streptophyta > Magnoliopsida > Brassicales > Limnanthaceae > Limnanthes > Limnanthes douglasii. The sequence continues at coordinate 86,400,548 of JAUPFV010000001.1, forward strand.
AAGAAGGCCATGGGTCCAACCGGAGTGGTTTACAGAACTCAAAGAAAGTGTGGCCACCATTTTCGATAAAACAAAAGATGAGGTGCATTACCGGAGACCGGCAACCTTGCAGTCTCCCAGAGAGCATCGTAACAACTCCTTTTGCCAATATCACAATGATATTGGCCATACCACTGATGATTGCATAGCGTTGAAGCAAGAGGTTCAGAACTTGATTGAAAGGGGAAAGTTGGGAGCATACGTTAAGAGAAGAGGAGGCAACAGGCCTGACAACACTCACCGGGTTGGTCCAAGTAATGCTGCCCCAGAGGGGGCCATGGTCATAGTTGAAAGGTTTGATGTGGATTCTGAGTACCTGGATCCTGATCCAACTCGAAACAGGGTGGGTGCTATAGAGGAATGTTCTAGGTCGGTCTCCGGGCTCATTAAATTCTTTGAGTCACTTACAATTTTCGGAGGGGACTCTATGACAGCTCCTACTGCTTCTTCGAGGAAGAGGCATGTTCATAATTTAGCCTCCAAGCTAGAAGGAGGCATGACATCTTATCAGTCACCGAACTCATTCCCATTCATAGTCTTTGATGAGGATGATTTTAGAGCCATTGATGGCCCTCATGAGGATGCTGTTGTCATAGGAGCATCTATAGGGGCAATGAGATAAGGCGAATTCTGGTGGATACTAGAAGCTCTGCCAATATCCTTTTCCTAACCACTTACAAGAAAATGAAAAATCCAGCTGTGATTCAAAAGTCGGACAGATCAATCGTGGGCTTCACGGGCAGCTCAGCCGATGTGATCGGAGAATTTGAAGAAGAGGTGTTATTGGGCAGGGGCCCTTTCAAGAAAATGGTTAGAATACTTTTTATCGTGGTGGATTGTCCCACTTGCTACAATGCTATACTAGGGAGATCTTGGCTCTCTAGGATGCATGTAGTGGCTTCAACAGTCCATCAGTGCTTAAAGTATGCTGTTCAGGGACAGGTTGGGGTTGTCCGGAGCAGCCAAAAGATTGCAAGAGAATGCTATGCCACTGCCTTGGCTCCTCGAACGCTGGGGGCAGTCTGTATAAATGATCAATAGCAGTTTGAGGGTCTTTCTGGGGGTGAGGGTGAAATCGATGACCCCAGAGAGACCCCTGGAGTGTTGATTCCAATTGAAGAGGTTGAAACACACTGTTTGGAAGAAGGCAAAAATGTCAAGATAGGGTCCAAGATGCCACCAATGTTGAAAGAAGAGATGTTGAAATTCTTGAAAGACCATCAGCACGTTTTTGCTTGGTGCAATGCTGATGTTACTGGAGTTCCATCAGAGGTGATATCCCATCACCTATCTGTGCGGAGAGATGTGGCACCAGTGGTTCAAAAGAGAAGAGCTATCTCAAAAGAAAAGGCTGATGTCATAGTACAAGAGGTTGATAGACTCACGAAGATGGGGCACATCAAAGAATCTCAATACCCTTTGTGGACTGCCAATCCTGTCCTGGTAAAAAAGAAAAATGGCAAATGGCGCATGCGCATTGACTTCACAGATCTTAATAGAGCTTGCCCAAAAGATTTGTATCCGGTCCCCCGAATAGATCAGTTAGTAGACTCTACTTCTGGGAACAAGCTGCTCTCCTTTATGGATGCCTTCTCCGGGTACAATCAGATTCAAGTAGATCCAAAAGATCAAGAGAATACCACGTTTGTCACTGATAGGGGTCTGTCTACATTGCTATAAGGTGATGCCTTTTGGCTTGAAAAATGCTGGGGCTACTTATCAAAGGTTAGTCAACAAGGCATTTGCTAATCAAATTGGAAGAAATATGGAGGTTTACATTGACGATATGATGGTGAAGAGTGTGGATGAGCAGCTACACTTATCCGACCTCCGAGAAACTTTTGCCAACTTGGTAAAATTGAATTTAAAGTTAAACCCTGAAAAGTGTGTTTTCGGAGTGCAGTCCGGGAAATTCTTAGGGTATATCATAAGTGAGCATGGAATACAGCCCGATCTGGATCAGTTGAATGCTCTTTTCCAGATGGAACCTCCTCGAAACATTAAAGAAGTACAGCGGTTAACGGGGAGATTAGCTGCCTTAAACAGATTCATCTCGAGGTCTTCGGACATGTGTGCTCCTTTCTTTCAAACTTTGAAGGGTGCGAAGGGGTTCGAGTGGACCCCGCAGTGTGATGAGGCATTCAATGAAATCAAGAAACATCTTTCCTCTCCCAAAACTTTGTTCAAACCAGTTGATGGGGAGACTCTTATTGTGTACCTGGCCGTTTCAAGTTGTGCCATCAGTGCTGTGTTGGTAAGAGAGATCGATGGGTGTCCCTACCCAATGTACTACATCAGCAAAAGCTTGATTGATGCTGAGAGGCGTTACTTGAAACTCGAAAAACTGGCGTTAGCTCTGGTAATAGATGCAAGAAAGATGAGGCCTTACTTTCAGGCTCATCCTATCATCGTCCTCACATCTTTCCCTTTAAAAAATGTCCTTCAAAAAGCAGACATTTCGAGCAGAATGACTTATTGGTCAGTAGAGTTTGGGGACTTCGACATAGACTTTGCTCCCCGGACAGCGGTAAAATCCCAAGAAGTGGCTGATTTCCTGGTTGAATTCCACTCCGATAGGGATTCGGAGCAAGCTACTGATACAAAAAACAAGAAAGTCTGGGTCGTCCGAACAGATGGTGGATCTAGCACTATGGGATGTGGTGCATGAATATGTTTAACTCCCCCTTATGGAGACAGCATGTATCAAGCTATTTGTTTTGCTTTCAGGGCATCTAATAACGAGTCCGAATACGAAGCAGCTATAGCTGGGTTAAAGTTGGCCCACATCTGTGGGGCTAAAAGGGTCAAGCTACTAAGTGACTCCCAATTGCTTGTCCACCATGCCTTAGGCCAATCTGAGGCTAGAAAGGAGCAGTTGGTCAAGTATTTACTCCTCCTAAAAAATGAAGCGTTAAAGTTTAAAGCTGTTGCCTATGAGCACATTCCCCGGGCAGAAAATGAGCTAGCAGACTCGTTGGCAACAATAGCATATACGGAGTCATACCCATGGATCCATGTGCTTGAAAGCCCTTCTATTCAACTTAGTAAGGGTGAAAAAGAGGAAGTTTTTGAAATACAAGTGAGTCGGCCTCAAGACTGGAGGTCTCCTCTCATACGATATCTGTCCGATGGTATTGTGCCTTCAGATAAATCACAAGCCAGAACATTGAAACACAAGGCTCGTGGTTTTATTATGTTGAGAGAAGTGTTGTACAAAAAATCCTATAGTAAACCTCTCCTACGTTGTTTAGGGGATGATGAGTCACAAGTGGTCCTCTCCGAATTGCATGATGGTGAGGGATCAGCCCATTGTGGGTTTAGAGCTTTAACAAGAAGAGTGTTACTCTCCGGATACTATTGGCCATCAATCATGAAAGATACTAAGGAGCTGGTGAGAAGGTGTGACCCATGCCAGAGGTACAGCAATGAAATTCATGTACCAGCCATTCCTTTGGAATCAATTTCTGAGCCCATCATTTTTGCTCGATGGGGGTTGGACTTGGTTGGGCCTCTCCCTGTGGCGTCCGGAGGGCGTAAAACTATAATTGTGGCCATTGACTACTTCTCGAAGTGGATAGAAGCAGCTCCCCTGGCAGGGACAACATCGAAAGCTGTCATAAAATTCATTTTGTCCAACATATGTTGCAGATTTGGTGTCCCACAGAAGATAACAACGGACAATGGGCCACAGTTTGACAACAGAGAAATGGAAAGCTTCTGTGCCTCAAGGGGTATACAGCATTGTTTCTCTTCACCTTTCCACCCACAAGCCAATGGGCAAGTTGAAGTGGCTAATAGAACCATACTGTCCGGTTTAAAGAAAAATTTGGAAGGGGCTGCTGGGAAGTGGCCTAGTTATCTACAATAAGTCTTGTGGGCCTACCGGACAACACCTGGGGCTGCAACACAGGAATCTCCCTTTGCCTTGGTCTATGGAATGGATGCAGTAGCCCCCATAGAGAAGACACTCCCTTCTTTTCGTGTTCACAACTTCTCCGGACACGCTAATGAAATGGCAATTAGAAATCAACTTGATTTGATAGAAGAAAGAAGGGTTAAAGCTCATCTTAGAATAGCACACTATCAAGGCTTGATGAGAAGCAGGTTTGCTTCTAAAGTTAAAAGAAGAGATTTCCAACCAGGGGACAAAGTATTAAGGAAAGTCTTCTTACACACTAAAGAAAAGCTCTTCGGAAAGCTGGCCCTTACCTGGGAGGGTCCGTATATTGTGGTTGAAAGAATCAAGCCTGGAACTTATTGGTTGGAAGACAAAGATGGCAGGGTTCTAACCCATCCTTGGAATATTGAGCATCTCCGAATGTACTTGGAATGATACTTGTGTAAATATTTACTTGTTTAAACATCCATTTAAATATTTGGGGGCATACCTTCCCCTCTTCGGTAGCACGAAGAGCTTTCAATGAAATTTGGTGCCTTCTTCAAAATTTTCTAAGTATTTTCAAAATTCTATCTCTTGTCATAATATCCGAACTGAAAGATCTAAGGGCTATTTAAACTCTGGCCAGAGAATTTAAACACTCTCACAATGTAACAACTAAAAGCTACTTAAACTCTAGTTATCTAAACTAAAACAAGCAATGAGAAAAGATGATGGTTGTGCGAAGTAGAAACATTCATTAAACAGCTTAAAATTGCCTTGGCCTTCCAAGGACTTGTAGATAAGTCAGGGTACAGCACAAAAAACCTGTCCTAACAAATACGGACACCATTACAAAAAGAGTCCCTTGGCCTTCCAAGGACTTTAGTTTAAATGAAAGATAAACAAAGTAAACTATAAATTAAGGTTGAGCCTTTGAAGATGGCTCACCCTCATCTGCTTTCTTACCCTTGACGTTACTCCCCCCTTCGATTACCTTCTTGCCCTTGGGGTCATTCTCCTCTTCGCCTGGACTCTCTCCGGTCTTCTCTTCATTGTCAGAAGAGCACTCACCGGAAAATCCTTCATCAACCATAGTATAAAATAGAAGGTCATCATCATCCACATAGAGCCATAAGTCCCCCAGGGTCCTCTTCGGGAATTTTTCGTGAAAAAGGAGAACCATATCAGACTTCACCCTTTGAACCATTAGCTCTTCGCTTTGTATCATCTCCCTGGCATAGGCGTTGATCTTGGCCTTGATTGTGGCCTCTTGGTCCCTTACCAAAGCAGCCTTCTCTTCAGCAGCCTGAGTCACTGCATTTTCTAAAGCAATCTTGTCAGTGGTCAGGTTGGTGATGAGCTTATCCTTTGCAGTGGTCTCTCCCCGTGAGACGGTGAGATCTTTCTCCATACCAGAAAACTTCTCCTGGAGATCTTTTATGGTTTGTTCTAGGGTGGCAACTTTTGTGTTGCTCTCATCATGACTCCTCTTCAGCTCCTCATTTGCTTCCTTGAGCAAATCAGCGTTGGTGATAGCAGTGGGAGGTCTCCGGACAGCTTTTCCTTCTCAGACTTGAGGTCTTTGATGGTGTCCGCCTGACTCCGGACTTGCCTCTCCAATGTAAGAACTGGCTGCACATTACTAAGCAAGGAATGGGCTATAGTGTCCTTCTCACTAGAAACCATGAAAGTCTTACCGTTAAAATTGACCGTATTGGAGCTGCTCGGAGGGATGTAGGGCCCTGCGAACTCGTCTCTCGGGAGGCCAAGGAAATATTCACCAAGCCCACCCAGACCGGTGATGTCCACTTCATCCAAGTTGAGCACTCCTCCCTCAACTTCATCAGTGTGAAACTCTCTTGGGATCTCTTCGGCCAGCGTTGGGTCAGAGGGGCCAGTAGGAAAAGAGGGCTCCGGATCCCGGAGAGCAAGCTTATCTCCTTGTGAAGTCTTTTTCTTCTTGACTTCCCGGTCATCGCTTTCACCTACTTGCTTGCGAGTCCTCTTGGGAGCCCTTGGAGGTTTTGGAAGGACTACTTCCTGCCTCTCAATATCCTGCTCCACCACTTGCAAGAGGGCTGCATCGATTTGAACCTGGGGCGGCCCCTCCGGGTCTGTTGGGACATCCTTCTCAGCGTCACTCGCCACTTTTTTGCCTCTTTTTCTGCCTTTCATTTTGCTTGGGGCTTTAGCCCGGGCAGGCAGGTAAAGTGTCCCGTCTGGTTCGTGGGACCTTCTAAGCACAATGTATTCATCAGGCTGGGTGGTGAGCTCCTCCCAAGTTAGGTCTCTCCGGCCTGTGGTGTTCCACATGTGAGACCTTGCTAGATTCCCAGGGGTGAAGGCCTTGTGGAATCGATTCTCCCAGTTCTCTGCGGCCCAAGCATTGATTTTGCCACAAGTAGTCTGTCCTGCCTTCAAGTAGTCTCCGAACTTCTTTGGCAGCTCTGCTAGAACAAGAGAGAAATTGGTTAGTTTAAATTTAACTTAAAAAGAAAAAGTAAAAGAGAGAAACGGACAGAAATTTGAACTGAGAAACTTACGATCACTCCTCCACCTACTCCTGAGGAGGCTTGGATTCTCTCCGACCTTGATTTTCTTGCCATTTTCCCATGAGCCACTCACAAACAAGAATTGGCTCCTCCATTTGCTCTCCGACTCCAAGAGGTCATCAACAGCCTTGAGATCGTTCCCCATGTTGAAATGATAGAAGGGGAATTGGTGATGCTTGCAAAGATTGACCACTGCTGCGAACTCTTCCATGGGAAGAGGGATCCCAGACAGCCTGGATGCCATGATACACGACATCAAAGTGAACCAGCCATTGGGACTTAATTGAGTTGGGCAGAGCTTGACCAGGTAGAAGTACCGTACGATTTCCGGGTCCAGTGGGAACCTGAGTCCCCAGTTAAATAGCTCTGTAAAGAAGACTATCTCATTTCGTTTACAGTCCATTGGGGTCTCCGGATCAATGGGGATCCTAATCTTCACATTTTCGGGGATCCCCCATTTTGTGCGCATTCGACCCAGGTCTGAAGTATGGATGAATGCGTACTTGGTCTTCTGCAAGGCCAACAGGTACTTGAGCTCGACTTTCTGAAAACACGGCCCCACTCTTCCCTCAAGGCACTCCGGCAGCTCCGGATGCCTCAAGTACAAATTCTCCTTGTCTTTCTTGGCAGCAACAGCGGTAGTATCAGCCTGTCCGGAGGACTCGGACTCGAAGGGGACCTCTTCTGCACAGTCCTCCATTCTCTACTCCATAACCGTTGGGGGAGCTTCTGTGGTAGTAATCCGGGGAGGGTTGATGCTTGCCACAGCCTGGCCTCCGGACTGTTGACTGTCTGTTTTCTTCTGACTTCTCACCTCAGATTGGGGCTCGGAGGCAGAAGTCTCTCTTGTATGAACCGGGCTGCTGGCCTCCGGACCGGTTGGCCTCTCCCGGGGGGCTCTAATAGGCATTCTAGACCCAGAATCACTATTTTTTGCCTCCGATTTTGAGGGAGTATTTTTGGAGGTTAGTCCCTTGACTAACCGGCTTGGCCTCTTAATGACTAACTTCTCCGGAGAGTGGTCAGAATCAGACCCCATGGCTATAAAAGGTGAGGGTTTCCTAACACTTGTAGCAGTAACTCCTGGTTCAACAGCAGGTATTGACTCCTGAACTGAGGAACCAGATACTATGGGTGATAGGGTGGATTGAAAGAGTTTTTTGGGCTTGGTACCTTTGGAGGAGGATGAGCCTCGATCCGATTCTGTAACAGAAGCAAATGGTCTCTCAACTGGTGATGATGGTAGCCCTTCTGCTATTCGCCTTTCTTTCTCGACCTTCTGTGCTTTCTCCAACTCCGAAAGGTTGAGCCAACCACCTTTGATCAATGCTGTTCTTGCTGTAAACATAAACTGCTAAAGGTATTTTTGTTCTAGAGAGAGAAAGCTATGAATAAATTTGCAGAGTAAAATTTGAAAGAGATGGTAAAACAGTGGAAAATGAATGTGAATTTATAGTAGATTTGAAAAAAGGAGTTGATTCCTAGGAGAATCCGAAAAGTTGGGCAATAATTAAAAGACGGCGCTGATGTCACTATTGGTAATTAAAGAGGTTACTTGTTAAAGAAGGTGGTGCGAAATTCAAGGTGAAAAAACGGCTGGAGTGGCCAATCAGAGAGCGACACGTGTCCCACTAATTCTAGCAAAAACCGTTTGGAATTCGTAAAGATTAACCTGTCCGGGTATACCCACAGTTCTGTCCGAATTGAGAACCACTTCATTCATCGGACTGTTTTTCAGTTCTTTGATAAAAACACTTGCTCAAACACCTAAAAAAGGGGCTCCTGATGAGTCCGAATTCAGCATGCTCCCCGGAAGGGTAAATCAGTCTATGTCTCTCCGAACACCGGACAAGCTACAAGGACATAAATCGAACAGATCACTTCCGGACAGATTACTTTGGACACTATAAACTTAAGACTGTTCGAACTATGACTAAAGTACTAAAAAACCTAAACACTTCCTGACTAAGCTACTTGCTCTCCTGCTTAGAGCTCATGTGTCTTTAATCATGACCCGGGTCCATTAAACATGACCCGAAAGCCCATAAGGGCCCAAACATCATACTATAAATACCCAACCACCAGCATTAATTATGGGTAATGAGAATTAACTGCTACCAAGCTGCTTAATCATCTCTCTACTCTCTACACGACTGTTAAACACCCATACACTACCGTTAAACACCCATACACTACCGTTAAACACCCATACACCACCTTGAAACTCCACTTGAAATTACTAGCCTATCCTTAGGCAACTTTTATCCTCACCACTATTAATAACATTAATAATATCTCTTGGTACATAAGTCATTTGATAAAAAAAACGAGTCAGTTACATACGGCTTTATATATCATAAGTTGCAAAAAAAATGTAATATTTTTTGGGTTTGTACCTCAATGAAGATCATCTGGCATCCTTCTTAAGTCATTGTTTTGTACTTTCCAACGTAGTCGTTTCTCTTCTAACATCAATCCAGCTCGGTATCTCGCTCCAAGTCGTATTGTTAAAGGAACAATAGATAAATAGATGTTGGACTGTTTTGAGATGATCTCCACGCATGAAACGCGCTTAGTCAATTTCAACATAATTGATTTGTCCATCAAGAAAAGCCTACCTTTCATGTCAAGCCACACCATAAATCCATGCTTTGGTGATATACGTGCTCCAGATAATAGTTGCCCACGACTTATGAACAACCTTTGGTTTAGAAGTCGTATGTTCTCTCGTTCTGTCCCCGAGTATTTTGAATACCACATTTGTAATTTTGTCTGGACTATTATTAGAGTGATGACTTTAGAGCTTATCCCTAGTAGAAAATATGTTTAAAAAAACATCTATGGAAATATTTATGGACCAATGCACCTGTCATACACAAGGAATATTCTAATTGAATCCAAGTTCAGTCTGTCTTCATCTTCATTAATGTTAAAAATAATGAAGAATGGCATGTCATCACAATTCAACTAATACAAGATGGAAACAAAGATCTCGATCATCATATTGAGCAGTTCATAAATGAGATGCTCCACTTTGGGGAGATTACTGTTAATAAACAAATAGAGAAAAGAGAGAAGTAGCCGCCAATAAACGGCTAGGGTTTCTGATTATTAGAAAGTGTATATTACATAGAGTTTAAATCTATTATTTATAGATAAACTATATGAGCTAATGGGCTTAGGCCTTATTTCTCTAACACTCTCTCTCAAACTAGCAATGCTTATTCTTGCATTGTGAGTTTGTTACACAAAATAAAAACCAAAATTGAAACATCAACGAATCAAAACAAAACATCAAAACCAAAATCAAAACGTCAAAACCCAAAAATCAAACTCCAATCTTCAAGCTCCAGTCTTCAAACTCCAATCGTCAAGCTCCAATCTCCAAATTCCAAAACTCAAAACTAATCCAAACGAAATCCAAACACCAAACGAATCTAAACCAAGTCAAGCAAATCCAAACAAAGCCAAAACAAAACCAAACAAGTCCAAACAAGTCCAAATGAATCCAAACGAGTCCAAACCAAGCCAAACAAAGCCAGAACAAAGCCAAACAAATCCAAACGAATCCAAAACAAAGCCAAACAAGTCCAAACGAAGTCAAACGAAGCCAAACTAATCCAAACGAAACTAAACGAATCCAAACAAGTCCAACCAAGTCCAACCAAATCCAAACTAAATCTATACCAAATCTAAATCTAAACGAAGAAAGAAATCTAAACACCAAAACGACAAACGTCGATCTAAGCAAACGTCAGACAAAGTCCAAACGTCAAACAAAATCTAAACACCAAACAAAATCCAAATGCCAAATTCAAATACTAAATCCAAATCCAATCAAACCCAAAAATCCAAAATCAAACCAGGTTCGAATTCCAAATCTCAGTGGTCCAGCAAATCCAAATCCAAATCCAAATCCAAATCCAAATCCAAATCCAAATCCAAATACCAAACTAATATCCAAAAACCAAACTAAATTCAATTTCCAATTTCTAATTGCCAATTTTAAATTTCCAAAATAAAAATAAAAATCAATTTGAATTCACGGTTTTACCAACAAGACTACTGCACTGTTCCAGTTGCAATTTCTCCCAAACCGTAGCACCACATCATAATCCAACCGGTCATATTGAAGGGTTAGATGTCCCGAACATGCTCTCTAAAATTCAGTAAAAACGGACATCGTTTGACTTTCGATCGGACCGTTTTATTGGAGCTTCACACAACAGATCCGAAAACCGAAAACTATATCTATTCTGACGAAAAGCAGATCAAAATTTCCAACAAAATCCAATCGATGTGTTATCATGGAAGGCAAAAGGATCCACCAGCATCCGGTCTATGTGTCTCCGGCTATGAGATGACCCTTTGCCTATATGCCTTTTTAACTTTCTATGCATATCCTTTTTTCTTGAATACTTCTTAACCAACTTTTGTTTCTTTTTAGATCGGCCGTCATCACTGCTGGATGACAAGGATTCTTCAACTCCATCTTCGCCCGAAGAGCTACTGGAATATTCTGAGTCTGAATCAGAGCTCTCCACCGGCTTGGACCGGTGAGACTTTTTAGAGCTAGCATGAGTCTTCTTCGTACTCACATGGGTTTTCGAAGGCTTATGCTCTCTAGGGTTGTCTGTGTGATGAGCAGCTGATACCTTTGAATTCTCTTTTACGCCCATCTTTGCCCTCTCTGCCCTCAGAGCTTCTATCTCGCCTTTTAACCTATCACGCTCCTCGATGGTATATTCGTCATTTTCTCCCACCACTTCAAGCAAAGCTGGTGGTACTTCCGGTGCGTCCGGATTCATTCGGACTGGTTTTTCTGATGGTTTTGAATGCTAGATTCATGCACCGTCGTGCTCCTACTATGGTCGCCAATTTGATGTGGTTCATTTTTGTTTGAGGGTAAGCTTGTAACTTTTGTCTAGAGTTTTTTAGAATTTTGAGAGTATTTAATGTTTGGGTAGAATGTAGAGGGAGAATTGAGCTGTCTGGTTGTATTTAATTTTCATTACCCTTATTTAATGTAGGTGGTTGGGTATTTATACCCTTATCTTTGGGCCATATAGGCTTTCGGGTTGTGTTTAATGGATTCGGGTCGAGTTTAAAGACCCATCAGTTTTAAGTAAGTATGTAGTCAGCTTAGTCAAAAAGTGATTAAGTTTTAAGTACTTTAGTTCTGTTCGGATAGTTCAGTGAATGAAAGTTGTCCAAACTACCCCTGTCCGGTGAAATGGACATTGTCCGAATTAACCCTGTCTGGTTCCCATAAGGTGTAGTGACGGAATTCGGACTCATCAGTAGCCCCTTTTTTAGGTGGTGTTCAAAGGCCTTTGGCAAGACCTAAAAAATAGTCTGCAGCTGGTCACAGTCATATCCGGACAGGTCCTTCAAACTTTGTTATAGCTTTATCCGAACTGAAAAAGTTCTTGAAAACTAAATGGTTTCTTGTCAGAATTCATGGGACACGTGTCTCTCTCTGGTTCGCCACATCAACCGTTTTTTCACCTAGAATGGCGCTCCCACCTTCTCTAAAAAGTAACCTCTTCATTTATTGAAGATGACATCAGCGCCGTTCTTTAATCATTGCAACCCTTTCGAATTCTAATGCAACCTACGATTTGTGTATAACAAAAAAGAGCTGGATAAAATCATACGTGTTGAACCAAAGCAAGTTGGACTAAAGCAGTTTGTTGATGCCACTAAAATATTATGTTTTGATGTGATGAAGCTGAGCTTAAATTCTTGATCGATCTAGGCTTCTTCTATTTGTTGGAAGTTAATGTTTAAATGAATATCATATTATGGTCTTCCTATATTAATTGGATTTCTTATTAATTTTATTTAATATTGATTGTGTCTTCTATTTTAACTAAGTTTCATATTAATTGAGATTTCTTATTTATTAGGTTTCTTAATTTATAATTAAGATTATATTACATTAATGTGATTTAATTTGAAGTGTTTTTTGGAGGATTATAGTTAAGTCTACAAATAGAAGAAGCATAGTGTTTGGTGAAGCTTATAGCGTGACAACAAATACGTGACAAAAAAGACGGCCGAATGTATAAAAAAGATCGACAAGCTTGTTTTGTAGATAATGTAATGAAGTTGAAGGCTTTGAAGGGTAACTCGTCCCTGGACTATCGCATTTGGTGACAGATAGTCCCTGGACTTTCAATAGTCCGTTCGTAGTCCATGGACTATCCAGTTGGGATAAAGTTAATCCCCTTGCATGCGTTGACTATCAATTTTTGTGACAGATAGTCCTTCAACTATTCATTTGCGATAAATTTAGTCTTTTGACATTCTATTTTTGATAAAGTTAGTCTCCTTAATAAACATGCGCATGAGACTAAATTTATCCAAACTGTATAGTCCAGGGACTACCAACGAAGTCCAGGGACTATATGCCACCAAAATGGATATTTCCGAGATTGCCAACAGACTTTTGAAAGTCCAGGGACTATCTGTCACTAAAATCGATAGTCCCGGGACGAGTTACTGTTCAAAGCCTGAAGTTGAAAATAAATACTTGAATATGGGTTACAAGATTTACGCGAGATTTCTTTAAAAAAATTGAGGGATTAAATGTTTAGTGTTTGAGAGTTTCTTCTAACCTCGTAAAATAGGAACCCAATCTTTATTATCTTCTACTACTTGGACGGCTCTTCTTCGAATATTCTTTATAACTAAAGTATAATTAAGGGTTTTTTTTGCTTCGAATATATTCAAAACATGTTTGAGTATATATGATAAGTTTTTATACGTGTTGATAAGTCACAGTAGCAATTCTTTTTCATATTAAAAGAAAAGATTGACTACCAAAAATAACAAAAAGAGGCAAGGAGAGGAGACAGCCGTCTGTAGATTAATCCATTTAATTCCAAATCTAATGTGAATGTAGGTACTTTGATGTTGAAATAATTTGATAACTGTTGTGCCCAAATGCAACTAAAACAATAACAAACCAAAGCAGCAACTCCAAACGACCCAAGAAAGAAGATGCATCCTCCATCGTCAGACCCTGACCATCCTTCTCTTCCCACGATCAAGATCCACAACCCAACCTCCCCTCGCCACTCTCACCACACCGCCTCATCTGCTACCCCATTAGCCACCCCAACCCCAACTGCTGGTGCCCGCCGTAAGATCGGCGTCGCCGTCGATCTTTCTGAAGAAAGCGCCTTTGCCGTCCGCTGGGCCGTCCAAGACTACATCCGCCCCGGCGATGCAGTCATCCTCCTTCACGTTTCTCCCACTTCCGTCCTCTACGGCGCCGACTGGGGCCCACTTCCTCTCAACAACCATCACCAACCCACCGCTGACGGTGGTGCTAATCAGCCCAGCCAGCAACAGTTGGAAGAGGATTTTGACGCCTTCACAACTTGCAGAGTGGCGGATCTTGCGAAGCCTTTGAAAGAGGCCGGGATTCCATACAAGATCCAAATAGTTAAGGACCATGATATGAGAGAGAGGCTGTGCTTGGAGATCGAACGGCTCGGTGTCTGCGCTGTTATCATGGGGAGCCGAGGATTTGGCGCCGAGAAGAGAGGGAGCGATGATAAGCTTGGGAGCGTCAGCGATTACTGTGTTCATCATTGTGTTTGCCCTGTCGTTGTCGTCAGGTATCCCGATGAGAAGGCTGGCCGTGCTCCCGCTAGAAATGCCCGTGGAGCTTCAAGGCCGGTTGGCACTGTTAAGGAGCCTGCTCTTCAAGTGGACGATGCTGTCAGCTCCTCTCCTGCCGCTGCAAAGCCTGATCATATTAAAGGTCTGGCTTCTTTTAATCTTATTTTACCCTCACAGTTTTTAGATGGTGTCATTTATTAACCATAATTTTGTTTTCGTTTTGGATGGTGTTATGTGCTAGACATTTCATTTGAGTACTATCATCATCAATGTTTCTGCATTCAATTCGAGTATAATTTTGATTTGTACTCCTCATCGTTGGAAGATCCATTAGTTTTACCACACCCAATACTTTGTCTGCTTTCCCTAGAAAAGGCACTTCAAAATCTGTGGATTTTCTTGTAAAAGAACTGTCTTCTTGGTAAATGTACTAGATTTATAGATAGAGATGCTGTGCTTTAATTAGACGTATCACTGAAGTAGGTCCAATAAGAAAAGTGTCGTTTGTGCTTTAATTTGAGAAGTGTCGGGTAAACTGCTTGATAGTTTTTCACACTTGATTTATATTCAAAGTTAAGTCATGTTAAGTGATTATAATATATAGCGTCAAGCTTAAGGAGTTTGCAGATATCTGAAATGCTTGAGAGAATTTGATATGGCTTGTTGACCAATGCTTGTATTTTTGGATCATCGGAGAGAAAAATATTACTGCAACTACAATTTGGTTTACTTAGTCTAGTGTGGTTTAGGGTTGTTGCTGGGATATTAAAAATGACAAAGGGTTGTTGTTGGGATATTAGTCTAGTGTCGTTTAGGGTTGTTGTTGGGATATTAAAAATGACAACGTTAATTCTGATTTTGTAATAGTAGTTCTGCTTTCCCAAATTAGCTTTCGTTGAAAACTGCAAAATGAATAAAATAAGTACAAGTCTATAATAAATCTATAATAAATGAGCATTAGGTTTCAAAAACGACAATTATTTTGACACGAGAAATATCTTCTAAAACGACACGAATATTAAAACAGTGAGAGTAGATAGGGATATTAAACAGTTGATAGGTTATAGTGTCACTCTACAAAACATCTTGGGAGAACCTTTTCTGGTGCTGTCACTTTAAAGATTGGAGCTTATGAAGCTCAGGAAAAGAAAGTATTTTTCTTTTTATAAATTAGAAGGCTGGCCGAAACTAGTTGATATTATTGATGCACACACTCTGTATGCCGAGGCCATGTGTGATTGTGATTCAGTCTTATAATGATATGATATGACAACTGATGCTAAAGTGTTGATTTTGAACTGCGTGAAATGATTGAATGTCGTGGTTTAGTTGAATGTAGTATGACTGGAGTACGTCCAAAAAGAATTATGTCTTTTGTGCTTTAATTTGAGGATTACATTTTAAATGCGTGGTGAACTGCTAAGGCAGTAGAGTTTTTTTATGGTATATGTATCCAAAGTTATCGTTGAATTTGATCTTGGAAGTCATGTTAAAGTGATAATGATATATCGATATATGCTCCAGGAGGTAGCAGAAATCTGATATGCTTAAGAAAAATTGGTAGGGTAGTGGCTTGTTGATTTTGTAATGTACCAGTGCTTGCATTTTTTGATAGTAAGAGAGAAAAATGTTAATGCTCTCAGAATGGTCTTCCTGTATATCTTTATATATACTTGAAGGATTGTATACTGTTGGTAGGTCATAGTGTTGTGAATATATGAATTTATCTTGATGGAACTGTTATGGTGCTCATTACTTTAGTGATTGGAGCTTCATAAGCTCCAGAAAGAGATTACTTTGTTTATTTATAAATTATAAGGCTAATAGGATCTAGTTATTGTTCTTGATGCCCACACTCATGTTCAGAATGCCATGTGTGATACATATTGCTGGTGTCAATTGTACTGTGTATCCATGTTATAATGATTACTTCTCATTATGGTCTTATTTGACAACTAATTTTAAAGATCTACTTTTGCATCTTAGCCTGCCTTGCTATTTTGTCCATTTCAATTACTTAACTAGCTGACTATATTCTCGATACTTTAATTAACCTGTGTGGTAATACTTGATTAGTTCTATTTAGGGCCGGACTTTTTTTTGGTGCTTGTTGTTTTCCATGTATTGGCTTGTTCTATTAAGGACCGGGTTTGTTGCTTAGGCAAATGTTTATTAAGGTAAGTAAAGTCTACATTCTTTTAACTGAATCTAAACGCATGGGGAAAATTGAAAACTGAATTTTATCCGTAGACAAGCATAATACACATCCATGGTTACACTTGTAGCCGAGGTCAAATATGTAAATTCATAAGTAATTTAGTTGCAGAATTGAAAACCCTTCGCCAAATTTCTCAATCTAAAAATTCTGTCTAAAGGACATTTCGTCAGTGTACAAGTGTTACCTGCTCAATAATCTTAGCAGGGATTATAGCTCTACTTGTAGCCGCATCGCTTAATTGTTATTATAACCTAACTTCTGTTTCCACCAGTAGTCTAGACTTAGTAACTATATGTGGCACAATTGCTTCTTTATTAATTGTAGCTCCATTTCCTCCTAATTATTAAGACACACCATCTCCTTTGCACCACTAGTGCAGAGTGCAGACTTAGTCAATACTGTAAATTCATTGAAATCGAGCACCAAACTGAAGCAATAAGTTTTTGTCTATCCTTTTTTGTTCCTTCTGTTGAGTTTATGGATATCTTTTTATTTATAATTATAGTAGCTCTTGCCAGTGACACTTTAAGAGAAATTACTATTGTTAATGTGCAAAAGTTCTAAAATTATAAGTTTGTGGTTCAAAGGCAATGCATATTAATTATAGATGATACACTGATAGTAAACCTCTGTATACTATATTAGTTTTTATGTATTCGTTATGGATGATTCTTGGAAAGTAAACTTAATTGATACTATATTAGTTATCTGCTGCCAAAGTAAGGAAACTGTATGCCAACTTGAGATACAAATTTATGGCTCATGGCTTTCTCTGGGTGATATCATTCAATTATTCGTATTCCCATAGTTGTAATCATGTCCCTTTCTGATTAATTTTCTACTTTTTGAATTGCAGATGCTTAACATGTCTGATGTCAGCTTGATTCTCTCCGTTCCATAGTAGGTTTGTATTTGAGTGTTTGTGTTAGAATTTCATGTACCATCATTTGCACCAACTTCTTTTAGTACTTATTTACTAAGAACTTGGGTTAAAGGTGTTTATACATGTTGTCTTGTTGTTGCCTTTGGTCTTTCAACATACAAACAATCCTTTTGTTGTATAACATCAATCCAAAGAAATGAAATCTTTAGCCTTCTTAAATTAATGCGTTTGCAATAAAAAGCTTATTTGTATGTGCAATGTTTTTTACTTGGTTGAAGCATCTATTTTGTCACCATCTGCTTGTGTGCTGGCTGAATGGTATTTGATTTAATTGAGGGTGAAGGTTGTCTGAGCTGATAATTGATCCGGAATTTGACTGAAACTACTAAATGGTCTGATAAAAACCCAAATCTGAGATTCTTGAGTTTTTGACGGGTTTCTATGAAGCTGTATGGAATAGTCTTAAATATATTTTTGTAAGTTTGACCTTTTCTGTTATCCTACCTCGTTTTATATCATATATGAGTATGATATTGAAGTTTTAGATAATGTACCACATTTTTTGAAACATGTTTTAAGTTTCAAGATTCATTCAAATGTTTTTAAAAAGAATTTCCCCTTTTATATAAAAATTGAAGCCCTTAATAATAACAAATACTGGACAGGGATAGGTGTTATAATCATCTACTTATGTTTGCCCATCCTTTATCAAAATTTATAGGGTGGGGCTTACTTCTCTCCAGACCACATACTTGGGTGGGTCTTAGTTGTCTCTAAACCACATACGTACAGAACACAAATAGATTTTTAAATAGAGAGCCATACCATTTAAATCCAAGAGCCTATCAAAAGCATAAGGAACTGCTGGAAATCTATAATATAGAAATCCATAAGCATAAATATAATCATAAAACAAATAAAATTAAGAGAACCGTAGATATCCATTCTTTACAAGAACTAAACAAAAATCAAATACAGTTAATGGAAATTTATACAGATTATTCAATCAAAGTAAAAAACAAATTCTAACAAAAATCTGCAATTACAGCCTCCTTTCCTGACTTCTCAGACAGGCGATTTCGAATTCTCTTCAGCTACTTATCTAGATTCCGTGTTTTCTGATTCCTGCATCCAAGTAAAAACCGAAATTAAAATGGGTAACGAAAATAAATAAAACAAACAAGCAGAGAATATTATCTAACAAAAAGATCAGAAGCAAAACGATTTTTAAGCGAATACAGCACGAAATCTTACATCAGAAATCGGAATCTTGAATCGTGTTCAGCCCGGCGTGCAAGTATCTCATTCCTTGGTCTCATCAAAACAGGCGATGGAGGTGGAGTATACGGTGGAGAGCAAGGAACAACTTGATTACCTCCCTCCATCTCTTCATCTGAATCATCATCGGAATCATCAGAATCGGAATCGGATTCAGTAGTACCGTCTTCATCGGTGTAATCACTGTGAGTATCCAACACATGATTTTCTAAATTCCGTTGCGATTCGCTAGACTCGATGGAGATACATCCACTGCAGACGCAAATGGTATGCGTGACCTTGGTACCGGAGGCAGTCCACGGCGTCTGAGCATGGCAAACGTTGCAGAGAAGGCAGCGCCTGTGCTTGGCCACCAGGAAGTTGGCCGCATGAACTTTCTCGTCGCAGTGGAAGCAGAGATCAGCCTGATCAGATTCACAGTAGATTTGAGCATCTCCTTTGCATAGCTCACATGTTTTTTTCATTCTCTCTATCGATTGATTTTTTTCTCTCTCGAGCTTTCTTCTTCTTTTACTTTTAGTGTTTAGTTTTCTACAGAAATAGAGAAAAAATCTGCAAGTTGCAGCAGTTAAAGTCTATATTTCAAATTAAATATTATATAAATATTTTATAATATATATTTTTTATTTTTTAAATTAGTAAATTTAGAATTATATTTGATACAAAAACTACGACTATCATTTTTTAAATATTAGATTTATAAACATTCAATTGTAATTTAATATTTACATTTACTTGAACGCTGATGTGGCTGAAGAAGAGGTAGATATAGAAGATTCGTTGATATCCTATGTGGATAAATGGAGTCCACAAAAGAATGGTGTTGGCCCAAGTGAAAGAACCTAGACTATATTGATTCTCTGACCTGTTAGGTGGAGCCCACTTTTTGATATTCTTTGGTTCATAATCAATCTCTAGCCAACAGTTTCAAATCGTACTTCGGAAATTTCCTGACCGCTAAAACCCATACCATTGGTTTTGATTTCTTATACTTTAAAAAGATAAATACAACTTATGATAAGGACCCTTATTGTTTGGATCGAATTTGTATTATTAATTTGGGATTTTATTATTAAATACAATCGGTTATGTTTTGATTCTGCATATTTTGCATAAATAAATAAATACTACTACATCCCCTTATGATAAGGATATCCATTGTTTAAAATTTGTACTATTATCTTGAAAGGATTTGAACATTAAATTGTCTATAAACTATAAAATTTAGTGATAGATAGTCTATTCATTTTTGAAAATATGTTGATAGTCATGGACTATCAAGTTTAGATAAAGTTAGTTTTGTTGTTTTTGTTGACTATCAATTTTTGTGATAGATAGTTTTTCAACTATTTATTTTTGATTTTTTATTTTTAAAAAACTTAGTCATCTTGATTAACATGTGCAGGGGACTAACTTTATCCAAAATAAATAGTACATGGACTACCAACAGACTTTTGAAAGTCCAAAGATTATATGTTACCAAGATGGATGGTTCATGGACTGCCAATAGACTTTTTAAAGTTCATGGACTATTTGTCACTAAATACGATAGTATGTGGATGATTTACCGTTTAAAGCCTAAGTTAAGATTTCATTATTTAAATACAATTTGTTATGTTTTGGTATAGATGAAATTCATGCACAATGGATAAATTGGACACTAACCTATCTGTTATACAAAAATATAACAAATTATGACAAAAAGAGAGTTTATGTCTATTATGTCGAAAAAGATACAATTATTTGGGTTTACTGCCCCTTTTATATGATCTCTCCAATCTAATTAATATTCATTCCCCTTATTTAAAGAATGGAGTAATATTTATGAAGAAAGTCCTAATTTTGTGATCATAAATTTGATCTCCTGTTATTAATGCTATTGACCGATTAATTCATTGGAGTTTCTATTGACCTCCGAGATTGCCTCTTCAGTTACTATCGCCTCACTCGGTTTGGGCTGCTCTACTTATCTCTAGTGCATCTCTATCTGAGTTATGCTTTCAATCATGCCTTTTTCTCTTTAATCGACCTACAACGATGGAGTTTTGCTCTGCGTGGGAGCTCCGAGCCTCTTAGCTGGTCCTTGGAAATGAAGTTCTGCTCTGTTTGAAGCCCTATGGATACCTTGTTATCCTGATCCTTATGGTTGGTTTTTAGTTATGGAGCTCTGTTCTGCCAGGAGCCTTTGAGCTCTTATTTAGCCTTCTCTTCCTATTACTCTTTAAGCGGCTGACGATGGAGCTCTACTCTGCTGGGAAACTCTGAGCCTCTTGTTCTTCTATGTTTGAAGCCATGTGGATATCTTGCTATCTTGATCTCTCTGGTCGGCCATTGATGATGAAGCTCTGCTCTGCTCTGCCCTGAATTTTTGAGCCTCTTAGTTGGCATTTGGAGCTAGAGCTCCGCTCCGTTTGGAACCTTTAAGATATTTTCGCCTGTTCTTCGTCTTGTTACTTGCCTAGGTTGGGTTTATACCCATCTCCTTCTATTTTCCCTCTGTTTGACTATGTGAGACGATGGGGATTTCCTCATCAGGGCACCCCCTAGTTCATGGATTATGTGTAAAATTACACAGAATATATGAATTAAAATAAAAGGTTGCTAATTAGAAAAATATCGTAACAAATGGGTTTGTAAAAATGAATAATGGCGTGACATAAGATGCGTAATTATGATTATACTGGCGAATCAGTTGTGGCAGGACACGTGGTCGTTACGTAGCAGCTAATTCCAACAAAGAGTCCGTTTGATCTTTCGAAATGACGCTTGGTGAATATAAAAAACGTGTCAATTTGTATAATTAAGGTTGACAATTGCTATCCCATCACGCGTGAAGCATAGTTTACTTTGAAAAGTGTAACTTGATGAGTCCGAATTCTGCATGCTCCCCGGACAAGGACAGTTCGGTCCAATGCCTCCAGACCGGACTGATCACTTCGAACACTCAGACCATAGGACTGTTCGAACTATGACAAAAGTACTAAAAAACCTAAACACTTCTTGACTAAGCTACTTGCTCTCTTACTTAAGAGCTCATGGGTCTTTGAACATGACCCGGGTCCATTAAACATGACCCGAAAGCCCATAAGGGCCCAAACATCAGGGTATAAATACCCAACCACCTGCATTAAGTGTGGGTAATGAGAATTAACTGCTACTAGCCAGCTTAATTATCTCTCTACTCTCTACACTAAATACATAACACCCACATACTACTGTTAAACACCAACCAAATTACAAGCCTACCCTTATGCGATAATTATCCACACCAAATTTGGCGACCACAGTGGAAGGAAAAGGTGCCTGAATCAAGCATTCAAAACCACCAAAGAAAGTCTATCCGAATGAATCCGGACAATCCAGAAGCACCACCAGCTCTGCTCGAAGTGGTGGGGGAGAACGATGAATACACTATCGAAGAGCGTGATAGGCTAAAAGGTGAAATAGAAGCTCTGAGGGCAGAAAAGGCCAAGATGGGCGTGAAAGAAAAGTCCAAAGCATCGGTTTCTCATCACACCGATAACCCCAGAGAGCATGAGTCTTCAAAGACTCATGTGAGCACTAAAAAGACTCATGCCAGTTCTAAAAAGTCTCACCGGTCTAAGCCAGTGGAGAGTTCTGACTCAAGCTCAGAATCTTCTGATAACTCTTCGGACAGTGAGGGAGTTGAAAAATCCTTGTCCTCTAGCAGCGATGAGGGTCGAACTAGAAAGAAGCAAAAGCAGATTAAAAAATATTCAAGAAAAAGGGATAGACAAGGAAAGATGAAGAGGCATATTGGTAAAGGATCATCTCATAGCCGGAAGCATGTGGACCGGATGCTGATGGATCCCTTCGCTTTTCACGATGAACCAGGTATCTTTGCAACTCCCAATGAGGGTACTGTGTTCAGTCGTGGAAGAAACTGGAGGCAATCTCCATTGTCTTCTAAAATTCTGTCCGGAAACCTCCCTAAGAGGTTTGATAGCACCAAAATAGAGAAGTACGATGGCAGTACTGATCCGGACAACCATCTGGAGCAATTTAGAAAATTCATGATGAACTTTGATGACGACGATAAGCTACTTTGTAGGGCATTCTCCCAATCATTTACGGGGAGTGCTCTAAAATGGTACAACAGCCTGCCTCAGGGTTGTATTAAAGATTTCGATACTTTTTGGGTAGCCTTTCGAAGGCAGTTTGTAGGGAGTAAAGAGCTAAAGGGCAATGGAGACACAATAATCCATTGTGCCCAGGAGCCAAATGAGTCCTTGAAAGAATATATAAGCCGTTTTGTGAACACCAAGAATGGGTTGGCTGATTGCTTCGAACAGGTAGCAATAGCATCCCTAAGACAGGGTTTGAACCCAGGTAATCTAGCTGATTCAGTGACCAGAAAGAAAGCCATGACATGGGGAGGGTTGTTGAATCAGGTTGGAAAACAAATAAACGTTGATGAAACAAAGAAAACCAGGGTGCATAGGCAGGTGAGGTCTACCCCAATGGCACCAAATCCCAATCAGAATCAGTCCGGAAATAAAGCAAGAGAGACCGGACAGGGGCATGGCAGGGCAAAAGCTCAGTCTCAGCCAGCTACTCCTGCTCAAAGTCAGCAATCCAGAAACAAGAGAGGGCCATGGGTGCAACCGGAGTGGTTCGCAGAGTTGAAAGAAAGTGTGGCCACTATTTTTGATAAAACAAAGGAAGAGGTGCATTACCAGAGACCGGCTAGACTGCAGTCTCCCACAGAGCATCGTAATAACTCTTTTTGCCAGTATCACAACGATATTGGTCATACCACTGATGACCACATAGCATTGAAACAAGAAGTTCAGAACTTGATTGAGAGGGGAAAGCTGGGGGCTTACGTGAAAAGAAGAGGGGGTAACAGGCCTGATAACACTCACCGGGTTGGTCCAAGTAATGCTGCTCCGGAGGGAGCCATGGTTATAATTGAAAGATTTGACGTGGAATCTGAGTACTTGGATCCAGATCCAACTCGAAACAGAGTGGGTAAAATTGAGGAATGTTCTAGGTCGGTCTCCGGACTCATTAAGTTTTTTGAGTCACTTACAATTTTCAGAGGGGACACTATGACAGCTCCTACTGCTTCTCCGAGGAAGAGGCATGTTCATAATTTAGCCTCCCAGCTAGAAGGAGGTATGACTTCCTATCAGTCACCAAACTCATTCCCCTTCATTGTTTTCTATGAAGATGATTTAAGAGACATTGCTGGCCCTCATGAGGATGTTGTTGTCATAGGAGCATCTATTGGGGGCAACGACATAAGACGAATTTTGGTGGATACTGGAAGCTCAGCCAATATCCTTTTCCTAGCTACATACAAGAGAATGAAAAATCCAGCTGTAATTCAGAGTTCGGACAGATCAATTGTGGGCTTTACAGGCAGCTCAGTAGATGTGATCGGTGAGTTCGAAGAAGAAGTTCTATTGGGCAAGGGCCCTTTCAAGAAAATGGTTAGAATACTCTTTATTATGGTGGATTGTCCCACTTGCTATAATGCTATTCTAGGGAGGTCTTGGCTCTCTAGGATGCATGCAATGGCTTCAACAGTCCACCAGTGCTTAAAGTATGCTGTTCAGGGACAGGTTGGAGTTGTCCGGAGCAGCCAAAAGATTGCAAGAGAATGTTATGCCACCGCCCTGGCTCCTCGAACGCTGGGGGCAGTCCGTATTAACGAGCAATAGCAATTTGAGTGCCTTTCTGGGGGTGATGGTGAAATTGATGGCCCTAGAGAGGCCCTGGAGTATTGATGCCAGTCGAAGAGGTAGAAACACACTGTCTGGAAGAAGGAAAAAGTGTCAAGATAGGGTCTAAGATGCCACCCATTTTGAAAAATGAAATGTTAAAGTTTTTGAAGAACTTTCAGCACGTTTTTTCTTGGTGCAATGCTGATGTTACTGGGGTTCCATCAGAAGTGATATCACATCACCTATCCGTCCGGAGAGACGTAGCACCAGTGGTTCAAAAGAGAAGAGCTTTTTCTAAGGAGAAGGCTGATGTCATTGTGCAAGAGGTTGACAGGCTCACAAAAATGGGGCACATCAAGGAGTCTCAATATCCTTTGTGGACTACCAAACCGGTTCTGGTAAAAAAGAAAAATGGCAAGTGGCGCATGTGCATTGACTTCACAGATCTCAATAGAGCTTGCCCAAAAGATTTGTATCCAGTCCCCCGGATTGATCAGTTAGTAGACTCCACCTCTGGGAACAAGCTACTTTCCTTTATGGATGCCTTCTCCAGATACAATCAGATTCAAGTAGATCTAAAAGAATCAAGAGCATACCACATTTGTCACTGACAGAGGTCTTTATTGCTACAAGGTAATGCCCTTTGGTTTGAAAAATGTTGGGGCAACTTATCAGAGATTAGTCAACAAGGCATTTGCTGATCAAATTAGAAGAAACATGGAAGTGTACATTGATGACATGATGGTGAAAAGTGTGGATGAGCAGTTGCACTTGTCCGATCTCCAAGAAACTTTTGCCAACTTGGTAAAAGTAAATTTGAAATTAAACCCAGAAAAGTCTGTGTTCGGAGTACAGTCCGGGAAGTTTCTGTGCTATATTATAAGTGAGCATGGAATACAACCCGACCCGGACCAGCTTAACGCCCTATTTCAAATGGAGCCTCCTCGAAACATTAAAGAAGTACAGCGGTTAATGGGGAGATTAGTTGCCTTAAACAGATTTATCTCAAGGTCTTCAGACATGTGTGACCCTTTTTTTCAAACCTTGAAGGGTGCAAATGGATTCAATTGGACTCCACAGTGTGATGAGGCTTTCAATGAGATCAAAAAGCACCTGTCCTCCCCCAAAACTTTGTTTAAGCCAGTTGATGGGGAGACACTCTTCGTATATTTGGAAGTTTGAAGTTGTGCCATTAGTGCTGTGTTGGTAAGAGAGGTCGATGGACATCCCCATCCAGTGTACTACATCAGCAAAAGTTTGATAGATGCAGAAAGGCGTTACTTGAAACTCGAAAAGTTAGCATTGGACCTGGTGATAGCTGCCAGGAAGATGAGGCCTTATTTCCAGGCTCATCCTATCATCGTCCGGACTTCTTTTCCCCTGAAGAATGTCCTCCAAAAGGCAGACATTTCAAGCAGGATGACTAAGTGGTCAGTAGAATTGGGGGACTTTGACATAGATTTTGCTCCCCGAACAACAGTCAAGGCCCAAGCTGTGGCTGATTTTTTGGTTGAATTTCACTCCGACAGGGATTCGGAGCAAACTACTGACATAAAAGATAAAAAGGTATGGTTCGTCCGAACAGATGGTGGATCTAGCACTATGGGGTGTGGTGCAGGGGTATGTTTGACTTTCCCGTATGGAGACAAAATGTACCAGGCTATTTGTTTTGCTTTCAGGGCATCTAATAGTGAGTCCGAATACGAAGCAGCTATAACTGGTTTAAATTTAGCCTACATTTGTGGGGCTAAGAGGGTCAATCTACTAAGTGACTCCCAACTTCTTATCCACCATGCCCAAGGCCAATCTAAGGCTAAGAAGGAGCAGCTTGTGAAATACTTACTCCTCCTTAAGAATGAAGCACTCAAGTTTAAAAGTGTTGTTTATGAGCACATTCCCCGGGCAAAAAATATGCTAGCAGACTCATTAGCAACCATAGCATATACAGAGTCGTATCCATGGATCCATGTGCTAGAAAGCCCCTCCATTCAACTTAGTAAGGGTAAAGAAGAGGACATTTTTGAAGTACAAGAGAAACGACCTCAAGACTGGAGGTTTCCTCTCCTGCAATATCTCTCCGATGGTGTTGTGCCTCCGAATAAGTCACTAGCCAGAACTTTGAAACACAAGGCTCGTGGTTTATCATATTGAGAGACGTGTTGTACAAGAAATCTTACAGTAAACCTCTCCTGCGCTGTTTGGGGGATGAAGAGTCTCAAGTAGTCCTCTCCGAATTACATGATGGTGAGGGATCAGCCCATTATGGGTTTAGAGTCTTAACAAGAAGAGTTTTACTCTCCGGTTACTATTGGCCATCAATCATGAAAGATGCTAAGGAATTGGTAAGAAGGTGTGACCCATGCCAGAGGTACAGCAATGAGATTCATGTCCCAACTATTCCTTTGGAATCAATTTCTGAGCCTATTCCTTTTGCTCGATGGGGGTTGGATTTAGTAGGGCCTCTCCATGTGGCGTCCGGAGGACGCAAAACTATAATTGTGGCCATAGACTACTTCTCGAAGTGGATT
The DNA here is from genome assembly GCA_036936605.1 of Limnanthes douglasii subsp. nivea. Taxonomy (NCBI): domain Eukaryota; kingdom Viridiplantae; phylum Streptophyta; class Magnoliopsida; order Brassicales; family Limnanthaceae; genus Limnanthes; species Limnanthes douglasii. The sequence continues at coordinate 86,427,248 of JAUPFV010000001.1, forward strand.
GAAGCAGCCCCTCTAGCAGGGACAACATCAAAAGCTGTTATAAAGTTCATTTTATCCAACATCTGTTGCAGATTTGGTGTCCCACAAAAGATAACAACAGACAATGGGCCACAGTTCGACAATAGGGAAATGGAGAGCTTTTGTGCCTCAAAGGGGTATACAACATTGTTTTTCTTCACCTTTCCACCCACAAGCAAATGGGCAAGTTGAAGTGGCTAATAGGACTATATTGTCCGGTTTAAAGAAGAATTTGGAAGGGGCTGCTGGGAAGTGGCCTAGTTATCTACAAGAGGTCTTGTGGGCCTACCGGACAACACTTGGGGCTGCAACACAAGAGTCACCCTTTGGTTTGGTCTATGGGATGGATGCAGTAGCTCCCATAGAGGCAACTCTCCCCTCCTTTCGTGTTCACAACTTCTCGGAACACGCTAACGATGTGGTAATCAGAAGTCAACTTGATCTGATAGAAGAAAAACGAGGTAAAGCTCACCTTAGAGTTGCACACTATCAGGGTTTGATGAGAAGCAGGTTTGCTTCCAAAGTTAAAAGAAGAGATTTCCAACCAAGGGACAATGTATTAAGGAAAGTCTTCTTACACACTAAAGAAAATTTGTTCGGAAAGCTGGCCCCAACTTGGGAAGGTCCCTACATAGTTGTTGAAAGAATTAAACCTGGAACATATTGGTTGGAAGACAAAGATGGAAGGGTTTTGACTCATCCTTGGAATATTGAGCATCTCCGGATGTACTTGGAGTAGCATTTGTGTAAATATTTACTTGTTTAAACATCCATGTAAATATTTGGGGGCATACTCTTTCCTCCCTGGTGGCACGGGGAGGTTTTAATGAGGTGTCCGGGCTTTTGAATGAAATTTGATGCCTTCTTAAAAAATTTTCCAAGTGTTTTAAGTTTTGTCTTTTGTCACTCTTTCCGGATTGAAATAACTAAGGGCTATTTAAACTATAGCCGGAGAACTTAAACACTCTCACTATGAAATAATTAAAGGCTATTTAAACTCTAGCCATCGAATTTGGAACAAACGATGAAAGAAGATGAGATTTGTGCAAAACAGAAATATTCGTTGAAATAACTTAAAATTCCTTGGCCTTCCAAGGACTTTTGAATAGTCGAAGTAAGAACAAAAAACCTATCCGGTCAGATACCAGACACAATTACAAAAAGAATGCATTGGCCTTCCAAGGACTTTAGTTTGAATAAAAAGTAAACAAAGTAAATCATAAGTTAAAGTTGAGCCTTTGAAGATGACTCACCTTCATCTACCTTCTTTCCCTTAGGATCGTCTTTCTCTTCGCCAATTTTCTCCCCGGAGTGTTCTTCATCATCTGAGGAATCACTAGAGTAGCCATACATGTCGCCTTCGGCCATCGTGTGGTAGGGGAGGTCTTCAGGCTCAACATGAAGCCATAAGTCCCCTAGGTTCTTCTTCGGAAACTTTTCATGGAAGAGTAGAACCATGTCAGACCTCACCTTGGCAAGCAGTTGCTCTTCGCTTTTGATCATCTGGTTGGCATAAACATCGATCTTGGCCTCCTGCTCCTGTAGCAAAGTGGTTTTCTCCTCAGCAGCCTTAGACACTGTATTCACAAGAGCGATTTTGTCATTGGTCAGGTTGGTGATGATTTGATCCTTGGCTTTGGATTCTCCCTTTGAGGTGTTAAGGTCTTTCTCCAGACCGGACAGCTTCTCCCGGAGATCTCTAATGGTTTCCTCTAAAGTGGCGACTTTTGTGGTGCTTGCCTTCTGGTTTCTCTTCAACTCCTCGTTTTCTTCCTTTAACATGTCAGCATTGGAAGTGGCAGTGCGAAGGTCGTCAGACAGCTTCTCTTTGTCAGACTTGAGATCTTTGATGATATCAGCCTGGCTCCGAACTTGTCTCTCCAACGCAAGTACAGGCTGCACATTGCTTAACAAGGAGTGGGCTATAGCATCCGTTTCACTAGAAACACTAAAAGTCTTACCATTAAAAGTGACCGTGTTGGAGGTGCTTGGAGGAAGGTAAGGCCCGACAAAGTCATCTCTGGGGAGATTGAGAAATTATTCATCAAGCTCACTAAGACCGGTGATGTCTACTCCATCGATGTTGATATCTCCCCCCTCAACCTCATCAGTATGAAAGTCGCCCGGAATCTCCTCGGCATGCGTTGGGTCAGCAGGGTCAGCATGGACAGAAGGCTCCGGAGCCCGGAGAGAAAGCTCGTCTCCCTTAGACGTTTTCTTCTTCTTGGCCGCCCGTTCTGTGCCTTCGCTTCCCTGTTTACGATTCCTCTTAGAAGCCCTTGGAGGTTTTGGGAGGTTCGCTTCTTGTTTCTCAGTCTCTTGCTCCACCACTTCCAGGAGAGCAACATTAATTTGGCTCTGGGTGGGCCCCTCCGGATCTGTTGGTGCATCCTTCTCTGCATCAGGAGGGTTAGCATCACCCACCACCTTTTTTCCCTTCTTCTTCTTGCCTTTCATCTTGCTCGGGGCTTTGGCCCGGCCTGGCAGGAAGAGTGTCCCATCTGGTTCATGGGTCCTCTTAAGCACAACGTCCGGAGGAGGCTGGGTGGTGAGCTCCTCCCAAGTCAAGTCTCTCCGAGCCGTGGTGTTCCACAGGTGAGACCTTGCCAAGTTGCTACTGGTGAAAGCAGCGTGGAATCGGTTCCCCCATTTCTCAGCAGCCCAGGCATTAATCTTGCCACAAGTAACCTGCCCGGCTTTCTGATAGTCACTGAACTCCTTGGGCAGTACTGCTAAGACAAAAGTAAGACAAATTAGTATAAACTAAGTCTAAAAAGAAAAAAGAAGAGAGACAAAAATATAAAGGCAAGATACTTACGGTCACTCCTCCATCTGCTTCTGAGGAGGCTTGGGTTCTCTCCGGATTTTATCTTCCTGCCGTTCTCCCAGGCACCACTAACAAATAGGAACTGAGTCCTCCAGTTCCTCTCCGCCTCCAGCAGATCGTCCACAGCCTTGAAGTCATCCCCCATATTGAAATGGTAAAAGGGGATGTGGTGGTTTCTGCACAGGCTGGCCACTACAGCAAACTCCTCCATTGGCAGAGGGATCCCGGACAGCCTTGATGCCATGATACATGACATAAGGGTATACCAAGCATTGGGGCTCAGCTGGCTCGGATAGAGTTTGATCAGATGGAAATATCTGACAATCTCTTGGTCTAATGGGAACCTGAGCCCCCAGTTGAATAACTCCGTGAATATGACCACTTCGCTTAACTTGTAATCCATAGGAGTCTCCGGGTGTATAGGAATCCTGATCTTTACGTTTACTGGTATGCCCCACTTCGTACGCATCATGCCCAGCTCAGCAGTATGGATGAATGCGTAGTTGATTTTTTGTAAGGAGATGAGGTAATTAACGCTGACCTTGTGAAAACAAGGCCCCACTTTTCCTTCTAGGCTCTCCGGCAGATCCGGATGCCTCAAGTACAATTTCTCCTTGCCCTTATCCTTCTTGGTAACTATCTCTTTGCTGGTCTGACCGGAGGGCTCAGAATCAAATGGGGCCTCTTCAACAGAGTCCTCCATCACTTCCTCCATAATTGTTGAAGGGATTTCAGCAGCTGTAGTGGGGGGAGGGTTTAAACTTGACTCAGCCTTCTCTCCGGACTGATGGGCCTCAGTGCCCCTTTGATTTCTGCTCTCCGGTAGAGTGTCTGGAACAGAAATTTCTTGTTGAAGATTTGGATTGGAGCCCTCCGGTCCGGACAACCTGTCCTTGGGGGCTCTAATAGGCACCTCTGATCCGGTGCTGCTGTCCTTTTCCCCCGACCTTGAGGGAGTATTTTTAGACCCTTGGCCTTTAACCAACCGGCCTTTCCTCCTATCGACTAACTTTTCAGGAGAGTGCTCCGTATCTGATCCCATTGCAATGAAGGGAGAGGGCTTTTTGAGGCTAGTGGCTGTAACTCCTGGCTCGACAGCAGGCTCCGATTCCTGAACTGAGGAACCAGAGATTATGGGGGAGAGGATGGTTTAAAATAGTTTTCTAGGCTTAGTACCTTTGGAAGAAGAAGAGCCTCGGTCTGACTCGGTAGCAGAGGTGATTGGTCTATCAACAGGCGAGGTGGGTAACCCTGTTGCGATCCGTCTTTCTCTTTCGACTTTTTGAGCCTTCTCTAACTCAGAAAGGTTGAGCCATCCGCCTTTGACAAGAGCGTTCCTCGCTGTAAACATAAACTATCAAACAAAGTTTTTTCTTTAGAGAGAGAAAGCTTTGAGAGATTTTGCAGAGTAAATTTGAAGGAGATGGTAAAACAGTAGAAAATGGGTTTGTATTTTTAGTAAATCTGAAAAAGGAAGTTGAATCCTAGGAGAATTTGAAAAGTTTGGCAATGATTAAAAGACGACGCTGATGTCACCACCTTTAATTAAGAGGTTGCTTTTCGAAGAAGGTGGGTTCGAAATTCAAGGTGAAAAAACGGCTAAAGCAACCAATCAAAGAGTGACACGTGTCCCACGAACTCTGGCAAAAACCGTTTTGAATTCGTGAAGCTTTATCTGTCCGGATAAACCCATAACCCAAATTGACAGACCTGTCCGGATAAGAACTACCCTTGATGTCGGACTGTTTTTCAGGTCTTTGGCAAGAGTATTTGCACAAACACCTAAAAAAGGGGCTCCTGATGAGTCCGAATTCTGCATGCTCCCCGGACAAAGACAGTTTGGTCCAATGCCTCCGGACCGGACAGATCACTTTGAACACTCAGACCATAGGACTGTTCGAACTATGACAAAAGTACTAAAAAACCTAAACACTTCTTGACTAAGCTACTTGCTCTCCTACTTAAGAGCTCATGGGTCTTTGAACATGACCCGGGTCCATTAAACATGACCCGAAAGCCCATAAGGGCCCAAACATCAGGGTATAAATACCCAACCACCTGCATTAAGTGTGGGTAATGAGAATTAACTGCTACTAGCCAGCTTAATTATCTCTCTACTCTCTACACTAAATACATAACACCCACATACTACTGTTAAACACCAATAAATTACAAGCCTACCCTTAGGCGATAATTATCCACACCATAACTAAATCACCAAACAAATGGTTAAACAAAGAATAGTCACTGAAGAAAAATATCATACCATTCGGCTTGGAGAAGTATTTCCATGTGAAGGAATTAAGTTCTCACTACATTGTTAAAGCAGCAGCGCGTATCTACAAGGTAATATGTGCTTCCGTATTTATTTTTTTCTTCCCATTTACATACTTTCGTAGCACTGGTCGATGATAACCATAGTTTCTTAGTTTTGAGACATTGAACCCTAAGTTATTACCTTGGAGATACACTATTGGGTTGGCTATCGTGATTATACCTAAAGTATCTACCCGAATGATTTAATCTTACCCATCTATTTGGCTCATTGTAGTCAAGATAGCCCTTAAAATGGTTGCAAATAATCCTGGAAAATCAGTAAAAGCTGTGGAAACTGAGTTTGAAGATCATTTGGTTTTAAAAAGTTATTTTGATCGACTAGCACCCAAATATTGATATTTGGATGAACCGGGGTTGTTGAGTTTTAGGGCTACGTATGGTATCCCTAGCGATGTAACGATTATGATTCCATAAGTTGGGGAACATCCATACCAGGCAATGGAAAATAAAACTTGCCTTTATACAACATTGATCGATTCAGGTTTGCGACTACCCTTGCCACTACTGATACGGGGCTTCTTTAGTTTCATAGTTCTATGCCCTACGCAACTGGAAGCCAACGGGTAAAGAGTATTGCTCAGTGCTGTGTTGAGCGTGAAACTCTTAGGTATCTAGATTTGTCTAGCACACTTAATAGCTGTAGTAGATGTGACGAGGTTGGCGAAATCCATTTTCTTTTACCTATAGCTGAGCGGGTGTAGAAAGATAGTGGAGCTTCCCAACTCAGATAAAAATTGGAAGGATTTCTTCATGTTTGTATCGGGTAACTGGGAACATGAAAATGCGTTGATGAACCTGCAGTTGGAACGCCGATGGAAGGCTAAGTGTAATAAAGATTCTCTAGAGCTGAAAGCCTGATAACTTTGTTAACGTGTATTAACTGACTAATTTTGCTTGATGCAGGTGAAGAGAGACACCAAGAATGGTGTAAGGAGGGTTTAGCTGAGGGTGCAAAGAATCCCTTAATCCAAGTTGCTAACCTAGCGAGCGAGACTTGGCTTCAAGAGTCGGCTTGCCTATCTACGCAGATCAACTTCTTGAAAAGCGGGGTTGTGGCCTATTCGTGAGCTTATTATCTCAAATGAGGGTAAAGTCACAATGGCCGAAAGCGGAGCAGAGGTGACAACCGAACGGCTGCGAGCATTGATGGAGCAAAGGTACAGATACCGAAATAGTGCAAAGGTGTGGCTGACAATGCCCCAGAGTCGCAAAACAAGGGAGGTTAGAAGCTCATCATCCGTGCCCTACCAAAATGAAAATGAAAGTGAAGTAGGAACAGCCCAGGATTTGGGGAAAGTAAACCAAGGGGTTAGAGATGATGCTCCCCCAAGAGAAGACATAGACAAAGATCGGACTCGGTCAGTTTGAGAAGACGAGGAGGATATAGAGGACCAAGTTACTTCGCTACAGAAGAAGTCTCGAGTGATGGTGAATGCGGTTCCACTATCGTTGAGGAAGCTTTAGTTAGTAGATGTCGAAGAGATCGATGGAGCCCGAGGTGGGGAGAACGCTAGAGCCCGAGGTAGGGGTTATCAGGAGGAGATGATCTTAGCGCTAAATACCGATAATGATCGTGGGAAAGCTCCCAAAGTGATAGTCTTAGATGAGACGCGTTCAGAGGCTTAAACAAACAAGGATGCTGAAATAGAAGATGGAAGACCAAATACGTATATTCCAGAAGAGATAGGAAAGAGGAGGAGAATTGGCTCAAAACGGCGACTGTTCGTCTTTCATCATCATTGGTGCAAGATGCGGGGCCCGGATTTTCTATAGTAAATGTGGTGAATCCGGAGTTACAATCGTTGAAAGGGAAGGAAGAAGAAGCACATAAAGAGGGAGCCTCGGTTGAAGATTTTCTGCCTCCTTGTGTGGTGACGCCACAGCCGTCGATGTTTATGTTTGAACAACTGAAACACATCCCAGAGCTGTCATTCTATGACCACTTTCCTATGAGTAAATTCTCCAAAGGCAAGTGAAGCTGACTATTGAGGTATGTTTGTTCAGATAATTCTGTCTTCATTCAAATTGGATCAGATGATTAACCCATTTTGTGTCGTTTACTATTATCAACGCAGATGCATCATAATTCACTAGTGTTATATTATCAGAGGATGTCGAAGGCGGGTTATCTGATGATGGATAAGTGGGGACCGAAACCCATGTTTTTTGGGTTTTTGAAGGAGCTAATGACCGAGCTGGCTCGGTTCAAGAATGCTTATGGTACTGCCAAGGTGAAAAAGGATAAAGCGATTGAAGAGAACGAGGGCTTGCGCCAAAATTTGACCATAATCCATGGTTTTTTGAGGACATGTGAGTCGACCTGTAAGGAATTGACAACATGGAATGCCGCATTGATAGCTCAGAACAATGCGCTTATCAAAAGGAACGATGCGGTAATGACTAAGAGTAGCACACTACTATCTTAAAACATGGCTCAGGAAAAAAGATTTGAGGATCATTTGGAGCACATCGCTGCACTCACTTTGGAGAACGGGAGGTTAACCACTGCACTGGGGGGAACTGAAGGCAAAAACAGAACAAGAGCATGAGCAAATGCAAACGAAGACTACTGCTGACTTAGATGAGAGAGAAGCCCATGTCATGGAGATAACTATGGAAATGGTGGTGTAGAAAGTGAAGGAAGCGGTAGAGAAGCTGATGTCATTGAACCCAGGGATGAAATTAGGCTCGTTGAAGAAATTGGAAACTGGACAAAAGTAGTGTACAAGGAGTGGTAACCCATCTGTTAGATCAGCTCGACCTGAAAGGGATCTGGCAGTGAATGCATCAACCGTGGCAGTGGTTACTGACGCTGCACATATAAGTGCAGAGCACACAAAAGACGTATTGATTGAAAATCCAAGCTTGATACATGATGCTCAACTTAATGTTGATTATTATGTTTATCATTATGTCATGTCTATAGACTTTAATCTTATGACTTGTATCGTAAAAATTTTGTGGACACTGTTGAATGACCCTTTTGGTAATAGTATTTATGGAGTTATCATGATGGAAAGAGGTGTGTGTGTTTAAATATAATGAACATGGAGTAGCTCCTTACCATGTTGAGCCTTAGTAAGCTTTTTGCGTAAGTTAGTTAGACCCCATTTCGCAGCGAGATCGGTTAGACTCTATTGCGTGACCCTTGCAAAGGCTTGATCCGAGATTAGTTCGTGTTACGTAGCCCGTTTATGGTGCGTAGCCCGTTTGTGGCGAGGTTGCAAAATCCCATTTGTGTGGCCCTTAGAAGGGCTTGACACTAGGTTAGCTCGCATTCCGTAGCTTATAGGCGTGGCACATAGCCCATTCGTATATAGCCCTCTGCGTAGCCCATAGGCGTGGGCTAAGACTTGCCTCGTTAGAGTAAAGATGGAGAGAAATAAATAAACATATTGGCGAAAACAAGAAAATATTATTGGTAGAAATAATAAAAAAGTCCGATGCCTCATTAAAAAACCTTCCCGCGCCATCAGGAAGGAAAAATAGCGCATCGGGTAGATTATATTTCATGGCAATACAACTTTAGATAGTGAATATACCATGGGTGCTTAAGGGCATTACCCTCATCGTCAGCGAGGCGATACACTCCACTATGCCCTTTGGAGATGATTGTAAACGCCCCTTCCCAATTGGGTCCTAGTTTTCTTGATGTCTTGTCACCTGAGCCCTGGAATACCTTTTTTATGACTTTGTCTCCCACTTGTAAGATACAAGGTTTTGGTTGAGTGTTTATAAGCGCCCACGCATAAGACTTCTATAATGTTATGCCCGAACTTGAGCTTGATCACGTCGTTCTTCAATAAGGTCAATATAGACTGCCCGAGCGGAGGTGTTGCTATTCTCGTCGTAATTGCTGACTCAATAACTTGGGATGATAATCTTAACTGGGACCACTTCCTCACTACCATAGACCAATGAGAATGAGGTTTCGCCAGTCGTGGTTTGCGATGTTGTTCTATATACCCAGAACACCTCGGTTAGCTTGTCTGGCCATTTACCCTTAGCTCCTTCCAATTTCTTCTTGAGTCCTTCCAAAATAGTTTGGTTCGTGACTTCAACCTGCCTGTTCGCTTGCGGGTAATATGGCGTGGAGTAAAATACTTACAGAATGTAGTCATCATTTTATTTTAGAACTGCGGTCCATTATGGGTCATGAGGATGCGAGGTATGCAAAATCGTAATAATATTTGTTGAAAAATGAAATCACATATGTCTGCTGCTTTGGGTCTTGAAAGAGCTTTAGCTTCGATCCATTTAGTAAAATAATCTACACCGACCACAAAAAAATTTCATTTACTTGTCGCCACTGGTAGCGGTCCCACAAGTTGATACCCCATTTATTAAAAGAGAAATGGACATGAACGACCTACATCGGCTCACTTGGTATGTAGTTAGTATTGAAATATTATTGATATTTGCTGCACTGTTTAACTAATTTTTCAGTGTTGGCCGCCAAAGATGGCCAATAGTAGCCGGCTAGTAAGAAGCAGTGAATTAGGCTACGATATTCGCAATCGGCTCCGGCCTTGCCGGAATGTAGATCTTCCAAAATCGAGGTGGCCTCAGATGAATCCAAGAAACGGAGCAGAGGATGAGTAGAACTTTTCCTGTATAGCATGCCGTCCAGAACATAATATTTAGTTTCCTTCAACTGGAGAGAGCTCGGGCAGTTGCGTTTTTGCTCCTTAAAGCACCCGACTGAAGATAGAGGAGACATGGTTTTCGCCAGTTCTCCGTGGGGGAGATGATGCAGACCTCATCGCTTTGATGTAGAATTCTAGTTGTGGGTAATTGCTGCAGTACGGTAAGGGATGTTCGCCCACTACCGCTACTTTGGCTAGGGTGTCAGTATCAAAATTGTTTAGCCGAGGAACCTTCTCTTTTATTTATAACAAATTTGGATTCGAATTCTTTAAAAGTTGTTAAATAACCGCAAAATTATACTTTCATAGTTTCGTTTGAATTGTTTTCCTGATTAATGAATAATTGAGAATCCGAGCAGATCCGCAGATTCCGTTTGTCATTGGAAAGTTGAATCGGGTCGCCTTTCGGATCTCCTCTCCTGTTGGTGGCTTTTGAATAATACCTGCCCCGCCCCCAGATGCACTCGAGGCTCCATCCGCCTCGATGATCCACTCCAACCGCTCAGTTTCACCCTCGATCTCGGCGAGGAGAGGTCCGCCACGGGGTATGGAAAACTCAGTGAATTAGCGCCCTTTGATAGCGGTGCGAGGTTCAAATTTGATGTCATACTCTCCTAACTCGATGCTCCATTTTGTCAGGCGCCCAAAAGCATCTAGTTTTTGTAGTACGGTTTTAAGTGGGAAATAAGTTCGAACAACTACCGTGTGTCCTTGAAAATAGAGGCGCATATTTTATGCCGCTACTACCAGAGCAAGTGCGAGTTTCTCCAGATTGAGATAATGGGTCTCAGTGTCTATCAAAGTCTTACTCGTGTAATAGATCAGACGTTGCACACCATCAGGTTCCCTAATTAGAAATACACTAACCACATAAAATGAAACAGACAAGTATATATAAAGAGTTTCACCTGCTACAGATGCGGAAAGTATATCAGGCAAGGCAAGGTATTGTTTTAAAGCTTCAAAAGCTTTGTCGCACTCCTCTGCCCATGCAATTTTTTTGCGCCTCAAAGAATTTCAAAGAAGAGGTGACTCTTATCTGATGCTCGAGAAATAAAACGTGATAATGCTGCTAATCGACCTGTTAAGCATTGAACCTCTTTCACAATCGAAGGTGGTGACATCTTGATAACGGATCTTAATTGAACTGGATCAACCTTAATTCATTTCTTATTGACTACATAATCGAGGAACTTACCACTCTGGACGCCAAATGGTAAGTTCAACCTTGATCACTTTCTTATTGTTTCTTCAGTTAAGTCAACTTGGTCTACATCAGACAGTTTTGCTTCCCGTTGATCATCAATGGGGTCCGGTTGGGGTGGTGCCCGTGTAAAATCTTCTTGCACCCCACTCTGTAATTTTTATTTGAGGGGGTTGGTGGAGACAGCGTAGCACGTTATGGCCGTCCGCTGACTATCTCGGACAACTCCGACTGCATTGCCAATCAGATATTTGATGCATTTCCGAAATGTGAAAAGGGTGGCCTCCATTTTGTGAAGCCAAGGACGACCAATAATCACATGATAAGGGCTTGTGGCGTCTTAAATCATGAATGGGGTTTTCATTTCCTTCTTGGTAGCACTGTATCAAACTATGACTAACAGCTCAACTTCTCCTACACACTGAGAGACCTTTCCTTCATACCCTACGAGGGTCGGCTGGGTTGGCTTGTACGGTGGTACCTCATTCATGTGGTCATAGCTGCCCTTGAATATAATGTTTCTGGAGATGCCTCCATCAACTAGGATATGTGTAACCATCACTCCTCCAATATTGAGGTTTACTGTTAGGGCATCCTTGTGTGGCGTGCTGACCCCTCTCCGATCATCATCACTAAAGACGAGTTCAACAACGGGGTCAAGATAGTTATAATAGTGTGAGGCCTCGACTTTCTAAACCTCATGGTCAGTCCTAGCCCGTTTCTTGGATTTTGTGTCACGAGACAACGCGGAATCTACCCCGGCGATGGTTAACAGTGTTGGTATTCGCATTTCATCTGGCACTATCGAGTTGCTGGCTACCTCAGACCGTGCCTTAGCTGTTGTCGAGGCTAACTAATCATTGTTCGCACATTCATTGTACTCAGTTATATCCGAATGTCCCCCCCATAATGGTGAACAACCATTGATGCTTTCCCTTATTGGTGTTCTTTTCTCCACTGGGTTTGTCCTCATGTATCTGGAGAATTTCCTCCCTTGCTTTATAAATTAGAGAATCTCTCCGTTATTGATCAATCTCTGAATTTCTTCCTTTAATTTCCAGCACTCGTCCGTAAGGTGACCCTTGTCGTTGTGATAAACACAAAAATATTTTTTGAACCGCTTGTAGGTCGGAGTGCTCATCGTTTTAGAAGCTTGATACCTTGTTTTTACTTTTGTTTGGTCCTATATCGCGGAAATAGATTCAGTCAACAAAGTGAAACATCGAGAAGGATTGTCAGAATGCATAGTGCGTCAAGAATAGTCTCTACGAGGCCCTTCCTCGGTCTTCTTTCGGTCAGATTGCCCCTTTCTTGGGTCATATGAAACTCTTTCTATATAATTTCCCTTTCTGGTGTCATCAACTCGTATAAACTTGTTTGCTCGAGGTAGAAAGTCTCCCATGTTTTTAGTTACGAATCGAATCAGGTCGGCATAGAGCTCCCCTCGCTGATTTAATACTTTTTTAAGCGAAGCAACGACCATATTTTCAGACAGATCAAGTAGGCCGTTCATGTAGTGGATAAAGCGCCAGACATAGCTCTTTAGAGACTCACCCTTCTTTTGGTAGAGGTCCATTATTGAGTCGCGCTCACGTCTGAGCTTCTTATTGCCTACAAATCTTTCCCTGAAGGCTCGCAAAAATCCTGCGAATTCATTAATCGATGCTTTACACAAACTACTAAAACAGTCCATCGCGTTACCTTTAAAGGTCATAGATAATACGCGGCAGAGCATAGCATCGTCAGGATTGTAAGCCATCATCATATTGCGGAATTTCTCTAAATGTTGTTCTAGATCTCCAGTGCCATCATATGCCTCCATTCTGAAGGGGTCAAATTTACGAGGGAATTGTGCTTGAATTCTTTCGAAAAATGAAGATTCTTTGAGAATATACGTCAAAGTTTAGGCTGTACTTGATTGTACTGAAAAACCTCGACCTCCTTAGCTTTTTTAGACACCTGTTCGATGATGCAAACGGTTTATGCTATGGGACTTAGCCTTAAATGACTTTACCGCGTCATTCAGTCCAGCGACAATTGCGTGCATAACTTGCTCTCTAACATTGCACTCGCAGGGTACCTTAAGCTGATCCTGTTGTAGATGTTGATGTTATTGCTCAAGTCGATAAATTGGCGTCCTGTCTACCACGTCTTCATTCTCTGCGTCCTATTGGACTAGGTTCAAATAAACCTCAGGCACTCGCGATGCTAGCTTTGGCCCCGTTTGGGGTACAATTTTAAACAGATGTTACCTTTGCTACCCTATAGCTACAGTCATTGAGGGTTGTTGACCTAGCCCCTCAGCTGCTAGACCCATCACCGTTCTCCGTCAATCCACCGCGTCGTTTGGTTCTTACATATCTCTTTCGACCCTCGACCTTGTTAGAACCATGATTTTAAGAACGAATATTTCTCGGAATACCCCCCAATTTGTTATGCAAAGGTATAACAAATTATGACTAGAAGAGAGTTTATTTCTATTATGTCGAAAAAAATATAATTTTTTGGGCCTACTGCCGCTTTTATATGCTCTATTCTCTCTAATTAATAATCATTCCCCTTATTCAAAGAGTGGACTAACATTTATGAAGAAAGTCTTATTTTTGCGATTATAAATTTGGCCTCCTGTTATTAATGCTATTGACCGATTAATTCTTTGGAGTTTCTATTAACCTCCTAGATTTCCTCTTTTGTTACTAGCGCCTCAACTCGGTTTGGGCTGCTTTGCTCAACTCCTGTATGACTCTATCTAAGCTATGATTTTAATGAGGCCTATTTCTCTTTAATCGGCCTACAACGATGGAGCTCTGCTCTGCGTGGGAGCTCCGAGCCCTTTAGCTTGTCCTTGGATATGGAGCTCTGCTCTGTTTGAAGCCCTATGGATACCTTGCTATCCTGATCCTCATGGTTCGTTTTCAATAATGGAGCTCTGCTCTACTAGGAGCCTTTGAGCCTTTGATTTAGTTTTCTCTTGCTATTACTCTTTAACCAGTTGACGATAAAGCTCTGCTCTGATGGGAAACTCCGAGCTTCTTGCTCTGCTCTGTTTAAAGCCATGGGGTTACCTTGCTATCTTGATCTCCCCGGTCGACCATTGATGATGGAGCTCTGCTCTGCCCGAAATCTCTGAGCCTCTTAGTTGGCCTTTGGAGCTAGAGCTCCATTATGTTTGGAACCTTTAAGATATTTTCTCATGTTTTTCGTCTTGTCACTTGCCTAGTTTGGGTTTACATATATGTCCTTCCATTTCCCCTCTGTTCGACTATGTGAGACGATGAGGATTCCCTCATCACTATCGCTTTTAGTTCTACTTTTGAAAAATATTTATAATGAAAAAATATAGCATGTGAAAAATAAATCAATCGATCAATATATATGTAAAGGTAAAATTTTAAAATATGGTCACTAATAAACCACATGTCTTGTTGTACCACATTCATCCATGGACCATAATAAAAAACCAAAACAAAATTGAACACACAAATAAAAACAATAATAAATAAAGTTTATTTGATAAAAATAATGTAATTTGTTTTATATAAATTAAAAATTATATTATAAAATTAGTATTTTATATTTGCTCCAAAAAACGTGATATCATTAGTTGGATTTGAATTAACCTTTTAAATCTATCAATAAACGGTAAATCCATTCTTTCATAGTGATGATTCAAGTTATTTCAAATGAGTGATTTCTTCAATGGTCTCATGTAAGAAAGTTCTCTTGACGTCCATATGGTCTAACTTCATGTCAAACTTTGTAGTCATTGCAACTAGAAACATAATTGAACTATGTTGCATCACATGAGATATAATCTCATTATACTCCACACTTTCTTGCTGCATGAAACCTCTAACAACTAGACTCTCTTTGTACCAGACTTTTCAGCCTTATGATTTTTTGTCTAACCTTAAGGTTTGTCTACCGGATCCCATGTGTTTTTCTTATGAAGAGAAATCATTTCCTTTTTTCATAGATATAAGATAATTTTATTCTCACTTTGTATTCCCTGCCTGAATTTGTGAGGCTCATAATGAATAAACTCATCTGTCGCAACCTATATAAAAACTGACATTTTAACATATGTGAACCTTTAAGGAGCTCTGATGACACATCTAGTCCTGTCTTTTGATATCTAGTAACCTTGTTGAGTCTGGCTACCTTCCTCGTTAATATAGTCTTATTTTCAGGTGTATGAGTTGGTTCATTTCTTCTTAAACCACACACATATTCTATTTCAGGTGACTCCACCTAAATATCAGGTATACTATTTTCATCAAATTGGCCCTCAAGATTTTCATGATACAAACCAGGATACTCATTCTCATTGAATGTTACATCCTTGCTGATAAGATACTATTTGTAACCTGTTTGAATACACCATGTTTGTAACCCTTGAAACCTTCCGATACTCATTAAATAGGCATTTTGGAGCTTTTGATTGCAGCTTGTCTTGTATGATGTGTGCATATGCTACACCACCAAATAATCTAATTTTTGAGTAGTTTGATGGCTTCTCATACCATATTTATTTTGGAGTATTCAAGGCAATCACAGTAGATAAACACATGTTTATGAGATAACAGACAGTCATTAATGATTTTATCCGTAATTGCATATGAAGCATAACAGTCACTAACATGCACCTCACATTCTCAAGAATGGTTTTGTTCATTATTTCAACTATTCCGTTGTATTGTGGAGTGTCCCTTACAGTATTATGCCGAGTTATCTTTTAATCTTTGCAATAATCAGTAAATTTATTTTCAAATAATTTAAGACCATTATTATTCCCAATTTTTTTTACTTTTATGCCAAGTTTTTTTAAACTGTGATCCTTCATTTCTTGAATTTATCAAAAGACTATCCTTTTGAATTCAAGAGACAAAACTATATATTTCTTAAGTAATCATCAATTATTGACATAAAGTATTTTTTACCTTCATGTGATTGAACCATTGTAGTCATACATATATCAACATGAATATAGTCAAGGATTTCATTTGTTGTCTGTTCAGATCTTACAAACTTGATCATGTTACTTTTTCATACACACAAGATTAATAAATTTCCAAGACAACCAGTTTATATTTTCTAAATAGCTATTGTTCCTAAAATTGCAATAATCATTTGTCACTCACATACCCCAACCTCATATACAATAGAGTTGTATCATTTGAATTTCACTTATACAAGCTAGCCATTATACCCATCACAATATTTCTAATAAATGAATAAACTTCATTTGACAGTTTTCCCTTCATTATAGCCATGACACATATAACAATTTTCATGTAACTATTTTGAACTTTGATTAAACAACCTAAGTTATATGGTATAGGAAAGAAGATTAGATTTCTTCTCAAATCAGGCACGTACCTCACATGCATCGGAATTCAATTACATCCATCAAACATTCAGATTTTCACAACTTCAATTTCATATATATTGCAAGCTTTGTTATTGTGAAGTAACATAATGCATTCATTGTTCTCTTCAAATGAGTTAAACCAATATCTATATTAACTCATATGAAAAACATCCCGACTCAAGAATTCACTCCATCTGATCTTTATTTGATGAGTGTGCCAGAACCTCTACAGAGTCATATCCTTCAAAAATTAGAGAAACATTCCTATGATCTGATATGCAATCATCTTGCTTCTTCAACCTTTCAGAATATTCCTTATAAGTGATCTAAGTTCTTGTAGTAGTGACATCTTATCTTGGAATTATCAAACTTCCTTGATGACTTTGATCTCGATTTTCCTCTAATTTTTTGTTGGCTCTTCTCTCTGACCTTCCTCTTATATTCAAAGCTTTATGGTTACTTTGTGATCTACTAGCTTTCTTACACTGCATGAGTTCTAACTTTTCTGACCTTATAGCAGGTTCCAACTTATCTATAGACATTTGTTTGTTATGTCAGATGATATCCCTCAATTGTCCATATAAATATTGCAATGAGTTTAAAATGATCATTGTTTGATCTACATCATTGATATCATCACCAATGTTCCTAGTAAAAATCATTATTTTGGAGAATTAATATAGGTTCTCATCAAGATCATTGTCTTCTTGCTTCCTGACACCAAAGAACTTCACCTTCAAATATATTCGACTGCTTAGGGATTTTTTCATGTACAAGCTCTCCAGTTTGTTCAAGAATCCAACTTTTATATTTTATTTTGAAACATGTATCAACACATTATTCACTTCAAACATGATGATCGTGATATATATGCAGTTTCAAACATTTTTTATTCTCAATCTCATACAATGTTTCAGGAAAAAAAGTCTTCCTTGCAAGGACTGGAACCACATTCTGTTAAATCAGGATTACTTAAATTATTTGTCACTAGATTTTAAAATCTCATTTTCCGTTGAACTTTTGCATCTCGAACTGCGTGAGTCTCATATCAACGTCAAGAATCATCTTATAACTAAGCTCAACTATAAGTTACGACGATTATATCAATCAAGAATTAACCAGATCATGCCAATAATCATCTATATATACTCAATGATTCCACTAATGATATAAGCAAAGCTAAAAATATAATAACAGAGTAAGAGAAAGTCAAACACATAAGATTTACAATGTTTCGGTAAATTCCGCCTGCATCCACTTCCGAGACACAACAATGTTATTCATTCGTGTTTCAACATGTACAGTAGTATACAAGAGTAAGTTCATGAGAATCAGTGTACAGAAAATCTTAATTCTCAAACTCACACAATAGTCTTCAGATATCCGAGAAGAAATCTAACAAATATTCTCTCTCTTAATCGGTTTTTTTGTTGCACACACACTAAAAACGCATCACCTCTTCAAAGTTCTAAAGAGCATACATATATTGCATGGTACCAATCTCTCTTTCCAAAGAAAAATGAACAAACTCCTAACATAAATAACCATTTATGTTGCAACAAGAAGTAACTAATTTTGTTTTCAACAAAATTTATATTTAACTATCATAACTAAAATCTTATACTTACTGTCACACCAAACAGCCCAAGCCTAAACTGATGACCTATTTGCATGTGGAGTATTTTCCACATCCGGTGACTTTAAGGAGGATGCAACATTCACCTCGTCTGATGGTCTCCATGTCGTTGGTCTTAAAAACCGATGCAACTTTCTCCTCATCTGATGACCTTCATCTTGATGCAACATTCGCTTTGTATGATGGTCTTGTTTGACTTTACCGATGATTTCTTATCTATTGCAACTAATTCTCTCGTTCGACTTAATTCCTAGTTAATGAAACCGACGCTTCAAATGATAACATTTTTATTGATATAATTGTTCGGTTTTACAAAACAAAACAATATATTAACAAATACAACCAATTGTCTAAAAATAAATATTAAAAGCTACACTTTAATAGTTTTCAAAACGAATCATATTTTATATTTATGCATTACTGATCGACTTACCCGTACTCTATCACTTATCTATAAATTATTATTAACATAGATCCGAACTAAATTATTCTGTTTTGAATCCAAAATTCAAAAGGATTCCGACCAGACCTTTTTTAAAACTTTTGTGGATTTTGACTCATCCGATTCATTTTTTCTCGTTTGGCTTACTATTTTATTATATGCTTCCAAACTAAAAGTGTATTAAGAGAACATTATACTGAATTTGGATAATCGAGCAGAAGAGATTAGGTAAAAAGTTTAATTTATTTGAGGTTTAGATCTTTAATTAAATGATATTTAAAATTAAAATTGTTACAAAATAATATAAATATATTAGTATAAAAATTACTATTCACTGTCAATAAAATTTATTTTCATGGATGATTATTAATATTTAATCCAGTTCTATCCGTTTATTTTTTAAAATTTAAATTTAATGACCACAATTATAACAATAACCATAATAATATATAGTTACACCCGCTTACCAAATTTATATTAGTAGAAAGTCATTATATATATATAATTTTGTATTTATTTTTAAAAAATATAATTTTTAAATGAAACTTTGATTAATGCACAATCTTTACAATTGACGCCAAAAATACTGCGCCGAAAATTGGCGTCCAAAATATCCAAAACAATAATTCAAAATTGTTTTGACACACGCTTATCAGCTTCGTTCAACAACTTTTCAGATGCCATTGATCTTCCATCAGCCACCATCATGATAGAATTCATCCAGCTTCAGACCATTTTCGAATTTCCTTCGTCGGCAAGACAAAAGGCGCTTGAAACTATAGCTTCAGATGAACACCAAAACAAACCACAAGACTCCAACCCAACAAACTTGATGAGCTCTCAAGAATTTCACCATTAAAGCTCCAGTGAAGAGCTTCACGAATCCTCGGAATCATTACCACTTTTGTTGATGATGAATTGGATGATACACACCAAAGGACTGCACCTTAACTCCAACCCAGCGAGCTTGCAGAGTTCTAAAGACACGTAAGTAGTGTTGCACCTAAATTTTTTATCAACCCCGAAATTTCATTGATTACTGATATAGCCTAAGCCCAATGCTTCAAGAATAATAATAGCTTTTAATTTGTTAGGGATAGTATTAATGTTTATGCTTATATTACTCTTGCATTTTGGAGACCAATGGGCAAGCCAGTCAGCTGCCTAATTTTGGTCTATGAATATATGCTTTAAGGTCATAGAAATGATGGATCAAGTTTCTAATGCAATCCAGAATAAGTCTAAGATACCATGAAGCATTCTTAATATTATGAACCAGAAGATTAACTAGAATAAGAGCATGAGACTCAAGCTCAACCTTAGACCATTTGTTGGCTTTGCATATGAGCAAACCATCTAAGAGAGCTCTAGCTTCAGCAAGAAGAGGGCTAAGCTTGCCATAGAGAGAATTGGATCATATGAAAAGGTTTGTAGCACTGTCTCTAATGACAACAGAGCCACTGGATTCTCCATTTCCAGGGTAAGAAGCATATGAGTTAAGCTTCAGTCTGCTAGTAGGAGGGATGATTCATTTGAGGTATAATAGCCTATTCTTGGAGCATAGAGAGTGGTTATAGCTGCCCAACACATTAACAGCCTGATTATAACTAGTCCAATAAGACTTTTTCAGGAGAATTTTTTTATCAAGAGTATGAAACACATTATTAATCTGAGTAATAGCAAACTTGGTGGAGGTATATACACCTTTGATTTTAGCAACATTTCTAGCTTTCCAAATGATACTAAGAATGATAGAAGGTAAGATATGTCTGACCAGAACTTTCTTTGCAATAGACCAGTACCAGCCTCTAGTGATGCGCATAACATTTTATGTGTCTTGATATATAAAGGTTAAAAATATCTGCATAATACGACCATATAGACCAAGTAAAATTACATGTAACAAAAACATGCTTGGGAGACTCAATGTTATTACAGATCTGGCATTTAGATACCAATGAGATGCTTTCCATCTGCATTAAGGTATCAATAGGAATATAATTGTGCAGCAGTTTCCTATGAAGGAAGGAGCACTTACTATGAGTTAAGTTGTTCCACATGCTTTCATAAATAGAAGAAGTGTTATACTTAGTTCTAATTTCTTCCCACTTTTATATTGAATCTACCATTCTTAGATAGATTCCAAATCATGAAATCATCTTTATCATCTTTCACAGAATGATGCTTAATTTTATCCATAACATCAGGCTAGATAAGATTACAAACACTATTAAGATTCCAGCAATTATTAGACCAGTAGTTACTGACCTTTTCACCACTAAACCAAAGGTTATTATCAGTGTCGTTAAGATTTGGCATAGGCTGATAATTAGTCAAGTTATCCAACCAAAAATCAACCATTCATTTTCCTAGTCTCCAGCTAATACGAGTCTCGACAGTTGTTCTGATCTTCATCATTTTTTTCCATATCATAGAGCCAGGCATTGAAGAGAAAATCTGTAAAGGGTGCAAAGTATTGCAGTAAATATTGTGCATTAATTTAGACCAAATAGAGTTATTTTCTCTGAAACTTGCCCAGAGCTTACAAGAGATAGAGACTTGAATGTCATCAATATGTCTGACATTTAAGCCTCCCTCTTTGAATGTTTTACAAATACTTCTCCATCTGCACTAGTTGATTTTATTGTGAGCGTTTTTTTAGCCGCAAAGGAACCTGTTGAAAATGGTTTTGATCTTTTGAATGATGACTTTGGGAATAACATTGCTCTGCATCCATTAAATGATGATATTCATTAAGGAAAAGTTGATCAGAGTGATTCTTCCAGTGATTAAGAGATGAGCAGCATCCCATTATTTGATTTTGTTGCTGATTTTGCACATCAGATTATTGTAATTGCTGACTCTGTTGCTAGTGCTAATAGTAACACCTAAATAGTCAGTAGGAAGATAACTACTAGAAAAGCAAACTGTTAGTAATAACATTGATCTTAGAGGGGCTAATCCCAGCAGCCATAATAATTTTAGTTTTATCTTTATTAATCACCTGACCTGAGATGTCTTGATATCTTTGAAGGAAATTACAAAGATTATCAATAGTAGAATCCTTACAATTGGTAAATAGCAGAATATTATCTGCAAAAGTAAGACTTTTGATGTGTATGGAGCTTCTGCTTTTGTAGTGCATAATCTTATTAAGAGAAAACAAAGAGTTTACTTCTCTTAAAAGAACCTCTTCAGCAATGATAAAGAGGAAATGAGAGATGGGATCTCCTTGCCTTAAGTATTTCTTTGTTTTGAAGAAACCAATGACTTCTCCATTAACTAACATAGATACATTAATAGCAGAGATAATATTTTTAACAAGACAGACAAATCTATTAGAAAAGCCAAATTTCTTTAGGACTTTAAGGACAAAACAATGAGCCAGCTTGTCAAATGCTTTAGACATGTCAAGCTGAATCAAAATGTTGTTATCCTTAGCCTACCTGTTAAGATCATAGAACAACTCTTTCGTAATGAGAATGTTTTCATGAATGCACTTACAAGGAACAAACCCACATTGATTAGGAGGGATAATTTTAGGCAGAATTAAAGAGATTATGTTGGCTATAATTTTAGACATGATTCGATTAAGGAGAGAGCACAGACTTATAGGTATGTAATCTTTCCATCTCAAAGGATTATTATGCTTAGGAATAAGGCATATACTAGTGGCAAAGACTCCATTACGTATGTTTTTGCCAAGAATGAAATCCTTCATAGCATTCACAAGGTCATATTTAATGATAGCACATCAACTTTTATAAAAATAGTGAGTGTAACCATCCATACCTGGTGCACTTGCAGGGTTCATTATCTTGATAATCTGCCAAATTTCCTCCTCATCAGGAAGCTTAAGAAGATTCCTGTTATCCTCTTCAGTAATAATGCTCAGAATATTAATAAACAAAGAATCATTCATACAAATCTCCTCCTCCTCCTTGTTGTTATAAGGGTAATCAGTAAGGGCTTTCTTAAAGAACTCCACAGAAAATAGGCCACTAGACTGCTTATTAGTGATCCAGGTATCTCCACTTTTAATCCCATTAATGTTATTTCTTTTCCTTTTCTTTTTAACAAAACTATGGAAGAATTTTGTATTTTTATCACCCTCAATGGTCCAGTTAGAGTAGCATTGTTGTCTCCAAAAATCTTCTTCCATCATTTGAGCCTTAATGAGTAAAACATTAACTTTTACAAGGTTATGCTTAGACTCATTGCTTTGCTGAGTCTGGTGGTTTATCTCCATGGCCAGATCCTCCTCCTCTAAGTTATGAACTTTGTTGAAGATGTTACCAATGTATGATCAATTCCAGTTGTTGAGATATTTTTTAAGACGCTTTAACTTATTCCAAAATATGAACGAAGGATCATCATTCATCTCTTGATGCCAGTTGTTCTCCATAAAAGGTAGAAACTGCTCATCCAGAGTCCACATTTCCATGAAGCTTAAAAATAGATTTAACTTCAGTAAACTCATTAGAAATAGAAATAATTATAGGCATATGATATGAACAAGTCCTAGCTTGATGATAGATCTTAGTGTTAGTAAAGGATTCAGTCCATTTGCTGTTGATGAAAACTCTATCTAACTACTTCCACTTAGAGCCATTATACCAGGTATACTTGGAGCCTGTGTAACCAGCATCTTCAACTTTACAATGACTTATCATCTCATTAAATTCGTTAGTATTGTTAAGGCAAAAAGTGTTGCACCCTACCTGTTCTTCTACTGAACAAACAACATTAAAATCATCACAAATCATCCAATTAAGGTCAGTTGTAGATATGCTTTTTAAGAAATTCCAAAGCTCAATTCTATTGAGCCTCTGGCATTTTGCATAAACCACAGTGAGCAAGATAGTTTTGGGGTCATTCCTGAAGTTTATTTTAACATTTATACACTGATTCAGATCATTTAAGATAATTACAGATAGATCCTCATGTCGGAAGAGCCAGATTTTATTAGAAATGTTATGAGCAGAATTTGAAAACCCCAGCTTCCTAGCAATGTTATCTATATCATCGCCATTCATTAAATGTTCTTAATTTCAATGATCTTAGCATTCTTCTTTTTAGTTAGATAAATGAGTCTTCTAAGAGATACTTTGTCTTTAATTCCTCCTATATTCCAATTAATCATGTTATTCATTAAGAGAGTTTGAAGACTCAGATTTACTTGTTCCATTGAATTGCATAGCTTTAATGATTTTGCTCATCGTTCTTTCCTTTCTTTTAGCAGCCTTTAGTTTCTTGTCAAAGATTTCTCTGAAGCTTCCTTCCTCTTCATCTCTTTCATTCTTTCCCGATTCTTCTGGAGATTTATCAGCGTTCTCTCTGTGATCAACAATCTTAACACTTGTTTCTTTTGTTGTAGGTTCTATTCTTTCAGGAGAGTTTCTGGAGTTGGTATCTTGATCTTCTCTATAGAATTCTGGAGATTGAGATGTCCATTTTTCCTTAGTGATGTTAACTCTTGGTGAGTTTTGAAGACTTCCTATATTGTAAGCTTTTGGTGAGGAACCTCATTCCAAATTTTCGTATTCATTGTTAGCAACATTAACACCATATGAAAATAATTAGATTGCCTCTATAATTTCACCTTAACCGAGAGTTTTAAATCTAACTATATTTTCATTCGGTTCTGGTTCATTTTCTTAAACAGATATTTTAGTACATTCAAAATGTAATTATTTGAATGTACTAAACGAAACCGAAAAAGGATTTATCGGCAACAGAAAGAAAACACAGGATGCTTACACAGCCATACAAAGGTTAGATGAATAACGAACCTGACTCGTAGATAAGAAGTTGAGGAATTTTCGGACCGGGTAGATTTCTTTCGTAAAAAATCTAAAATCTAATTCGTCGTGGATGATACTCGATCACGTTGCAATGTGACGGTCCACGTGCAAGACGAGAATTTAAAAGAAGGATTGAGCGGAGGAGATAAGACATTTAGTGTTCTTTGCATGAAGCCACACATAAAGAGATTTTATTCTTATTTTTTTACGGATAATTCAGAATTATGATTTTATTTTGACGGTGATTTTAATCTAAGCCATATAATCTGAATCTTTGTTTCTATTCTTATTATATTCTGCAATCTAGTCGTTTTATGTATAACAGAAGAAAAAAAATTAGAATGGTTTTCAATTTGGTAGAGCCCACCGGTCAGCTAAACCGAACAACTAGACCAACCGTATATTTTATAATCAGACGAATAGTCAATAAACTAATGTCTGGCATGAAGCTAAGCAGTAGGACCTAGTAAACCCGGCCCATTATCGAGGAGGTTCAAAAACAGTCCCTACTTCGATTTTTGTTAAACATAACCTAAAATATCATTTAAAACCCAAAACCCTAATTATTATCCATTTAACATTTATATTTTTATATTTATCTCAAATAGAAACGTTTTAGTCAAATATTTACCATTTAAGACCTACTAATATTTTTTATACCCATATTCATTTGTATAAAAGCTTTTAAGATCTATATTTGAGTTTTGTTTTCGCCAATTATTTTCCTGCTTCGTGAATAGACCAGTGTCCTACTATTATAGGTGATTTATTCGATTTCTTGTATATTTTTTTTCGGTTGATTTTGATTGTGTTTTACTTGATTTCGAAGTTAGATTTTTTTATATATGTTTAGAAAATCGATGTTTAGTAAATCGATTTATTCGAATTCTAAATTCGAAGTATCAGTTTACTCGATATGTGTTTTTTATAGTTTTAGGTATTCATCTGTTATTTACGTTGATGATGTAGTATATTTGTCGCATTA
Source organism: Limnanthes douglasii subsp. nivea (assembly GCA_036936605.1). NCBI lineage: Eukaryota > Viridiplantae > Streptophyta > Magnoliopsida > Brassicales > Limnanthaceae > Limnanthes > Limnanthes douglasii. Next base: position 86,452,518 of record JAUPFV010000001.1, read on the forward strand.
TTGTTAGTTTTTCGTCGAATTTTAGTCTCTGCTAATTTTTGTGATTTTTTTTTACGCGTAAAACAGTTATAGTTTTCTTCGAAGGAGATACAAAACGTTTTGTTATGTACGTAGTAATAGTTACGAAACGTGTAAGTTTTCCTTGAGTCGTTGATGAAAAATATCCTTTTGATAATGCAAAACGTTAATGGTCTTTTTGTTTGTGAATATGCGAAATGTTTTTTGTTCTTAAAGAAAAAAATTAAAAAAAATTCAAAACATATCATGAGTGGTACTAGTTTTGTTAGTCTTAAAAAAACAAACCAACAGTATTTTCGGATGTTTCTTCCGAGTTACGGTTTAAAAGATACAAACTTTTAAAGTTTTAAAATTTATAGGGGTTTAACGAAGAGGATGCAAAACCTTCTTTGTTCTGGTAGATGTGAAACCCTCTTTGTTGTGCTAGATGAGAAATCTTCTTCATTTTGATAGATGCGAAACCTTCTCTATTTTGCTAGATGCGAAACCTTTTTCGTTTTGCTAGATGCGAAACCTTCTTTATTTTGCTAGATGTGAAACCCGTCCACTATGATAGATGCGAAACCATATACTAAGAAACCCGTGTAACATATTATTTTGAAAAAAAATTCAAAACCTATTATGAGTGGTACTAGTTTTGTTCGTCTTAAAAAAACAAAACAATGGTATTTTCGGATTTTTTTGAGTCACGGTTTAAAAGATATGAGCCTTTAAAATTTTTAATGAAAAAAAATAAAAGAACGAGAAGTAGTTACTGGATTTTATATATAAGGGTACTTTAGGTATAAAGGCTCTTAAAAATTTAGATATTTATCTATAATAGGTATGTTGGATGAGTTTTAAATGGTAAGTCTCTTTTATATATATATTTAATTTTCTTTTTTTTATGTTTATGTTTATTTAGAATTGCAAGAAAGTATAAGGTACTATTGAAATCCTTCCTCTTCATGCTCCATCTATTATTGGCCATTTGTCAATGGGCTCGCGTTGTAGAAATCTATCCACCTTCCTGCCTTAATCTTCTCCGGTATGCATTCGCACAACAATCCGGGACTCGAAGAATGCCCACCAGTTAAAGCCATATTCTCTTCCTCCTTTCAAGGTTGTAAGAGTGAAAACTTTACTCGAAACTCAAACTCTTTGAATCATAAATCTTACGCAAAAGCCGTTAAACCACCCAAGACACATCCTGCAATTAAGGCAATAAGTATTTAAGAAAAACAGGACCACATTTTTTTGCATTTCAGTAGAAGTATTAATGAAATATTACAGACTTCTTTTACATACACTTTGATATGAAAGTTCAGAAAAGGTCTCCCCAGCAAGATAACCCTAAACAAAATCTTTAAAGCAAGGAAATTTGATGGAGACTTCTCTTTTTCTATCTAGGATTCTAGGCACTTATTCATAGAATTCTCCTTAAAATCTGATCTGAGCAAGATATGGTCACGTGATGTATGGACTATTGGGGACAAATCAATGAGAATTATAAAATTGTTGCCTTCTTTTAATCCCAAAGTCAATGAGAAGATTCCTTTACCTATATTGATTCATTCATCGGTCAGCCCATCAAAACTTGAATTACACCCAAGAATAAAGTTGTATATAATACGCGCTACGTATAGATTGAGCTAGACATATCCAAACAGGTTCATCACTATATTTGGGCTAGTTTTGGAAGCAATGTAGGATGCCAGATTCACGTCACCTATAAGGACCTGCCCAAACACCGCTTCCCACTGTTTTCACGTAGGTCATGATATTGAATCCTGCAAAAAACAACAACAAGAACCAGCGAAGAAACTCAATCCACAAAGTACAATGATAGAAACCAATTCTACACAAAGGGAAACACCTCAAGTCAACAATGAAAAAAAGAAAAGGCAGAAGAAGAACACATTAAAGTCCATTATTGTTCAACCATCAATCAAAACTTCCCAAATTACTAAAGAGACAACTTCTCAAGGAATAATATCCCTTTCTACTTCTCATACCAATAACCCTTTTAAATGAGATCTAATTGATGCTATTAAGAATTTGGAAGAAGATTATACCCCTCAATTCATTCTTGAATCTGAAAGTTATGCTCCTAAAAAAATCAAAATATGGAGTCTACACTCATCCTCCATTCAAAATAAGAAGGAAACAGATAATGAATTTTAAGCAATATTGAATCAAAGACTAAAGGAAGCTAATGTGAGGAAAATGAATGACTCAGTTATCATCAAGTCCCTCTTTGGGGTAAGTCAATCCTCAAAACTATATACCATAAATGATTAAGTTTTATGCTGGAATATATGTGGTATTGGGAACAACGCATCAGTTAGATAGCTCAAATCCATTATTTACAAAGAAAAACTCAACTTACTGGCTATCCCTGAACCATTCATTAAAGAAGAACACATTCCTATTATTGCTGCTACGCTGGGATTCCTTAACTACTGCTCTAATTCAAGCAACAAAATCTGGCTCTTTTGGTTTTAGGATTACAACATCAATACTACTCTCATATACTCTCAGTTTCTTCACACTACAATCACTCAAAACTATTTAAAAAAATATTTTCTCTAACAATAGTATATGCTAAATGCCAAAGATTCAATAAAGTGGAACTATGGAACTCTCTTAAATCTATCTCTATATCTGTCAGAGAATGGTTGGTTATTGGTGATTTTAACTTTATTTTATCTTCTAATGAACATGTTGGATGTACTGAAAGCGCAAATGACTTTAGTAAAACAATAAGAGAACGCAATATTGAAGATGTAGGATATTTGGGTTCCAGGTTCATATGAACAAACAAATCTAAATGGAAAAGACTAGACAGAGCTCTAATCAATCAAGAATAGGCAGACTACTTCAACAATACAACTGAAGCTCACATGACCATAACGTGTTCTGACCATACTCCCCTCTTAGTATGTATATCTAATGATTTAAATAAACTAAAATTTAGCTTTAGATTTCTTAATATGTGGGCACTGAATGAAATATTTGTTCCTCAAGTTGAAGCGAACTAGAATCTATCTATGCATGGGTATCCTCTATTCATTTTCTAGAGAAAATTAAATACATTAAAAGATTCCCTCAAGATATGGAACAAGTCTACATTTGAAAACATTTTTGATAAATTCAGAGAACTAGAAAACAATGTACTCCATATGGAATAAACCCTACAGCTCAATAACAACACTGAAAACAACAATGACCTAGCTAAAGCAAATGCTCAGCCTTTCGATGCTTTAAATCTTGAATAATTATCTTGGCATAAATAGACCTTATTCTAATTGGCTTAAAGATGGTGATAAAAATACTAAAATTTATCACTCTTACATCAAGAAGATAAGAAGGAAAATAATATTTATAGTATCAATGGAAATTCTATTTGGATTACAGAAGATCACCTAATTGGTAAATCTGTGCTAAATTTCTTCAAAGTAATCCTTACTGATTATTCTGCTCTTTATGACAGGAACCACATCAACCTTACCAATAGTTCCTTACTAAAAAAAATTCATAAGCTTATCACTAACGAGGATAACTCTATGCTCATGAGGCTACTTACTGAAGAAGAAATTCTCAACACTATCAAAAGCCTAAATCCTGAGAGTGTAGCATGCATGGATGGTTTCAACCAATGTTTTTATATTACCTGCTGGCAGATCATCAAACATGATTTTTGTGCTGCTGTAAACTCTTTCTTCCAAGGACATGATATCTCTAGCGATATCATTTCCACTGGAAGTTTCCTTATCTAAAAAGCAATAATCGTACAACATGGAATCTGTATAGACCAATCAGTTTATGTAAACTTACCAACATAATTTTTATCTCAAAAATCATCAACAATAGACTCTCCTCTCTACTCCCTAAAATCATCTCTCCAGTTCAAGGAGCTTATGTTGCGGACAAATTAATTCAATAAAACATACTTATTGTGAAAGAAATGATTTTTGATCTTAATAAAAAAGGTAAAAGCTGGGAAGATTTTTATCAAAGTGGATATGGCTAAAGCCTTTGATAGAATGTCCTACAGCTTCATTATCAAAGTTTTATTCCTGTTTGGTTTTGATTCTAAGTTCGTATACCTGATCGAAAGCATGATAAGAAATAATTGTGTATCTATATTGATTAATGGTGAAATTTTAGGTTACTTTAAAACTAAAAAGGGATTGAGACAAGGGGATCCCTTATCCCAAAGTCTATTCATTATTGCAGAGGAGGTGCTACTTAGAGGGCTCAACAATCTCTTTGAATAAAACAAGTCATTAAAGTAGATTCTTGCAGGATTATCAAGACCTTTATGGGCAAACTATCAACAAAAACAAGACAAAGATTATCTCCTCAAATAATTCCCCTCCTGTCAGAATTGCCAACATCTACTGGTCTAAGTGGTCCAAGGTTTGCAGACTTTTCAATGGGGTGATCTGAATGTCATGAACCTTCAAGACATTCATGACATTTACTCTTTCAAACTTCAGATCAAATTTAGAAAAATTGAATCCTTATGGGCTAAGTTTATTCATAGCATATATTATAAAAATATGGACCCTTACAAGCTAATTTTTGTGTTAAAACAGGATACTACACATGGAGAAGATTATCTGCTAAACTGCAATAGAACCATATGTTAAATGGACTATATGCTATGGAAATATAGACCTATGGCTTGACAATTAGTGCAGGAAATCACCACTCATCATCTAAGACAAAACCTAGGATAACAGATGGTACACAAGAGACAAAATCTCTAACTACTAGAAGAACAACATGTAGAATTACAACAAGATCTCTAATTTTCTTTCTGCTAATGACCTGAAAGCAATTTTAAGAATCAGACTAGACTCTCAAAAGCCTGACTCTATGAGGTAGATCACTTCTACAAATGGTAAATTCAATCCTAAAAACACTAGGAATATAATTAGGAAACACCATAACACATCTAATCTCTATGGAAAGTTCTGGAACTCCATCACATCAAGGACATGTTCATTTCTAAGCTACATAGAGATACTATCCTACAGAAGAGACGCATATCACTGGAATTTAAATGCAAATTCAGTTCCAACATTGAAACTACCAATCACTATTTGTGGATTGCACTTTTTCATGGTCTATATAGTCCTATTTTGCCTACATATTTAAAACCCACACTGCAAAATACATGAAAATTGTCCACATGCTGAGAAATTGGTTTGGAAAGTCAAGAAATGCCACTCATATCTAATATGTGATATTTCAAACACACAAAAGACAAGAGTAAGCCAACATATCATACATGGATACCTCCTTAAAAGAACATATTGAAGCGAAACACGGATGGAACCTCTTTGGAGAATGATGAAGCTTCTGGGGGCATAATCATCAGAGAATCAGATGGCTCCTTCATATATGGATTTGGAAACACCTATGGCAAGATCTCTTTGTTATAGGAAGAAGTTTATGCTCTAGTCGATGGATAAAAAATCTGTAAGAAAAAAATGTTTCGTAAATGTTGACATTGAGACTGATTCACAAATTCTAGTAAATCTTATCTCTAAAGGTGAAAAATACTACACTTCTATATCCTATTCTAACTAGCTTCCATAAGATCATTTTCTCTACAATGGTACTTCATCATATAAGTCGAGTCCAGAATAAGGCTGCCGATTAGCTAGCCAAATGGACTTCCAAATAAAAAATGAAGCTAAAAATTAACTCTGTAAATGTTCCTGACTATTTGAAAGCCATTATATTTCTTGAGCGTAATGAAATTGGTTACATTAAAAACAATAAGTAACTGTGTTCTTAGTAGTCAACTAACCTGTTTTTTAGATCTCAATTCCATCAATCGTTCCAGAGAATATTAAATTGAATACAAATTTTTGTAAATATGTTGAAGAGTTTTGATGACGCAGCGGAAACAGAAGAAGAAGCAACGATAGATGAAACCCTAATTCAAGGGTAACATGATGCAACCCTAATCTAAGGGTAACAAAGAGTGAAATTTTCAGAGATAAAAAATATATTATTCCAAAAACTTCAAATACCTTAAGGCATATGATAGCTTCTCAAAACTCTAAATTAGAATACAAGGAAATAAAATAAATCAAATCAAATCAAATCTTAATATAATTAGATTAGATTTAAATACATAAGATATTTGAATAAAATATAATAAAATAAAAAAGGCTTTTGTTTAGACTTTCTGGGCTACATCATCCTCTCCTGGTTGATAAGAATTCGTCCTCGAATTCACAGCACCATCACCATCAAGAACCCAAATTATTTATTTTATTTTATTCAATCATTACATTGGGAATTATAATTGTTGACCTTATCGGAATAAGATAAATTCTTCTCGAGTGTTCCTTATTCGAAGTCACATTGAAGCCATCCAGTTGAAGGAAAAAAATAGTTTCGAAAACCTTTTCATAGCCCGAAGACAACATCTCCACGTCCAGTTGATGAAAAAAAAATGGTTTTGAAAACCTCTTCATAACCTGAGACGGCATCTCGATAAGAAATTTTTACCTTGATTCGACAATTGGTAGCCAATTTAAACTCCTTCAGTAACCGGTCAATATGATCGTCATTGAAATGCCTAGTGTGTATCCCGCATACCAAACGATCTTTGAGATCTTCATGGCCGTATGTTGTTCTCTCCTTTAGACCTTGAACCAGATGAAATCAAGATTCAGAAACATGCTTGACCCGTAGCAGGAACTGAGGCTCTGATACCAAACTGATGACGCAGCGGAAACAGAAGAAGAAGCAACGATAGATGAAACCCTAATTCAAGGGTAACATGATGCAACCCTAATCTAAGGGTAACATGATGCAACCCTAATCTAAGGGTAACAAAGAGTGAAATTTTCAAAGATAAAAAATCTATTATTCCAAAAACTTCAAATACCTTAAGGCATATGATAGCTTCTCAAAACCCTAAATTAGAATACAAGGAAATAAAATAAATAAAATAAAATCAAATAAAATAAAATCTTAATATAATTAGATTTGATTTAAATACATAAGATATTTGAATAAAATATAATAAAAAAAAGGCTTTTGTTTGGACTTTCTGGGCTACATCAAGTTTATGCAGAAGTTACTAAATTTTATGAAAACTCGTATCGGTGAATGAAGTATGATTATACACCATTCCTAACTACTGTCTTTCCCAGGTTGCAGTTATTCCTAACTGCAGCTCTTAGCAACAGTTGGCTAGAAAATGGCAAGTACGCTTGTTAGTGCCACCTTTTTTTAATGCTTTAGCTAAAGAAAATATCAGCATCCGTGTCATAGCCCAAGGCTGCTCTGAGTACAGTGTCACAATAGTAGTAAAGCACGAAGATTGCATTAGGGCTTTACGAGCTGTTCATTCGAGGTTTTACCTTTCAAGAACCACAATAGCGATCGAAATCGTCGGTCATGGTTTAATTGGTGTAACTTTACTTAATCAATATCGAGATCATGTTGCAATGCTTAATGAGGACTTTAACATAGATTTGTGTGTTATGGGAATAATTGATTCACGAACAATGCTCTTAAGTGACTTTGAAATTGACCTGTCAAGATGGAGAGAACTTATTAAAGAAAAATGAGAGATGACGAATCTAGAGAAAATCGATCAACACGTTTGTATAAATCATTTAATTCCAAACACTGTTCTTGTTGATTGCACAACCGACTCTGATGTTGCAAGCTCTTACAATGACTGGTTCTGGAACGAAATTCATCTGATTACTTCAATCGATCCCTAATTGGACTACCTCAGTCTTCATGGTAAGGATTTTGTAGCTCATATGTTCTCTTTTACTTCTTAGAATTCGGTAGCTGATCTTCACTAGAGACAACCTTCTGCAATTTCCTCAAGCTTTGCCCAATTCGATTCTCTTAATAAGATAGAGCTAGACATAAACTCCCTTTTGCATGTGGTTAAATGAAGAGGTTGTTGTCTTTGGTTAGACTGAATTAATGAAGCAACTGAAGGTCTTATTGAGTTTCCAAGACCTACAGGTATTTTTATTATAGAAGTTTGAAAGCCACCTAATGAAGCTTTGTCTGCAAAAGAAAGTGTAATTTGGAAAAGTTATGGCGTCAACCCAAATTTCTTGGCGGGTTATACTTTTAGATGATTTATTTCTCAATTTTTATTCATAGCATTTGGACATTTATTCCATAGGTTTCACTTAAACTTTGGTCTTAATTGTTGTATTTAGTTTTTTTGGCTTTTATTAATATAAAATTCTCTTCGAATTAAAAAAAGAATTGCAATATTGTTCTCCATATTTTTTTTTTCATTAAACCGATTTCTATGTTTCATAAAATTTAAATTTTTGTTTTAATATATCTAATATATGATGATTAAAATGTATAAATTTAATTTGAGATGAGTATGAAATATATAAAATTTGTTTAATACAAAATAAATATAAAAACTGTTGTTGCCCATTGATATTTGATCTAAATATTTATAGATAGATGACTAATTTGTCTTTTATTAAGAGAAGAATTGAATATTTTCTTTCAATTATACGGTGTGGTTGAATTAAATTTGAGTTTAAATGCCGAAGTGCATAATATTCATAGTTTGAAATTATTTTTTAATATTAATTTAAAGTTTATATTTTTAAGTATTTTGAAAAGAACGTTCATGCATGATGCAAGCGCACATAAAAATATAAATAATTACCGTTTCAATACAAACTTAAATATCAAATTCCAATAAAAAAAAATATAAACTATATTTTTATTATGAATTAAATAATAAGATATTGATTTAATTTAAATAATTAAATAATTTATATTTATTTTTGTCAAACCTAATATTTATATTTACGATATTTAAAATTCAAAATCAATTAGACTATGGAAACCGATATATAATAATTTAAATTGATGATTTTTCGTCGATTTATTCAAAAATTGAATATTTAATAGACCATTATGATATTTACATGCTAGAATATGATTATTTCATAATCCGGACTTTAATCTAATTTGATTATATTTGTTACGAGACAAACTATTTACATTAGTTATTACACATCAAATTATAACTATATATTTATTGTGAATGTGAAGTTTTTACAATCTCTTATTTGTATCATTGTTATGCATTAATACAAAAAAAACATTTATTAGAATACCAAATGGTTTATGTTTTTTTACTTAATTTTTTTTATTAATTAGTAATCACATAGTCAATCATCATCTAAATTAATTTATAATTCCCATGAGTTGTACGATGACAATTGTATGATTTAGTAGTCTTCTCATTTCAAAATCTAATTTTTCGTACTTACTTGCATAGAAATAAGTGAAATTGAATTTATAGATAATCTACATAATACATAAGAGCAAAACTGAATATCAAATTACTTGATTGAATTGTATACCTACTGAAATCAAAAGAAAAAAATGTAAACCAACTCCCACCGAAACTTAATCAACTCTCACTGAAACTTAATATCCTATAAGTTTAATAATATTTATACTACTCTTAGCATGTTATAAATGTAAGTATTTTATGGAAAAATTAAAACACCTCGAGAGTAATCTCAGTGAATCTAGATTCCAAACACAGAAGCCACCTCAGATAGATTTTTCATCTAATTGATTCCACAAAAAGTTATAGGTAACACGCAACATGGTTAAAGAGTATGTCATCAACATACAACACTACATATAGATCTACTTTCACTAACTTCTAATAATCCATAATATTTTTATAAGTCTATCTCAAAACCAAACGAAATGATAATTTGACAAAATGCAATATCTTTGATGTAACTTTTATTTAAACTTATAAATGATTTTTTTAAGTTCACAAACTATTTAACTAAACTTAAGTTTATATATAATTGTTACAAACTTTTTATTTATTTTTTCCCGACGATGAATGTTTGTAATTTATGATACACAGAAATAAAATCTTATTATTGAATTTTATATATTATGTTGTCAATGTTACCATTCATAAAAATATAATATCTACATTTGTCTAATAAAACTTAATATTGAAATTGATGAGGTAAAAAATCTTCAAAATAAATGTCAGTGGTTTTAAGGATTGAACTATCCAAAAATCAAAGAGAAACAATTAATCGTTTTTATTACCAAGAAACCAATCACATTCAAATGAAGGTTTACACCCACAGTTATAAGGTTTAACACAAATATAAATGATTGGATGACTGACACTTGGAGCTCATCTAAAATAAATTGTGAAAATATGACTAAAATACCTCTAAATGTTTAGTGTATTTATGTAATATTAATAGATTAAGCTAGAAACTTATTGAACTATCTTTTATCTTTTAAGTTCTTCTCATCCTTTTTAATCTATCACTACTGATGTCATATTTGTGATCATTCTTCGTATTAACTATGTCACTTATTTTAGCTCACCATATCTTTTGCCTTTATTTAGCTTTGTATTCAATCGTTAGTATATCAACTTGTTGTTACAATTCATCATGCTTGTATTTTTTTACCATGCAATTCAACATGATGTAGCTCGTCATAATTTTCATTACACTGCAAAACTAATATTAACTTTCTATTATCATTCATTCTTAATTTCTTCACTATCATGAAGTTTGTGACAATTTAGCTCGTTACCATCAAGTTATAACATTAATATTATCTTTCGTTATTTATCTCCTACGCATCAATATTTAGCTCACTATATTATTTAGCTCGTCATTATTATTATCATGTTTTGTAAAATTCCTTCCCATATACTACTTGATATCAACTCGTCTTTATCTATAAGTCTCCCCTCGTATATAAGAGAATATACCTTAATATGATATACCATTTTCAAGGCTCCTTATAGTCCTTAAAAATATGTATACTTATTTTAATGACTAACTCCTTTAATAAGTATACGAGGTATAAATAAACGTTTCTAATATTCGTAATTCATTATATTTTGATTTAAAGTTATTATATGTTAAAAAATTAACAAATATCATTTGAGATAAAGTAATATTAATTTATACGCGTAACTAAACCAGAGACCATATATAAACCATCTCATCTAGGTTTTGAACCAACGATTATTACTAACTTACATTTTTAATAAATATTTAATTCGTTATTTTTTTAATAATTTTCACGCTCTCTCTAGTTTTCTCTCTCTAAACTTACCAAGAAATGAAAACTTAACTTACTTCGTCATCATTTACTACTATCAAACTTCATCAAAAAGTATTATGATTTAATTTCATAGTAAGGGTAAAAGCTGTAAATCCTTACAAATTCTTCTTTCTTCTTGTAGTATGTTTATTGGTCAATCTAACTTTCAAAATGACCAATGAGTGGCTCATTTGAATACTTATATAGAAAATTTAGAAACTCATGCAGTAGTAATTTTTGCTTGTTTTCTTATTTTGAAAAAATCTCATAAGATTTTCGTTTGTCTAACTATTAAAAATGATAAAATAATTGTCAATTTAATATAAACTAGTAACAATGTAATCATTTTCTCCATCCTTTCAAATGCTAAAGCCAATCACTATTCTATCTTCTAATATAAAAAATGGTATGCCCGTCATATGACCTTTTGGAAGATTTAAAAACATACCCCAAATTTATTGACCATTTTTTTAGAAAACAAACCAAACTTCACAAATATATTAACGAATCTGAATTACATTCTATAAATAGGAAATCCCTGACGATACACTTATCCGGCTGCCTAAAGAAGGAGAACTTCATCATCACGTTATATGAGATGAAATCTGTCTTCTTGACAGATTACTCAATTGGAGACTTAGATTTCCTCTTCATCTCTAATAACATAGTTCTTTCAGTTGTACAAATGTTTCATCATATCTTAATCTTAATTCTTAGAGAAAACTCATTAGTTTAATTGTTGCTTCCAATCTTCTTAAAATTATTATAGGTGCTAAATATCTTTTTAATCAATATAAATCCTCCAAAATCTGTAAAACCTCATTATATTATTTGGCACTAAGTGTATTTCAATGTATAGTAAGACTTTTCGAATCATTTCATTTATGGAACACGGGTTTCTTCTATATTAATGGTCATTGTAAATCTGTTACTCATGAAAGATTCAGACAACTTAATAGACGATGTATGCAAATATATAAAATAATATCTCCCTTATTTCTAATTTTTATAATGATTTCTAACTTTTCTTCTTTTCATTTACAAATCTTGTTGTTATCACTCAAAATTTCTCAACTTATTTATGACGTATTAGTCTTAAAAATACTATATGAAGTTGACTTTGAAATCCGGAAAGATCAATATCACCGTTTTATTTATAGTAGAAAAGTTTCTCTTTTCATGATATAAGATCATAGACAAGCTGACTATGTCCATAAATGAAATACTTATTGTTAATAAATATTGGATATGCTCTAATACTGAAAATATAGAAGAAATACTTATGGGTTTTATGTTTCTATTCGTGCTAAGAAAAAATCATCTAAGCAAAAATTAAAGATCATAAAAACGGATAAGTCAAATTAAGGGAAGAAATATCTTAAAATAGAAATAATCCTACTATTGGAACCTCTAATGTTATCAAATAAACCAACCCTACTAAAAATCCTATTACCACTGTAATTGTTGCTAGAAATAAAGGTGCCCATGTTCGACCAAAAAGGCAGTGTATCACCAAACTATCAATCAATAATAAAAATGTTTATCTTTGAACATCTCATTCTTTACCAATCACAAACTCTCTTTCCCCACGAGATTATGTTGGGTCATCGACATTCTTGGATCTAAAACTCATTTTCAACAAGTACTTGTCTTTGTGTCCAAATGGTTCGTATACTTCTTCTGAAACAACAATTGGAATTTTAAATGTGAAACTAAGAAAACCGTTGAGGTATATTTTCATTCTTAAATTATATATGCTGATAAAACTATTTTATATTTATAATTCATATAACCCAAAATACTTTATTTTCAGAGCTATTACAGTTGTGTTCTTCTTGCTGGTAAAATTATATATACTATTGATATCAAGCATCTTCTTTCTCAACCTGTCCCACCACTATCTTTTAATGAAGGATTTAACTCCATTGGATGAGAATTTAATGATATGAAAAATAAATATGAGTCTTTTAAGATAGACAAAAAAATACAAGTCTGAATATAATACTACCGTATATAATCATAAAATCTCTATTGACACAAAAGATGATGAGATAAAAAATCCGCAAGAAAAGATTGACGATTTTTCCACAAAGCTAAAATAAATAGTTAGTGAGGCTACAAAAACAATCAAATACGAATCATTAACAACCATTGATGGGATCTTCGATAAATTAAATAAGAATATTATGCTTGGAATTTGGAACAAAAATCATGGTTTAAACTTTAGGCCTCATAGACAACTATTTTCTGAAGATGAAGTTTTTATGTTTTCTTCAATTGATTCTTTAGAAGATGAAGATAATGACGATTTATTCTCATGAGTAATGAACAAGATCTAGTTCATAAAGATAAAAAAGAACCAATGTCCATAGTTCTACTACCGAAGTTACTACTCTCAATGAATTCACCAATCCAAATCAAATTACCACGTCAAATAAAGATGTTTAATTTCTTTTTATGTTTCTCAAACTCTTGAATTACTCGTATGTCTTTTATTGGATGACTATAATATTTATTAACCTTTATTTTTTGTCGGGTGACATCTGATCAATATTATTATGGTCTTTTAATTTTAATTTTACTCCTTTAATTTTACTTTTATCGTATCATATCTATTTACCTTGTTATTATCAGTGGCGGATCCAAGGGGTGGCCATGTATGCCATGGACCACCCCAAATTCTAAAAATAAGTTTGGTATAGTGGTAAGAGTATTTAGTTTCTAATCTTGAGGTCCATCGTTCAAACCTTGGACCATCCTAAAATATTTTTTGGCACACCCTAGAATCTAATCCTGATAATATCATATCGTTACTATATGAATTTATCCTGTTATTGTCATATTATAACCCTAGAAGACAATATACATATAGTTCGGACGTTTATAGTTCGAACATTTGCAATCCATTGCGTGTTCGAACATTTGCAATCCATTGCGTGGATATATTATCTCTTCAAATATGATCTTGACTACCAATCATGTTCGTTAACTGACATATACTACAACGTTTATCCTGTTATTGTCATATTATAACCCTAGAAGACAATATACATATAGTTCGAACATTTGCAATCCATTGCGTGGATATACCAATCATGTTCGTTAACTGACATATACTACAACGTTTACCACCCCTTGCGTAAATTCGTCAAACTTATGAATGACGGGCTTAGATAAAATTCATACTCGCTTCTCAATATTCACTAACTATATAACTTTGTTTATTAACTGACTTGCTTTTTAATAACCATGAAATCTTTTATTCGTATTCACTAATATTCTTTTATTTTTATTCAGGTTTCTTATATTCTTTGATTTGTATATTGTCTCTTACTTTCTACCTTTTTTTTATTCAAAATTATCATACTTAAACCGTTATTACTTAATTTCTAATAATCCTAACTTACAACTCTTTAAGTTACATTCTTTTATTTATTTCACAGTTTGTTATATTTGTATATAATTCTTACATTTTCTCTTTATATACTTTTCTTATAAAATGTTATAATTTCTTAAAGAAGGTCTTATATCTTAATTTAAAAATGTATGTAAATGAGAAAACAATTTTCAATAATAACTACCTCTTATGGTATTTCGTTAACCTCCCCCGCCCCTACTAGGGAGAGAAAACGAATACGATGGGCTAACTATACTTGAGGCTTATACAATTTAAATTGTTGAATACTCTCAGGATGTTCTAACATATTCCCATTCATATACATCAATCCGTAAGTTTTGTGATGTCCTTTTGCAACAATCTTAAACGTTCCATCCTAATAAGGTGTCAACTTTCCAACATTAGTCTCATTCGATCAATAGAAAAATTTTCTCAATACCAAATATCCCTCCTTTAAAATTCTTCACTTTAGTTTAGAATCAAATCTAGACTTCATAAGCCTCCTATAATGTCCAGCTTGTACATGTGCTTCATTTCTTCATATTTTTCAATTGATTAACATCAACTTGTAATTCATAGTCATTTGAATATAAAGAATAAAACTAAACTCTATGCTTAGGATTCATAATTTATGCTAGTACCACTAGTTTCATACCATAAACTATGACAAATGGTGTTTCATTTGTATCTATCTTAATGCCAAAAAAACCTGTTTGTGTAAAATATTGAAATTTTTCCTATCTAATTCAAGTTTCCTCTTAATACCAAGTTCTAGTAACTTCCATTAAACCATTTCCTTGAGGTTAATACGGGGTAAACAAAGTTTGCTCCATTTTATACCTTCTATAAAATATTATGACCATATAATTTTTAAACTGTAAACCATTATCAGTCATTAATATCTTAGGTACTCCACACCTATATAAAATATTATTTTATAAAAACTCACAAATTATTTGTGTTGGAAATCTTGATAATAGTTTAGATTCAATTCACTTGGAAAAATAATTCATTGTTATTATTAAGAACTGCATCTTCCAGTTGTCATAAGTAAGTGGCTATTATATCAATTTCTTATTTATCAAATGGACATGAATATGAAACCAATACCATTTATTCACTTGGTAGATGACTTGTGCTTACAAATCGCTGGCAATTATCATAACTTTGCACCATAGTATTATAATATATTTCCAAACAGGCCCAATAATATCATGCTAAAAGAAAATGTTTAGTCAATCCTTAATTCCTAGTATGAGCTCCAAATACTTTTTCATACAAATCCTTAAAGATAAACAATGCTTCCTCTTTCCCCAAAAATTTAAATAAATATTTTGTTGTAATTTATCAATAAATATCCTCTTTAAGGAGTAAATATTTTGTTTTTATTATTCTCAAAGCTCGAGCTTGAAATTTATCTTCTTATACCTTGTAGTTTTTAGGAGATGAAAAATATTTATGATGCTAAGTTATCTTCATTTATCAATAAAATTTTCAAATTTTTAGCTCTTACTTGGTATGATGGATGCTCTTATATTATTACCAAATGGCTTTCCTCTAAACAACTAATTTAGCCAAAACATCTGCTATTCTATTCGATTCACAAAGTATTTTCTCAACTACTATATTTTTTAATTGCGCTTCCAATTATTTTTAGTACCTCCAAGTAACCCCTCATATTATCTTGGTTTGCATCAAACACTTGAGTAGTCTGACCGATTACAAGTTTTGAATGTGAAATGATCTTTTTATTTTTTGGTCAACATATACGAGCTAATTTTATGTCTTCCAAAATTTCTCTGTGTTTGTAACTTGAAAGTTAAACTTAATTGATTGATTCATTTCTTGTCCATAATTTAGTTTCCAATACAATTCCAGCTCATACTTTTTTTCTCTTGAGGTATTTTCTACCTGTATTTTCAATATAAGCTAAATATTTCTTTAAATAATTAAAAGCTTTAACACATTTATCATTCCATTTAAACATTTTAACTCTTCAAAATTTAAAAAAATATATGACTCACATCATATGGTTTAAAATTAAATAAGACAAAGTTGTTAGATGACCTATTAACCTTTCCACATCTTGATACGTTTAGGCGAAACCATATTTAACACTGCTTTTCATTGATTATGATCAGCTTCAATATCATTTTTACTAATCAAACATCTGAAAAACTTCGAAACTCGTACAATAAATAAACACTTTAGAGGATTCAATTTTAAATTATACTTTCGAAGATTCTGATAATAGAAGTATATGCATATCCTCATCATTTCTCTTCATAATAATATCATCAATATAATATTCCATAGTTTTCTCTAATTGTTTTGTAAATATATCATTGGCGAGTCTTTAATATGGTGACCCAAAATTGTCCAAACAAACAGAACCACTTGATTACAATTGTCTAAATTGGTTTCAGAATATGTTCATCTTCATTCACCAAAACAACACTTAAAACAACATCTAAAAACAATATTTAAAGATATAAAGATTCACATTGAATTCATGTAGACAAAATTTCAATATAAGCTAAATATTGCTTTAAATAATTAAAATCTTTAACACATTTATCATTCCATTTAAACATTTTAACTCTTCAAAATTTAAGAAAATGCATGACTCACATCATATGGTTTAAAATTAAATAGGACAAAGTTGTTAGACGACCTATTAACCTTTCCACATCTTGATAGGTTTAGGCGAAACCATATTTAACACTGCTTTTCATTGATTATGATCAGCTTCAATATCGTTTTTACTAATCAAACATCTTAAAAACTTCATAACTCGTACAATAAATAAACACTTTAGAAGATTCAATTTTAAATTATACTTTCGAAGATTCTGATAATAGAAGTATATGAATATCCTCATCATTTCTCTTCATAATAATATCATCAATATAATATTCCATAGTTTTCTATAATTGTTTTGTAAATATATCGTTGGCGAGTCTTTAATATGGTGAACCAAAATTGTCTAAACCAAACAGAACCACTTGATTACAATATAATTCTTTTTAAGTCATAAATAATGTAGGCTTCTCATTTTTAGTATGCATATTTATTTGATTATGCCCTGAATATGCATCCATAAATGATAAAAAATCATGACCTGATGTAATATCCATTAACTGAACAATACGAGGTAAATAAAAACGATCCTCTGTAGAAACTCTATTAAGATCTGTAAAATCTACACACATCCATTGACCATATTTGTTTTTACCAAAACGAGATTTGTTACCCACACTAGATACTTGGATTCTCTTATATGACCTACCTTAATAACCCTCTGGATTCCTTTACCAATAACTTCAACTTCATCTGGAGAATATACTTTTTGGTTTTTACGTATTGGCCTTAATCTTTTATCAACAACTAATTCATGAAAAATCATTGATTTACTTATCACGTCTTCAATACTCCAAGCTAACATATCCAAATTTAATTTAAAAAGAAAATCACAAATTTTTCTCTAAATTACAAACTTAAATTACTTTCATTTTTGTCAAATTTCCTTAACAAATCTCAATATCAATTATATCTTTCAACGATTATGTAAATTGTAAATTATTACAATTTGCTTGAATTTATATTTAATGCTCATTTTTTTATAAGAATGTTGATATTCTAGTTTACTTTGTAATTATTATGGGATGATATTACTTGGAATAAAACACACCAAATAATAATCCCCGTCCACCATATGACTTGCTCTCATAACTCCTATGTAATTTTCAACAAAATACTTAACATATTGGCATTAATATGAAGTTATTCCTATTTTTTTGTAACCATAGATGACCTAAAATTGCACTGAACGAGCCAAGTGTATCTATTATGATAAACAACGTTTGTATCATTTTTTTGTACGACCAGAACAAGTTATCACATGTAATTCCACTTCACCAATACAGACATTTAACCTTCCAGCAAAACTTATCTAATATCTTTAAGTATTTTCATACGAGGTTATTGGTGTGAATTAAAGTTGTAGTGAGTGAATCAAGAACAGAAAGTTTACAGTGAAAGTTTCAAGTAGTGAAAAGTACCTCTGAATATATCATATGTCAAAATAACTCCTTCAGCCTCTTTAAATAGGCAAGGTGAGTTAGTTAGAGAAACGGTTACATATTGACATATTTACAATTTAACCCTTCGGTTTCTCCTAAAGCCTAACTTAATCCTATAATTACAGAACTTATCATTTTAGTCCCTAAGGAATATCTTTCCTCATCAGTAGCCCCCCTAGTTCTTATACATTAATGTATAAGAACTATTAGCTCTTCGAATTTGTGAGTAAGTGCAAACGAATTTCTCAACTGCCTCGAATTTAACTCCTCGTCGAATTTGGCTTCTTGTGGTATGGCTTTGCCCTTTCTTCGAACATTATTACCTCAAACATAATTTAATAACACTTCGAAATCTCTGAACCCTACCTGATGGATTGATTAGACTTCTAGTAGTAGACCTGTGACATCACTAGTTTCCTTTTCGTTTCATATTCCACCCAATGAAAACAGATTACTTGTTCCACACTTTCACATTCTCGACGTTATTCTTTTACCCTATAAATACTCAGCTATTCATTCAGTAAGAACTTTTTAGAGAATCCACCTTTTGAACCATCTCCAACCTGTTCTTCATCTCCAACCTCTTCATCTTCAACCTCTTCATCTTCAACCTGTTCATCTTCAACCTCTTCATCTTCAACCTGTTCATCTTCAACCTCTTCATCTTTTCTTGTCTACTCAAGAAATCTCTCATACCAAAACCCATTGTATGAAAAGATATCCTAGATACAATAGATTTAAACCCAGAAGACCAGTAAGATCAAAGAAAAATCTTTTTCCTGGTTCCAGTAACCAAGTATTCGGGGCCTACGATTATCTTTGTATTTCTCGAAGAGCCAAAGAATACAAAGCTGCTGGGTTGATCTATAACGGTCCTCACTCTTCCTGCACCACTTTTAAATACGGCAACTTCAATCCTAACCTTGCCACTTCGTCTTCACCTCTAGCTTCTAACCCAGAAAATAGCTCAACAGCCTCTTCTCTCCAAAATCCAGCCAAATCTTCATTACTAAGACCTCATCGAAAATCTAAAGTAGCTACTTTAGACAAGCCACCCACTGATAACAAATCACAACTCAATCACCTGTCCTTCAAGTCGAAGAGACAAAAAACCCTCAATCCAAAACATTTCCTCCTCAATTCGAGGCTATCAGAGCTAAACGTGCCAAAAAATCACCTTTCTTAGTAATGGGTGAAGAAGCAAAAAACTCTTCTCCTCCTCAACACTCTCCTCCTCCCCCACAAGAAGTGGATGATACTACACCAGAGTGTAGTCAGCCAATTCCTGTGACTCAACAGGAGACTCAAATTCGAAGTCACTCCGATGAAGGTCACAAAAAAGACGATTCAGAAGCTACTGAGTCTGATGCCGAGGAGGAATCCGAGGCTGATGGTGTAGCTCCTCCAAAGAAAACTCGAGGGAAAAAAGGTCTCATTACACTGCCTGAGAACGTTGCCTCCTTAGTTCAGGAAAATCTCAAGCCTCTTTCTGCTTGGTACATTCTTGCCTTGAAGAATGTATCTTACAGCTACTACCTCGAATCAGAGAAAGAGCACCTCAGAAAGCTATGGGGGTTAACTGACAATATGACGCTTCGACTACCAGTTGAAGGAGAGACACCCTTGAACTGTCAAAAAGATGAGCTGGTAGTGTACCCTGAGCTCTTCAACTGGGGACTTCGGTTTCCCCTTGATCCGATGATAGTAAAGTTCTTCGAAATCCACAGACTGTGCCCAACACAAGTTACTCCCAACTTGCTCTTCACCTTGTTCTCAGCAATTATGGTATCAAGGCTTGGAGGTATTTGTTAAGTTTTTCTGAACTTATCTGCATTTCCAATGAAGCCAGTGCTTGCCATCACTTGAGTAAGATATATCATAACCTTCAAGTAGAATGTGAAAACAGTGGAGATGAGGCAAGTGGTTAGCACATTAAAGAGAACTGGAGTGAATTGAAAAGACAGTGTAATTTTAGGGGGTTATAAATTACACATTAAGGACTGTAATATTTTTCCCTTCTTTAAGTGTTACAGTCTCTATAAAACCTAGTGTTAGGGTTTTGTGTATTCACAAGAAACGGCAGTCACTGTGTTCTTCCTAATAAAATCGATCTGCAGCAGGTCCGGAGACGTAGGCATAATTTGCTGAACTCCGTTAACAATTGTGTCTTTGATTTCACTTTTGTTTTTGTGCTTTCCTTTTCTTTTTTCTTTTTTGATCTGATTTGACAGGAAATTAGGATATTTCCCCAAGAACTGGTATCAGAGCCAAGTTGGTAGCGATCCAAAGGAAATCAGATTTGAGTGGGAGCAATGGCTACAGACGAAGGAAAGGTGAGACTCGAAAAATTCGATGGTGTAGATTTTGGGTTCTGGAAGATGCAGATTGAAGATTATCTGTACCAGAAAAAACTTTATCAACCCCTCTCAGAAAAGAAACCAGAAGGTATGAAAGATGAAGAATGGACACTTCTTGATAGACAAGCTCTTGGAGTCATCCGATTGACGCTATCCCGCAACGTTGCCTTTAACATCATAAAGGAAAC
This sequence comes from Limnanthes douglasii subsp. nivea, assembly GCA_036936605.1. Lineage (NCBI taxonomy): Eukaryota > Viridiplantae > Streptophyta > Magnoliopsida > Brassicales > Limnanthaceae > Limnanthes > Limnanthes douglasii. Next base: position 86,473,684 of record JAUPFV010000001.1, read on the forward strand.
AACCACGGCGGGTCTTATGAAGGCTCTCTCCAGTATGTATGAGAAGCCATCAGCGTCTAACAAAGTTCACTTGATGAGGCGTTTATTCAATTTGCGAATGATGGAAGGCGCTTCGGTAGCTCAACACCTCAATGAACTTAATACAATCACAAGCCAGTTGAGTTCAGTTGAAATTGATTTTGATGAAGAAATACGAGCATTGATACTGTTGTCTTCACTACCAGATAGTTGGAATGCTACTGTCACTGCGGTGAGTAGCTCATCAGGAAGCAATAAGTTGAAATTTGATGATGTTCGTGACCTAGTTCTCAGTGAAGAGATTCGAAGGAGAGAATCAGGTGAGTCATCAATCTCCTCAGTCTTACAGACAGAATCAAGAGGAAGAAATTCAACCAGAGTATATGGACGTGGTAAATCGAACTACCGAGGCAAATCAAGAGACTGGAGGTCCAAGTCTAGGAATCCTAAAAATTCCCAGGGGTTGAGAAACATGGAGTGTTGGAATTGTGGGAAGACCGGGCACCTTAAATTTCAGTGTAAGAGAGAACCAAAGGAACAAGAGAAGAAGACAGAGGCAAATATCACTTCAGAAGGAGACGATGCGTTAATATGCTCCTTAGAAAGCAGGGAAGAGTCTTGGGTATTAGACTCCGGAGCATCGTTTCACGCGACTTCGAAGAAAGAATTCTTCGAGAGGTATGTACCTGGTAACCTTGGAAAAGTATATCTTGGTGATGATCAACCTTGTGATATTATTGGTAAAGGTACTGTGAAGATTAAGTTGAATGGGTCTGTATGGGAACTGAAAGATGTCAGACATATCCCCAGTCTGAGAAAGAACTTAATCTCAGTAGGGCAGTTGGCTAGCGAAGGCTATAGTACGATCTTCTATGGTGACAATTGGAAAATTTCAAAGGGAGCAATGACGATTGCTCGCGGAAAGAAGAGTGGTACTCTTTACAAGACAGCAGAGACGAGCTGTTCAATTACAATAGCAGCAGGAAACGAAAATCCAAATGTTTGGCACCAGAGGCTTGGCCATATGAGTGTGAAGGGTATGAAAATTATGTACTCAAATGGGAAGCTTCCAGGTCTGAAGTCAGTCGATATAGACATGTGTGAAGATTGCATACTTGGAAAACAAAAAAGGGTCAGTTTTCAGACGAGTGGTAGAACCCCAAAGAAAGAAAAGCTGGAGCTTGTTCACTCTGACGTTTGGGGGCCAACAACTGTTTCATCTATAGGAGGGAAACACTATTTTGTGACATTTATCGATGATCATTCTCGAAAGGTATGGGTTTATTTTCTGAAGCATAAATCTGAAGTGTTTGATGTTTTTAGGAGATGGAAATCTATGGTTGAGAATGAGACAGGTCTGAAGATTAAAAAGCTGAGAACTGATAATGGTGGTGAATATGAGGACACCAAATTCAAGAACTTTTGCTATGAGCATGGTATCAGGATGGAGAGAACCGTTCCAGGTACGCCTCAACACAATGGTATTGCCGAACGTATGAACAGAACGTTGACAGAAAGAGCCAGAAGCATTCGAGTACAGTCTGGTTTACCGAAGCAGTTCTGGGCAGAAGCAATCAACACATCAGCTTACCTGGTTAACCGAGGCCCGTCGGTTCCCTTAGAACATCGAATACCCGAGGAGGTATGGAGTGGTAAAGATATAAAATTATCACATCTAAGAGTTTTTGGTTGTACAGCATATGTTCATATAAGTGACCAAGGCAGGAACAAGCTTGATCCGAAATCGAAAAAATGTTTTTTGATCGGCTATGGCGAAGATGAGTTTGGTTATCGTGTTTGGGATGAGGAGAACAAGAAGATGATACGAAGCAGAGATGTGATCTTCAATGAAACAGTGATGTACAAGGACAGACATAAAACTGAAGCAAATGACTCAAAGCCGTATGAATCAGTATTTGCAGATATCGAGGGAGTCCCAGATAGTCAAGAAATAGAGTCGATCAGATTAACCCCTCAAGAAGGAGAGTCTGTTGGACAGACCGATCGACAGCAATCCGATACCCTACAGCCGACCGAGGCAGTTCCTGTTTTGCGAAGATCTTCCCGACCCCATGTACCCAACAGGAGATACTTGAACTATCTGTTACTTACCGATGGAGGAGAACCTGAATGCTATGATGAAGCTTGCCAGGCTAGTGATGCTAGTAAGTGGGAGTTTGCTATGAAAAATGAGATGAAGTCTTTAATCTCAAATGATACATGGGATCTAACTGAGTTACCAATGGGTAAGAAGGCACTTCATAACAAATGGGTGTATCGGGTGAAAGATGAGCATGATGGCTCTAAGAGATACAAAGCACGACTAGTTGTCAAAGGGTTCCAGCAAAAGGAAGGAATTGATTACACCGATATTTTTGCTCCAGTTGTGAAGCTCAATACTATTAGATCAGTGTTGAGTATTGTTGCCATTGAAGACCTTTATCTTGAACAGTTAGATGTGAAGACTGCATTTCTTCACGGGGATTTGGATGAGGAGATATACATGTATCAACCAGAAGGTTTCTTAAAAGAAGGGAAAGAAAACATGGTATGCAAACTTAAGAAAAGTTTGTATGGTTTAAAACAAGCTCCAAGACAGTGGTACAAGAAATTTGACGGCTTTATGCACAAAGAGAGTTTTCAGAAGTGTAATGCGGACCACTGTTGCTATTTTAAAAGATGTAAGTCCAGTTATATCATTTTGCTACTTTATGTTGATGATATGTTAGTAGCAGGTTCAGATATGGATGATATTAGAAGATTGAAACTGCAATTGTCAAAAGAATTTGACATGAAGGACTTGGGTCCGGCGAAGAAGATTCTTGGAATGCAAATCATAAGAGATAAGCATAGAAAAGTTCTGCAGTTATCTCAGTCAGAGTACATCGATCGCGTTTTGAAGAGATTTAACATGTGTGATGCAAAGCCAGTTAGTACACCATTGGCAGGTCACTTTCGTTTATCCAAGGATCAATCCCCTAAGACAGATGAAGAAAAAGACTTCATGGCTAAGGTTCCTTACGCCTCAGCTATTGGAAGTTTGATGTATGCAATGGTCTGTACGAGACCAGACATTAGTTATGCAGTGGGAGTTGTGAGTAGGTTTATGTCAAACCCAGGGAAAATTCATTGGGAAGCTGTCAAATGGATTTTGAGGTACCTACTAGGTACCATGGAAAAGTGTTTGTACTTTGGTAAGGGTGAGTTAAAGGTACAAGGCTATGTAGATGCAGATTTTGGAGGTGAAGTTGATCACCGGAAAAGCACTACCGGTTATATATTTACTGTTGGAACTACAGCTGTTAGTTGGATGTCAAAATTACAAAAAATTGTCACTTTATCAACTACAGAGGCTGAGTATGTAGCAGTGACCGAAGCCAGTAAAGAGATGATATGGCTTCAAGGTTTGTTAACCGAGTTGGGATTCAAACAGAAGAACAACGTTCTGCATAGTGATAGTCAAAGTGCAATTCAATTGGCGAAGAATTCAACATTTCATTCAAGAACCAAACACATTAGTCTTCGTTATCATTTCATTAGATCTTTATTGGAAGATGAGGTGCTAATACTGGAAAAGATCCAAGGAAGCAAGAATCCAGCTGATATGTTGACAAAGACAGTAGCCATTGAAAAACTGAAGTTGTGTTCAGCTTCAGTTGGTCTACAAGAGTAATAAGACCAGAAAGATCTGCTGCATAGATCAAGGTGTGAAGACAGGTTGAAACCAGTCTTCAAGTGGGAGATTGTTAAGTTTTTCTGAACTTATCTGCATTTCCAATGAAGCCAGTGCTTGCCATCACTTGAGTAAGATATATCATAACCTTCAAGTAGAATGTGAAAACAGTGGAGATGAGGCAAGTGGTTAGCACATTAAAGAGAACTGGAGTGAATTGAAAAGACAGTGTAATTTTAGGGGGTTATAAATTACACATTAAGGACTGTAATATTTTTCCCTTCTTTAAGTGTTACAGTCTCTATAAAACCTAGTGTTAGGGTTTTGTGTATTCACAAGAAACGGCAGTCACTGTGTTCTTCCTAATAAAATCGATCTGCAGCAGGTCCGGAGACGTAGGCATAATTTGCTGAACTCCGTTAACAATTGTGTCTTTGATTTCACTTTTGTTTTTGTGCTTTCCTTTTCTTTTTTCTTTTTTGATCTGATTTGACAGGAAATTAGGATATTTCCCCAAGAGTATTCCCCTCGAAATCGAGGACTTCATCTCAGTAACCAAAGTCTCAAATGGCCCTGTTCTGCCATTTTATTACTTAACCCTTGAAGATGACTTGAAAATTATCGACGACCTCCTCGAAGCCGATAAATTCTGGAAACAAAGGTTCGTCTTTCTGTCAGGCGCCTGGGAAAATGGCAAAGAAATTTCCGATGCCAATCCTTCCAGACTCACCCTTACTTGGAGAGACAGTAGTAAGTGATACCTTCCCTTATTTATCTAGTCGTTTTTGAATCAATCTACTTAGCTAACTATTTTTCTCTCTTTAGAAATTCCGAGGCGGTTTAAGGGTCGTCGAAAAGAAGCCAAGCTTATCTTCCAAAAGATGGCTGAGTGGGCTGAAAAATCTTGGGGAAATGGCTTTCATTCAGGATTCGAGCCCATTAACTTCGTTAATAGCCATCTCTGGCGTATATCTTTAGGGGCCGACTTCCCTCAGGATCCGATGACGCCACCAGATCCCCTTCTAGCAGTTGAGAGGATACTTGCACCAGATGGGAAATGCTATCTTCCGCTTCGGAATCGAAGTGACAGCCATCTTCCTTTGAAGAAGAAAAGGAAACTGACCCAGAAGAAAGCCAGCACAAGCAGGGCTAAGCCTTCTAAGACTTCGAAGAGTGCAGGGAAAAGAAAAACATCAGCACCTTCACTTCCCACTATATCCGAAGAAGATCAACCTGCCCTGAAAAAGAAAAAAGACATTTCTCCAAAAAAAGAAAAAGAACAAGTCTAGCAAGCCAAAAGAAAAGAACGAAGCTGATATGCTAGAGGCTGTGCTAGCTTCCGAGGCGCAGGGTAAAACTTTTGTTGAGGAAAACCCTGAAGGAGAAATCACACTTGGAGATAAACAGATAGATGATTACTTGAACTTCGAAGACTTCAACTCCAGTGGAGACTTTGTGTTTTCTGGTTCTCAGGCTACCAATGTTGTTCCACCAATTTTTACCGGGGCTGGAACAGCTTCGACATCTAACACTATCGCTCCTGTTCATCAGCCATCAGTCTTTCCTCACTCAGAAAAATCAGATGAGGTAACTTCAATTCTCCAACCTTTCCCAAATTTAATTGCTGCAGTCTCAAAGTTATACGAAGAGGTGAGCAAATCTCAAAGCCAATTGGAGTGCCTCGCCCAAGAGTTAGCTAAGAGTAGAAAAGAAACAGCCTCCGAGAAGACTTCGAAAAATGAAGCACTTCAGAAATTCAAAGCTGAGAAAGAACAGCTTCTTAAAAAACACAAGGAAGAAGTCGAAGCTCTTAAAACTTCTCATCTGCAGGCTCTTGAAGAGTTAAAGGCTGAACACTCTACTGCTATCTCCGATGCTACGGCCCTTATTAAGGAAACGAAAGATAAACTGGAAAAAAGCCAAAGTGAGATTACCACACTTCGAACAGGATTCGAAGAAGAAAAGAAAGCTGCAGTCAAAAAGGCTGAAACCAAAGTTAGTTCTGTGATGCTCGAAGGCATGAAGAAAACTCAAATTGATACATCTATTCAGCTTCTTCGAGAAGTTCATGCTGCTTGTCCAAGACTAAACTTATCAGACCTTTGGAAACGAATTCCAGAAGAGCAACGTCCCAAGGAAGCTTTCGAAGCGCCACCAAGCTCCTCCTCAGAAGAAGGTAATAGTTCCGAAGAGGAATCATCAGAAGGAGAAGAAGATGATGCCTAATAGGCTAGGCAACTTGTTTTTGTTTTTTGTGTATGTGGTTAAGTACTCCCCCCTTTTCTTTTTGTAAACTTCGTATTTTATTCCACGAGGAAATCACTTATCTTTTTTTTTTTTATATCTTAAATTTCTGGTATACTTGTTTGAACTGGTTATTCTTAAACATAAATGCTTAAGTCATGGCTCCTCGAAAAATAGATGCACTCATAAGACGTGGCACCTCGAAAAATAGATGCACTCATAAGACGTGGCACCTCGAAAAATAGATGCACTCATAAGACGTGGCACCTCGAAAAATAGATGCACTCATAAGACGTGGCACCTCGAAAAATAGATGCACTCATAAGACGTGGCACCTCGAAAAATAGATGCACTCATAAGACGTGGCACCTCGAAAAATTTGGTTGTTTCTTCAAAGCTATCGCTTCGGAAAATTATTCCTGGTCAACTTTCAAAGATGATCAATCTTTGCCAAATTACCAAAATAATAAATCACACATCATAACAAACAACCAATGGCCAAAAGAAATTTTATTAAAAAATTCAATATTAATCAGACACCTCGTTAAAACCTTTCTGGGCCAACAGATAAGGAAAGAGTATGTCTGTTTTACAAAAATTCGAAGTTCAGTTTTACTCACAGTACAATTTCAAGTGCTCTATGTTCCAAGGGTGCTTGAGCATCCTCCCTTCTCGATCTGATAACCTGTAAGAACCTGGTTTGACCCTCATTTTAACTTCGTAAGGACCCTCCCAATTCGGGGCCAATTTTCCGAGGTGTTTATCCTTGGTGTGAAGAAATACTTTTCGTAACACTAGATCGCCAATTTTGAATTCCCTTCTCTTAACTTTAGCATCGTACCTGCTTCTCATTAATGTTTGATAATGGATCACATTCAAATGTGCCTTGACCCTTTTTTCTTCCAACAAATCAAGTTCCACCCTTCTAGCCTCATCGTTATCTGCATCGGAATATTGTAGTAGTCTATAAGAGGGCAATGTAGATTCAGCAGGGCACACAGCGTCCATCCCATATACTAAAGAAAAAGGGGTCTCTTTTGTAGCCTCTCTAGGAGTTGTTCTATATGCCCATAATACTTCTTGAAGAAAATTTGGCCATTTCCCTGCTGCTCCTGCCAAATTTTTCTTCAAGCCATCCAAAATAGATCTATTTGTAACTTCTACCTGTCCATTTGCCTGGGGGTGAAAAGGAGTGGAAAAACATTGCTGTATTCCTTTCGAAGAGCAAAAAGAGTCCATTTCCTTGTTATTAAATTGAGGACCATAATCAGTTGTTATTTTCTGAGGTATTCCAAAACGGTAGCAAATGTTACTTTGAATAAACTTGATTACATCCTTAGCTTTTGTCCCAGCTAAGGGTTCTGCTTCTGCCCACTTCGAAAAATAATCAACCGCAACAATAATCATTTGTCTTCCACCAGAAGCCATAGGTAATGGTCCCACTAAATCAATTCCCCACCTATCGAAAGGAACCGCCTCTGAAATTGTCATTAGGGGTACCGCTGGTTTGTGTATTAAATTTGCATACCTTTGGCAAGTGTCACAACTTCGAACTAATGACTTGGCATCTTGCAAAATGGTAGGCCAATAATATCCTGCCAACAATACCCTACGCGTTAAAGCTCTAAACCCACAATGAGCTGACCCATCTCCATCATGCAGTTCGGACAAAACATTCTGAGACTCATCCTTACTTAAACATCGTAGTAAAGGTTTCGAAGCAGACCTTTTGTACAATACTCCATCCAGTACCACATAGCCAAGGGATTTGTACTTTATTTTCTTGAGCAAGTGTTTATCCATAGGTAATATTCCATTTGAAATAAAGTTTAACAAGTCAAACCTCCAATCTCCTCGAGCGCACGTCGGATTATTTACCACCTCATCAACAACTTCACATTGCTCAGAATTCGATATGATCGAAGGCGATGGTTGTGTTACAATCCATGGGTATTCTTCTGAGTAAGCCATCGTTGCCAAAGAATCAGCCATAGTGTTGTTTCCTCTTCGAATATGCTCCACTTCGACATTTTCAAACTGCGCCATCATCCCCCGAAGCTCTTGTAGGTATAAAACCAAACGCTCATTTTTAGCTTCTGATACCCCTTTAACGTGGTTAACTACCAACTGTGAATCTGTTTCCAAGCGCACAAACATTGCTCCACAAATCTTCGCCAACCGCAACCCTGCTAGCACAGCCTCATATTCAGCTTCGTTATTTGAAGCATGAAAGCCAAATTTTATAGCTTGAAACATAAATTCCCCCGTTGGTGCCACCAATTCAACTCCTGCACTTGACCTTTTACTACTGGATCCCCCATCAGTTCGTATTGTCCACGTCGGATTCTCATTCACCTTCTCAGCATCTTTCTCTTCGGATCTGCTTGAGTGAAACTCCACCAAAAAATCTGCTAAAGCTTGAGCTTTGATAGCTGTTCGAGGAGAAAATAGCACATCGAAATCTCCCAATTCCACAGACCACTTGGTCATTCTTCCTGAAATGTCTGGTTTTTGTAAAACATTTTTTAATGGATATGATGTTCGAACTACAATCGTATGTGCCTGGAAATAAGGGCGCATTTTTCTTGCTGCCACTACTATACACAGTGCCAATTTTTTGAGCTTCAAGTAACGTTTCTCAGCATCAACCAAACTTTTGCTGACATAGTAAACAGGCTTCGAAATTTTTGTGTCTTCACTGATCAAAACTGCGCTCACTGCATAATCTGACACTGCTATATACAAGAATAACTGCTCACCTTTCCGAGGCTTTGATAATATTTCAGGAGAGGACAAAAGATTTTTTATCTTCAAAAAGGCTTCTTCACAATCCGAAGTCCACTCGAAATTATTGGGTTTACGCAGCACCTGGAAAAAAGGCAAGCACTTATCTGAAAAACGAGAAATGAATCTGTTCAGAGCTGCTAACCTGCCTGTTAACATTTGCACTTCTTTGATATTCCGAGGTGAAGACATTGATATCAGAGCCTTCAACTGTTCTGGATCCACCTCGATTCCTCTTTCACTAATCATATACCCCAAAAATTTGCCAGATCGGACTCCAAATGTGCATTTTTCTGGGTTCAACTTCAATTGAATGGCTCTAAGATTCAAAAACGTTTCTTCTAAATCATCAATATGTTCATCATCACTTTTGCTTTTAACAAGCATGTCATCGATGTACACTTCAATATTTCTCCCAATCTGTGAAGCAAACGCCTTATTCATCAGCCTCTGATATGTTGACCCAGCATTTTTCAATCCAAATGACATTACTTTATAGCAATGCAAACCTCTATCAGTAATAAAAGTCGTGCTTTCTTCATCATCTGGATTCATTCGAATTTGATTATACCCCGAAAATGCATCCATGAAAGTCAAAATTTTATTTCCCGAAGTGGAATCCACTAACTGATCTATTCGAGGCACCGGAAAAGGATCTTTTGGACAGGCTCTATTCAAATCTGTGAAGTCCACACACATTCGCCATTTTCCATTCTTCTTTTTTACTACCACCGGATTAGCCGTCCACCTCGGATAATTGGCCTCCCTAATGTGCCCCATCTTGTATAATCGATCCACTTCGGCAACTATGGCCTCAGATTTCTCCAATGAAAAAGCCCTTCTTTTTTGGATAATTGGGTTGACCTTCGGATCAACCGCTAGGCTATGACAAATGATGTTGCTTGGGACCCCTACTACATCTTCGGATCTCCAGGCAAACACATCCAAGTTTTCAGACAAAAAATTCAACAACTTTTCTCGCATCGACAAAGATAACAGAGTGCCAATTCGAAGTACCCTGCCATTATTAAAAATATATTCCTCTATTTCTTCATTGACCACTACAGAACTCGGGGTTGACCTCGGATCATCAATTCCCTCATCTGTTCCATCAGAAGACAACCCCCCAAACTGCTAATTCTCCATCAGATCATCAGAACTTTTGCCCCGTAGTCTAAATGCAACAGCATAACATTCTCTTGCTACCTTTTGATCACTTCGAACTACACCGACCCGGTCCTCAATTACATATTTCAAACACTGATGAACTGTGGAAACTACAGCATACATCTTCGCCAACCACGACCTCCCAAAAATAGCATTGTAACTTGATGGACAATCTACCACCACAAAAAGTACTTGTACTTTCTTCTTGAAAGGCCCCTTTCCCAAAGAAACTTCACCCTCGAACTCTCCTATCACATTTGCAGTTGCGCCAGTAAACCCTATGATAGTCCTTTCTGATCTTTCTATTCGAGGTGGAGCAGTCAATCTCTTATACGTTGACTTGAAAAGCACATTAGCAGAGCTTCCTGTGTCAATCAGCACTCGTCGAATCTCCACCCCGCATACTTCTGCTCCAATGACCACCGCATCCTCATGTGGCCCAGTAATCCCCCTCAAATCATCCCCGTCGAAAATTATAAAGGGCACATCCTTTCTGCTGCTTAGATATGCCGATGCGCCTCCCTCAATTTGTCGCGTTAAGTTTACTATATGCCTCTTCCTCGAATTATTGGTGTTGTTGGTCATCGAATCCCCTCCAAATATGGTTAGTGATTCGAAAAAGGCACACAGATCTCGAACACGTCCCTGACGCATCGGTTCATCTATCGACATTAACAAAAGTCGACTGGGGTCTGGTTCGACATATTCCGAGGCTACATCGAAACCATCTGCCTCACCTGCAATATCTAAAATCATTAACGCAGTTTCCTGCTTAGAATTGGGATTACCTCCTTTAGGAGCTGTTGCCTTGGCATTCTTCCTGACATATTCTAACAACTTTCCATTTTCGATCAAAATTTGCATCTCCTTCTTCAGGGCAATGCAATCATTTGTATCATGGCCGTTGTCTTCATGATACCTACAGAATTTATTATTGCGCTCCTCTCTTGGTCTGTTGATAGCTGGTGGCTTTCTAAAATTGATTGTTCCCCTTGTTTTTTCATATATTGAAGCCACGCTCTCAGTTAAATCTGCATAGTAATCTGGCCTTACCCACACATTCGACCTGGACCTAAATTGCTGCTGATTGTTAGAATTATGTTGATTATATCCCCCTTGATACGAGTTCGAGGTTCCTCGGTTAGAAACATTTTGATTGTTCTTCGGACGCGAGGGATTGTTGCTTGAGACGTTAGATTGTCCACTCCCCTTCTGAACAGTACTAGCACCTCCTCGAACCCTCGTCGATTCTTCGACCTTAATCTGGTCCTCAACCTGGGCCATAAGAGCTCCAAACGTTAACGCCCTGCGCCTCGTAGTCTCATCGGCTAAATCCCCAGGCAACAGCCCTTGCCTGAACGCTGCCATAGCCACACTTTCTTCACAGTCATCCAATTCAGCCTTTGTTGACACAAACCTCTTAGTATAATCTTTCAACTTCTCTCCCACAGCCTGCTTGCACTATATTATCGTGTCTCCATTGGCTCTCATTTCCTTGCTTCCCACAAACTGTCTCCGAAAAGCAGTGTAAAAACTTCTAAAATTTGCAATCGATTCCTTGGGAATCTTATTGAACCATTTTAGCGCAGTTCCCTTAAACGTTTGAGAAAAAGCTCTACACACCAATCTATCATCATCTTCGAAATTAGTCATGTAGTTTTTAAATTGTTCTATGTGGTCATCGGGATCTTGAGTCCCATCAAACTTTTCAACTTTAGAAATATCAAACCGCCTCGGTAGCGGCACAGATCTGATCTCCCTGACCAGTGGTGAGTCCCTCCAGTCAACCCCCTGGACATACTGGTCCTCATTTCTCATCCCCACGGTTGCATATAAGCTGGACTCACCTTCATATTTCCGAGGCGAACACCTCCGAGGCGAGTATTTCCGAGGTGAGTATACTCGCCTCTCTTTCTTCTTCCTTCCCTCCTTATACGCCTTAGCTGGCCGGAACTCACGCTCTGTTCCTCTTGAACGGCCTCGAGAGCGTTCGTACCTCGGTGTTTCATCAGATTCAGAATCTTCAAAATCCTCCTCATCACTAGAGTTTTCATACAGTCGCCTTTGTAACTTTTCCTTCCTCTTCTTTATCCCGCTATACTCTTTTTTTTGCTCAGAACGTGCCCTACGCTGCTCATAGTGATCGTCGCCCTCATCCATCGACTGATCAGACTGATCATTACGATCGCCTCCTGCTATTTTAGACCTAAGTCTAGCACCGTTATTATCTCCTTTCTTTTTTACCAATTCGTCAAGCTCAGCCACCTTCCTAATCATCTCATTCATTTTTCCTTCAAAGTCAAATTGGACTGATTGAATTGGAACAGATTTACCTGCCTCCTGCAGATCGGATTTCAGCGTTTCTATCGCCTTGCGAACGGATGGATTGTCACCTTCCTCTGGATTCATCTCCAAACAGCAAAAAATCAAACGAAATATGAAAATTCGAACGAAAAACTTAAAAAACAAGAACTCGAACGTTGATTTTTGATCTGTTGATCAAGGTATCCTCGCCCCCTCCTTCTAGCGCCAATTTGGTGTGAATTAAAGTTGTAGTGAGTGAATCAAGAACAGAAAGTTTACAGTGAAAGTTTCAAGTAGTGAAAAGTACCTCTGAATATATCATATGTCAAAATAACTCCTTCAGCCTCTTTAAATAGGCAAGGTGAGTTAGTTAGAGAAACGGTTACATATTGACATATTTACAATTTAACCCTTCGGTTTCTCCTAAAGCCTAACTTAATCCTATAATTACAGAACTTATCATTTTAGTCCCTAAGGAATATCTTTCCTCATCAGTTATCACAATCATTTAATCATAACTACTTATATATAGAACATTAGCCAAACTTATCGTATATATCGTAACTCTTCTAGCAATCTACAATCTCCAAAGTAACTAACAAGAATCTTCATGTTGAGTAACTAATGCTCTCAAATCATCCTTATTAATAATTAATAATATATGTTGGAAACATATTCACATGTAATGATGAATCATCAACAATATTTACTTCCAAATATTTTTTGTACCACTTTCGAGATTTATGAGAAGTTTAAGCTAAAGTATCCTCTTCAGATATACTATGCAAAATTAAAAAAATACGTATGAGCTTAAATAAGTTATTATCTCATTTCGTTCCAAGATAAATTTAGTAAAGTATTGCGTGTATCAAAAGTTCATTGTGAGGAAATTCATATTTTTGGTGTTGTATGTCAATGACATATTATTGTCCAACAGGAGAAATTCATCTTCATTACAAAATGTGTATATCGAAAGCATGTTGCAGCGTTGTGGAATGACAAATAACAAATCAAAGACAATCGTTATTGTAAAAGGAGAAATGTTTATTCTCAAGCAATGTCCAAAGATAAAACAAGAGGTTAATGAAGTACAAAACATTACTTGTGTTTGGTTGTTGAAATCTTTATATATGTTCAGGTTTGTACGAGACTGTATATTGTATCTGTTGTCGGTATGTCAAGAAGATATGTAAATAACCCGATGACAGAATATTGGAAAGCAATCAAAAGAATTCTCATTTATTTGTAACAGATAAAATATTATAAATTTACATGAATCGAATTTTTCCAGATGTGAGGATTCATTTCTTTCAGTTCCAGGCAGCATATTCATTTTATCACGATGAAAAAATAGAAAGCAAATATTCATTACATATATTTTCTAGCATTTTCTAATAATGATGTTTTAAAGATCGTGAAGAATGGTATATTTGTTACAACATGTATGTATTCTTCGATAGTCTATAATGTCTTTATTATTTTTAATAAAGAAAAAATTCTTAATCTAAATGAAGTTAAACTATCCGTCATTATTTACGGGCTAGACACCCAATTATAAACTCAATTACCACTAAAAACAATCAAGTTACTAATATATACTTAGGTCACATGAAATATTTTTAACAACCCTCATTAATGCAAGAACATAAACATGTATTTATTTTAAGTTTTAAAATTTTGTATCTTTAAAACCGGACGTGAGAAGAAAAAAAATCAAAAAGTACCATTGGTTTTGTTTTTGAAGAAGAACAAACTTGGATCCTTGAACAATATTGTTTTAATTTTTTTTCACGAATATTAGTTATGCCTTAATTCACGATTCACAATTGCTAATTGTGAATCGTGAATTAAGGCTCAAACAAATTCTCAGTTCACATTTAATCCATGATTCTCAGTTTATATTTAACATACGATTCTCAGCTCGTATGTAACCCATGATTTGTGATTCATATTTCACACTTGATTCTCAATTCAGATTTAACCCATGATTCCCGATTCTCATTTAACTCATGATTCTCGATTCACATTTAATCCATGATTTTCAGTTCACATTTAATCCATGATTTGTGATTCACATGTAAGCCTTAGTTCTGAGTTAAAATTTAACCCATGATTCTCAGTACACATTTAACAAATGATTCTCTGTTCACATTTATCCATGATTCACAATTCATATTTAACTCATGATTCTTAGTCTGTATTTAACCCTTGCTTCTCAGTTCAGATTTAATCTATGATTCTAAGTTTGGATATAGTACATAATTCTCAGTTTGGATTTAATCCATGATTTCAATTTTTATTTAACCCATGATTATTTGTTCAGATTTAATCAATGATTCTCAATTCGTATTTGAATCATGATCCACAATTTGTATTTAACATTTTTTTTACTCTTAGTTCGTGATTTCCATTTCATATATGCATTCACGATTCAAGTTTCATATCTACATTCGTGATTCATGTTTAGGTCATCTTCTTCATACATAAACTATCGTATTCTTTATATATCAACTATCGTTTAAAAGAACAAAATAAAATCAAAATAAAATACAGTATATATGAAAAAGAATTAAAAAGAAAAGAGGAAGAAAAAAAATCAAACTGAAAAAACCTTGATTAATCTACTCAACTAATATGATTTCACTTCAATCTCATTAATCACAAAGAAAACCTAACCATTCAGAACCATGTTTTTAAGGTTTAGCTAAAACCCATTCAACAACATCACTTAGTTTTCGAGATGGAATTACGTCTAAAGATGAGAATATAATTTGTCTTTATGTAACTTATACTTATGAAACTTATTTTCTTCCTCGCAAATCGACCTTACCTTTTATTGAACTGATTCAACCAGACCAGACATTATAACTCTTACGAAGATGTATCATCTGGATGCTAGGAGATAAATAAGTTTGGTTGTGTATATTAAGTGGTACTTCACTTTTTTTCTTATATGTATATGAGAGTGAAAGAATATTAGTATTTTGTAAACTTGTGAATAATAAATGAAAATATATTGTGAAAATCCAAACAACACACCTATTGCGAATCCAGCAGTTATAAAAAACAGTTAAAAAAATTGCAAAAGTCCAAACACCACAGAAAACCGATAAATAAACATGTCATAATCTACAACAACTTCAATACTTCTAAACCGTAGTTAATATATAATTCGCAAAAACTCAAACACCACATACAATCAACACACAAACATGTCCTAACCTACTGTAAGTCAAATATTTCCAAAATAACAATTCAAAATAAGTTACAAAAATCCAAACACCACACATAATCAATACAGAAACATATCATAATCTACTACAAGTGCCTCCAAGGGGTAGCCAAGTTGGTTAAGTAAGGCATGCTCGTGATCAAAGGTCATGAGTTCGAGTCCCTCTACGTACGCTTTCTCGGCTGAGCCTGTCTTGTGTGGTTTACCTTCTGGCGTTGGTTTGCAGGCTATCGCGTCAGACTGACGGTTTACCCTGTGCGCACTCATTGCACTCTGAGAAGTGGTCCACTGTAAAATATTATTCAAAATAAATCGTGAAATCCTAAACACCATAAACAATCAACACACCAACAAATCCTAACCTACTCCAGATCTATTAATTACAAAAAATTGACTAAATTTTTTACAAAAATCCAAACACAATCAACACACAAATATATTTTAATATATGATTATATCCAATATAATACCAAAATAAGTTCATTACCAATTTTTGGTCCATTTTTATACGTTTATTTCTTTTTATAACTTAATATAAATTCTTTAAGTTATATTAATACCAAATATTTTTATAGTACCTAGTTTACTCTTACGTACTCGTTTACTAACTCAAATGTCTTTACGACACCAACCATATAAAAGAAAAACCATATAATTATCATTTCAATTGAAGAAGAAAAAAAATCCCAAACTTTTTGGCACCAGAGAAGAATATCTTCTACAATCATCACCAATGTTTCTCAAAACACATTATCTTCCCAAACCTGGAACCGGATTCCACTTCAACCACCAGTTCACCTCATATCCAACTGTTTTTCCCTACTCAACCGCCTCGCGCAGCGGTCTACTACTCCTCCGACCTCAATTACTCGACGAATAATCGATTATCACATTCCATTTATAACGCTGACAGTTTTGAAGACGGAGGAAAATTCGATTTCACAAACCACATATTAAATTCCTAAACAATATAGCTTTCACCATTTTTCTTTCAATTTTATCTTTCAATCCCTAAAATTATCTAGTTTGAAATATTATATATATATATATATATATATATATATATATATATATATATATATAATATTTGAAATATATAATATAATTTGAAATTATAATAAATTATTTATTAAAAAAATTAATAAAATATTTATAATATCTAAATATAATTAAAAAAATATCAAATAAATATTAGAAATATGTTGTTGTGAAATCTTTGTGTATTATAGTATATCGCGTGACAATCTATCACACATAAATATGCCATGTTCCACGCA
Organism: Limnanthes douglasii subsp. nivea; assembly: GCA_036936605.1. NCBI lineage: Eukaryota > Viridiplantae > Streptophyta > Magnoliopsida > Brassicales > Limnanthaceae > Limnanthes > Limnanthes douglasii. The sequence goes on from JAUPFV010000001.1 coordinate 86,490,383, forward strand.
CCAAAAACTTTGTATATCATAGTATATGTAACGTCACATCTATTAAAGCAAGGAAATAAAACTCCTGGAACAAAACATTGGTTACGAAGGAAATGCTTCAAGAATTCCTTTCTTGGTGATGAAGAAAAAAAGAATCTTCATGAGTTGTGTTTCACCTTCTAATTGATCCCCTCTTCTTCGGAATGGAAGAATATCATGCGTTGAAACCCTCAAACCTACGAAAAAGTGATCAAAATGGTGAGCATCTCAGTCACAAAATATCGTATGCTAAGGCTGTCAATCAGAATCATGCAAATAAAATTAACGAAATCAAGCCTATAAGTATTCTACACAAAGTAGATCACATATCTATACAATTCGAAGAGAAAGTTTATGATGATCTTGTAAAAGATACATCTTTTACGTTGATCGGCAAGTTTTCTAAAGGCTTGCCCAAGAAGTCAGATCTTGACAGTTTCTTTATCTCCAGAAAGTTCAATGGAAACTTTTCATATTCATATTGGGATTCAAGGCATTTGTTCATTGAGTTCTCTTTAAAAGAAGATATAGAGAAAATATGGTATCGGGGAGTTTGGTCAATTGGTGAATACTCCACGAGAATAATGAAATGGATGCCTTCTTTCAATGTTAAGAAGGAATGTCCATTAGTACCAATATGGACTCGAATGGAAAGGTTACATGAACAAATGTACAATGAAGTAATCATCAACTCCATAACTTCTTCAATAGACACTCCCCTTAAAACCTGGATTCCCCCCAAAAATAAGGCAATCTACAACGCATGCTATGCATGGGTTGAGATTGACATCTCTAAAAAGCTTTAAAACCGTGTTTGGCTAGGATTTGGCAGCAATTAAGGAGCTTGGATCTCTCTGAGCTACAAAGATGTTCCAAAATATTGTGAAACTTTTTTTCATGTGGGGCATGATTCTTCCTGATAACATTGGGAGCCTTCTTTCATCACCTGAAAGAAAAAACAAAAAAGCTGATCCCAGTTTTCAGAAAATTCTTGAACATAAACTAAAACAAACTAGAAGAAGAAAATAAATAAATAAACCTATTGCTATAAAATCTCTTCAAAAGAAAAAGACTAAAAGATCATCTCTAAACAGCCCTAAATGATCAAGCTATATGCTGGAACATTCGGGGAGTTGGAAATCAATCTTCTGTTAGAAGACTGAAATAGTAAAAAAGAAGGTCGCTACAAACTCAACTCAGAAGCCAGTGTTTAAACTAATGGAGACGTGAGTGGTGCTGTCCACCAAGGAGATTAAATTTATCTAAACTCCAAGTTCTGCTACATCGAGGAGGATAAAATTCAAAGATGTACCTCCTTGAGACTCAAATCCTCACTATGTACCTCCTGGAAACTAAAATTTATGCTACATTGAGATCTGAAGATAATAGATGGATTGAAAAGCTTGAAATTGGTGTTTGAGCTCGAGCAAAGCTGTGGATTTGCGAGTGGCTGATGATGTATCTACGGCTTTTGGGCTTTCTGGTTCTACTGAGTGCTGATGAAGCAATACAAGAGGGTTCTTTAAGGCTTCTGAGAGTCAAATCCAGATTCATTCCTGGAAATTGAAAAAGCTTCAAATCAGAAAACTATATGGCATTATCATCTATATAAACTCCTGAAGCAGTCTTAATGGGAGATACCTGACAATGGTTTTTTGAAATCGCCAATAGAAGCAGTTGTTCGAAGCCTGAAATTTGAGTCTTAAAAACATGGTGGCTGGCTATGCTTCTATAGAATAGAAGTTGATGGAGAGACGGTCTCTTGTTGTTCTATTAGGGTTTTATAAGGAGCTCGATTATGGTTCTCCTATGTTTAGACTTCAATGTATATTTGGGCCATCAATTTTGAACCCTAAAGTTTGGGAAAAAAAAATATGTAACGTTATGCCATGCCATGCCATACCAATTTTTTTTTAATTTGTTACCGGGCGGGAGTACTAGTCAGGCATTCAACAGTTCATCGTCCCTCGACTATTGCGTATGGGGGCAGATAGTTCTTTGCCTTTCAAATGTCCGTTGACAGTTCCTGGACTATCGCGTTTAGATAAAGTTAGTCCACCAGATTCTCTAATCCATGAGAGGCTGCCACCTGTCACCATAGTCCCTAGATTTTTGTATCACCACTAGTCCATTAGAGGCTGACACATGTCACCATAGTCCACATTTTGAGCTTGACCTAAACTCAAGGGACTAACGGTGATACAAAAATCTGGAGACTATGGTGACAGGAGACAGCCTCTCATGGATCAAAGGATCTGGTGGACTAACTTTATCCAAACGCAATAGTCCAAAAACTGTCAACGGACATATGAAACTCAATGGCCTACCTGCCACCAAAAGACTAGGGACGATGTACTGTTGAAAGCCGATATTTCCACACCTAGTCTCATATATGAGCCATAAAACTATTCAACTCTCTCTTTTATTAACCATGTATAGTTGGTTTAGATTTTAAAAGTTTGATTTAATCACAGATTTTTTTAACTTCAAGTCACCCGTTCCGTCAACATTAACCGTACGGAACCGTAATTATTATAATAATGAAAAGTGAAGAACGTTAGAATAAAGGGAATTGCTAAAAAACGGCCAAAATTATTCCGCGAAGTCGCTTATAATTTTTTTAAAAAATTACTCCGTGAAGTTATTTTGTTTGACGATTTTACCCTTACGAAATCGTATAAATAGTCAAATTTACTCCGTGAAGTTATCATAATTTCAAAAAAAAAAACTAAAATTCTCTAACTTCACTCTACCTTCTCTCTAATTTTTTTATTGTAATTATAACTATAATTACAACTAAAAATTAAAACTAACCAAAACTAAATTAAATTAACCTATCCTAACCTTATATAAACTAACCTAAAATTTAATTTAAGTTAAATTAACCTAAATTAAACTAAAAAATTAAAACAAAACAAAAGTAAGTTCTTGACCTAAACTACCCGAAACCCACTCTCTGCCAGCCGCTCGACCACTCTCTTCCTCACCCCCTGCCTCACCTAAAACTACCCGAAACCCACCTCCTGCCTCACCCGAAACCCACCCCCACACCCACCAGCCGAAACCCACACCCACCAGGCAAAACCCACACCATTTTCCCATATCCGAAACCCACCCCACTATTCCGACATCTCCGAATCGACACCAGCGAGCAATTTCGGCCGTTTCGGAATCGAACGAATTATTGTAAGTTGTTTTGTTGTTGTTAGATAGATTAGTTAGGTTTAGTTAGGTTTAGTTAGGCTAGATCTGTAGAAAATATGTGTTTTTGGGGTGTTTGCAGGATTCGGCAGAAGCTTTAGGCTTCTGCCATGGCGAAGCTGTTCTTCGCCATCACGAGGCGAAGAACAGCCACCCTACGCCATCGTGTGGCGTAGGGTGGGTTCTCTACGCCACATGTGTGGCGTGGGGTACTGGGTATACGCCCCTTGTTGGCATACGCCCAGTACCCCACGCCACACATGTGGCATAGAGAACCCACCCTACGCCACACGCGATGACGTATGTGTCCTGCCACACACCACCACTGTGGCGTGGGGATGGAGGAGTACGCCATCACTATGGCGTACGCCTTCATTCCCACGCCATAGTGGTGGCGTGTGGCAGCTCCGGTCACCGGAATTGTTCGGGAGTGGTTTATTCTTGTTCTTTGGTGTGTGTTAGCCCGCATTATGCTATTATTTGTCTAAAAAAGGTACTTGCATGAGATTTTGTGTTTTCGACGAAACCTGATACTTAATACTTTTTTTCTTCAGGTGATGGATCACGGCGACGATGCACAGTCTGCTGATGGCTCGCGGACGAGGAGAATTAAAAAGCGGAGTAGGGTACGTGACGCTGGTCAGCCAGTTTTACCTGTCCAGATGGATGAGCTCCCTATAGTCTCCGGACCGCATGCGTCCGGATCGAGTTCAGCTTCTGCTTCCGCTTCCCTCGGACGACGCCATCCCCCACCGGCTACAGGGCAGCGTAGAGCTCATCCTCCGGCCAGATTTCTACCGCTGTTCGGCGAGGCTTTCACCTCCCACACTGCATACCACATTTGGATGAGAGAGGTAATATCAAAATTCCAATTTTACATTTTTTGAAGCTATTTTGTTTTTTCCTATGATAATGGGAACAAATCTTTTCAGGAGCGAGAGATGCGGCTGTATGCCCATTATCCTAGTCATCGAGCATGGAGTTTGGCTGCACAGACTAGGGTACGCGCTGTAGTTAACGCCACCCCGTTCGGTCGTCTGATTGAGCCGTTCTATGAGATGCAGACACACTCCAACATGACGGAGGTTTTCCTAGAAAGGTGGCATGCGAAGACTAATAGCTTCCATTTCGCTTTCGGTGAGATGACGATTACTCTAGACGACGTCCACACTATTTCGGGACTCCCAGTTGATGGTGAGCTTGCTGTGTTTCCTTATATTTCTGACAAGACTCTGGCCATGCACGAGTGCGCTGAAATGCTTATGGTGGATGATCTATCCTTCGTGACGGAGGTTGAGAAATGCAAGGGCGTTGGTTTGGGATTTAAATGGCTCCGGAGTAGGTTGAGAATGCAAACATTCTGGAGTTACTTAAAAAAAAACACAGATTACTAAACATAATAACTCGATGGCACAAACACGGAAATAGTGAAATGATCAGTCGTCGAAATCGTATCCCAAATTGTCATCCGAATCATCCCCCCCATTCCTTGCCGCAATCCTATCCTCCAGATACGCCACCATATCCCTACTGATGTAGTCTACTACCGTCATGTTCCAGACCAAAGGTGCTTCTATCTTAATCCTGGCTGGTTGAAAAAGCAGGGCAGTGAGCGGTTGGATGAAGTTGTACCTTGATTTGATTTCGTCACGACTTCGCACTTGAACGTCTCCTGCTCCTAAATGCCCATAGTTGAAATACATCTGACATAGGAGGCGGTCGAAGAAAGCATCGCTACTATTTTCCCCCATTTGTCGGCGGACAACCTTAACCGCCTTGAGCATATGGTAGTCTTCATCAGCTGTAAACTCCATGTGTTCAAGTGTTTGTGTTTTTTTCTTAAGTGGACTCTTTGTTTCTATCACGAAAATGTGTTTACTAAGGTTACCCTATTGCCGCCACACAACGGCGTAGGGATACCCGTTTTCGCCAACGTGTGGCGGCAATAGGGTTAAAGTTTAGGTTCGCCTCTGTTCTTTTTGGACAGAGGCCTCAAAAGTGTCCCCTACGCCAGACGAATGGCGTAGGGGACGTTCTGCACGCCATCCCTTGGCGTGGGGAGCTGCAGTTACACCAACGGATGGCGCGCTGAACGTCAGTTACGCCATTCGGCTGGCGAAAACTACTATCCCGAATTTATTAAGTCAAATTTTTTTTAAAAAAAAAATCATTAAAAGGAATGTGGTTAAAAGGGTACAACACGTTGTTAGTTTACAACAAAAAAAGCAAAAACATAACCGAACACAAAATAAATTCGATTTTGAAATAAATTCAATCTTTGGCGAAGTCCACTATCGAATCATCATGTTCAACGGAGTGTGTCAGTGTGGGATTTTGAAGTCTTGAAAATATACGGACTCTATCTAGCAAAGGGATCGACTAAGAAATATCGTCTTCTCTCGCCGATCTCATCCACATAGGATCTATAGTCGGTATGGGTGACCCTTTAACCAACTCAACCTACAAATTTCCGTTCAATATAAATGCGCGTTTACAAAATAAATGCTTAAATGCGTGCGGAAAACAAATCGGTTATGACGTTAGAACCGTCATTCCCCGTCCGTGTCCAATACTTATACTTGTGCAATTGTAATTTAACTAACAAGCATTGCATTTGGGATCGACCGCCATTTTCAGCCATCCTCGTTCTTTGACGGTTATTGTAAACGTGACGGATATTTGAAGCATTCTCCGGATCGGCCTTTTTCAAAGCACCAAATATTTGTCGCGGACTTGTCCCGTTAACCGTCAAAAGATCAACGAGCTCTTTTTCCTTACGTTTTAACTTGGACCATTGCAAATGTCCTTCGGCATACTTGATCGGTTCGTGGTTGTGCTTCCCAGAAAGGACACTAAGAGCCCACTTATCGTCTCCTTTTAACGGATTACCCACCAAATGAAAAGGGTAATTTATTTTTTTTTGCTACCGGTGGCCTTATGCTTACGGTCGCACTCTTTAACGGGCGACTTGAAAATTCCGGATCGCTCGCACCGATAATCCACTCTCGGTGTTCTCCCCCTCTTCCCTACCTCATTCGATGCTACGTTTATCGAAAAACCCAACGTTTTCCCTTTAAGTTTTACCCACTCGGTCATCGACTCTAAGCTATACTCGTCGTGAGTGGTGAAATGGTGAGCGTAGTCCGAAACGAGCGAAATATCGCATTCGTTCACCTCCTGCAATACGTAAGAAGTAGAAAAACAAATTAAACCGGCATTCCGGATAAGGGAAGCATATTTCGCCATTCCATAGGCATATGGCACCTTCCCTTCGCCATCGTGTGGCGTCCTGTATGTCTCCCACGCCAAGCCATGGCGAAGGGAAGGTGCCATACGCCTATGGAATAACGTACGACATGTCGTCCACGCCGGAGGGTGGCGACGAACACCATCTACGGGATTTTTCACAAAATCTATTTTTTTGGCAAAAATGAAAGAGGGAAATGCAATGTACCTCCTCGGCGACCATGCTGCTCTGCGTGGGAAGCACTTCCGACCCTTTTCCGTCCATGTTGTAAAGGTTTCGAATTTTTTTTAAAAATAGGTTTTGTTGGTTGTTAAGTTTCTATTTTTAGTAGGTTTGGAGAAGATGAAGTTTGAAATTATGTTTGCAACTTTATGGAGTAGTTTGGTTCTCTTCAATGTCATCACTTGTAAATATTTAGACTTCAAAGGGTTTTTTGGGTTTTTTGCCTAGTGACATTTTTATAAATATTGAAAATCAGAAACATGCGATTTCGCGGAGTAGTTTTGACCGTTTTTTTAGCAATTCCCAAGAATAAATTCAAAATTAACAATTAAAACAATAGAATAATAAAAGACATGGCCATGATAATTAAGGATGGTTTTATCAAATTGATACTCCGTTAAGAACCAATTTGGTACAATCGTTTCGATGTGATACCGTTAACGAATTTATTATAAACTAAATTTTAAAACTGAGTCTGACTAACAACCCAATTTTATAAAAGGTTGATTTGTTTATATTATTTTTAATAAAAATAACAATTAATTTGGAAACTTTGTATTATAAGATTGAATAATAAAAATGCTAATGTTTTGATAATCTTTATTAATTTTAATAATATTATATATATAGAGATATAATAGATAGATAAACAAAATATGCAGAACATAATTATTTTGAAATAACATTATTTTTAAAATATTTTTTAATTATGATTTATAATATTTTTTAACCGATATTATAGATAAAATCTCGGTCTATCTAAAAATACCGATTTTAAAATATTTATATCATGGGAGAGTACTAATATATAATTAATTATCCAAAATAATATAAAACAAAACTTTCTTAGCACAGTAGCCTGCTAGTTTGAATCTCATCCTAAGATAATTGGTTGACTTCTACTTTCCTTAAAAAAACTTATAATTTGGATTATATATGGCGGTGGATTGTACGTCTGAGGTGTTTGTTGTAGAGGCACACTCGCTCGAGTTAGATGCGCTAGCGACATGTGGTGATGACAATACGAGTCATCGAAAGGATGGACTTATCGTTTGTAAATATATTTTTGCGAATAATTCTAACTTCAAACTCAAGCATATTTTTGAAGAGATAATTATTGTGGTGACTAAATGATCAAATGTGGACGAATTTAATGGTGGATCCGACTCCGTATGTAGATCCGTCGGAAAGATTAAATAAATTTTTTTATGAGAGATAAATGTGGATAGATTACTTCTAGATTTGTATTGTACATCCTCTTTATAGGTTCAATAAATATTTTTACTGAGATTTATACCTTTAACTATTGGAAAAATATATCACCACCTTTGAAAAAATATATAGATGATAAATTTATACAAAAATATGAATACTAATTTAATAAGTGCAATATTAAAAAACGGAAGATAGTTTTGATATATATATATATATATCATAGTTTTATCCACTTTTCAATCAGTTGTAAAATTATAAATGAATACAAGTAACTAATAATATAGGTGACTAATAGTTATTATTTGTTGTAGCTTTATTTTTTACTTAGTATTTTAATTATCGTTTACTTTTAACAAAGATTTAGTAAACTAGCTTATTTAAAAAATTTATTCAGTTTTTTTTATAATATCTCAAATACATTTAAATAAGTATATAAAGTTAAATTTATACTTATATACACTATATGGTTCGCACATATTTGTTTTTGGTACACTCCCAAAAGACCTCTTGTCAGTTGAGGAGGGTTTATATATATATATATATATATATATATATACACTATAGTCTTTTCAATGTTAGCAATGTGAGATTTTCGACCAAGTATGGGATGAAGTTCACTCCAACCGTTAAATTTTCTTTTTCTTTTGTCTCCGATTTAATATTCGGACTGGTTATCGATTTTGTTCCATTTTATTGAAGCTATTATAAACTACAATTATCTACTACCAATTTACATCGCTCGACGATGTTCATTCTCAGTGAAACCTTCTGTCATTGAAATTGGCATTTTCATTAAAATTGGAATTTGAACTGCAATTAGGATTGTAATATGTTTCTAGGTTTAGGATTAACAAGGCGATAGAAAATGATTATATGTTTTAGCTAAGTTTTATTGTGTTTTTGTGATAAAGATGAAGTTTGTGTATCATGTGTCTCGTGTCATGTGTCTTGTATCTCGCATCTAAAGTCTCGTTAGATGTGAGACCACAATAAAATGTAAATGCTAAATGCGAGATCTAGATGTTAAATGCAAGATCATTGTAGATGGGAGACCTAACTACTAGACAATGATATATGCGAGACCTAGATGTTAGATACGACCACGGTAGATGATAGACCTAAATGCTAGATACGAGACCTAGATGTTAGATGTGAAACTTAGATGCTAGAGGCTAGATGTTAGTTGCAAGACCCGAATAAAATGAAAATCTAGATACCAGACCTATATGATAAATGGTAGATGGGATACCTGGATGCTAAACAACATTTTCTAGATGTTAGATATGATACAAATATAAAATACTAGATGCGAGACCTAGATATTAAATGCGAGACCTAAATGCTAGATGTTATATGCTAGATTCTAGATGCTAGAAACGATACCTAGATGCGAGACTATATATAACTAATCTATCAAAAAAGTAAAAAACAATATCACTCATGAATCTAGTTTTGTTCATCTAAAAAAACAAAACTAATAATACTTTTGAAATTTTTTCTTCTGAATTACAGTTTAAAAGATTAAAACTTTTAAAAATTTATATTAAAAAAATACACATATTTTTATGATTTTATATAGGAAAGTGTTTTCATAAAAAAATGCTCAGAATAGCTAGTAACGATAATTTTTGGATATAAATAGTAAAATTCCAACAAATTCAATTGGAATATCAGAGGTTAATTTTTGCTTACAATATCCATGATTAAAAATGATAGCGGAACTTATCGGAATAACACACCCATATATTCGCTATCGGTCTTTGAAAGTGAAACCAATATGATACTAAATATATGGAGAATTGTTAAAAAAAACCACTTTTACTTAGTAAAGTCATTTGTTTTAGATTTTTAAATTTATTTCGTGAAGTTATTTTTTTTTATAATTTTGTCTTTCAAAAAATCCTATAAATAGAAGAAATTACTTAGTGAAGTTACCATCATTTCAAAAAAAAATTGCAATTTATCTACATTCTCTCTATAAACATAATTTTCCACCAAAAATTAAAAGAACTAAAACTAAAGAATTGGATAATATCATTATTAATTAAAATGTTACTCTTTACCTTCAAAAGCACCTAATCATATATCCTAACGCTTAATAACTTATTTGCAAAAATAAAATAAAATTACTTCTTAGTTATTAGAAGGGTTTCTCAAATCATAATGGGATATTTTGTTTTACTCCAAATTGGTATTGTTTTTAGTTAGTATTGGTGTGGTTTATTTTCAACTGAGGGTAATTTTGTTTGGATTTTTGTGATGTTTCAAGGTTATTTAATGTTTGGATAGTTTGTAGTGAGAGATTTGAGTTTTCTGGTTGTATTAAATGTTAATTACCCTCATTAATGAAAGTGGTTGGGTATTTATACCCTTAATTATGGGCCACATGGGCTTTCGGGTCAACTTATGAATTCGGGTCGAGTTCAATGACCCATTAATCTTTAAGCAAATAAGTAATTAGCTTAGTCATGAAGTGATTTAGTTTTTAATACATTAGTCATGTTCGGATGGTTCAGTGGGTGGTTTTTGTACGAATTGCCCCTGTCCGGTTCCCACTGTGAGTGATGAGAAAATCTGGACTCATCAAGTATAGTCTTTAGTAGGTGATAACCTACTAAAAATTACAAAAAGAGACAAAATTAAAAGATAAAGGTTAAAAAGTTATAAAAAAACGATACAGGTCTGTCCGCCAATGCCATGGCGGACACGATGGTGCTGACGTCATCTCCTGGTGGAAACAACACCCTAAGCGCCATTGCATGACGGACAGACCCCCTGTGTCTGCCATGCAACGGTGACAACACCATCGTGTCCGTCATGGCATGGCGTCAGGGTTATTGTGTCCGTCATTTTCCTGACATAAAGTATCATCTTCTTCGACACGATGATGACGATGAACACCACCTGGACGCCATCGTGTGGTGGAATCGAGTATTGTTTTATGTACTTTTAAATCATTTAAAAAAATAGAAAGATAGAAGGGTCCATGTCCTTGTTGGTTCGTAGAAAAACAAGTTTTGTTACCATTTCGGCAATGATTTTTAAATTTTAAAAATTTGAAAACAAAAAAGAGTTTTTGTTAGTTTAAGTTTTGAGTTTTTATAATTTTAGTGAGTTTTAGGAAATAAAATGTTAGATTATGGTAGATTTTCTGTTTTGCAACTTCATGAAGTAAATAATGGCATAAAACGTACTTAAATAAACTTTTGAGGATTGTTTTGGTTTTTTGCCTACTGGCATTTTTTGTAAATATTGAAAATCATAAAAAGGAGACTTCACGGAGTAAAAATGACTTCTAACAGATTTTGAAAATCATAAAAAGGCGAGGCATTACTACAAAGAAGTCATTTTTGGATTACTACAAAGAAGTAGGAACTAGATAGGGAATGCCTCGCCCCGGTTGAGTTGGGTATAAAACGGAGTTCCTATCTAGTTCAAAATCTAGTTTTTTGCCTAGTAGGGAATGCCTCGCCCCGGTCGAATGAATAATACATTCTTCCAACCAACCTAGAATGTTACCAGGATACCAACAAGTTCTAACAGCACAGCTGGGGACCCAACAGAAGCACCAACAAGTCTCAGAAGCTCAGCCGATGATCCAGCCGAATCAGGAATATGTTATAATGGCTCAACTAAGATTTAATTAAGTTTTTCAGCAAACCTTAATGGCTCAGCCAAAAGTCAATCTAAACTATCAACAACATTTTTGCACACGTACCAGTAGCTTATCCAACTACGTAACATAAATATGCTCAGGCTTCGGTACTAGTAGATACAAACAATAAATATGTGTCATCTCAAGCATACACAGGTTAGCAGAAACCTTTGGGTGTCCATCCTTCAAAACATTCAAATCTATACTACACTACATCACCACAAGGATATCGCCATGATGGATATTAATCGGCATTTTAGAATGTGACCAACGTACCAACAAACATATGCTTTCATGGGACATGTAAATATGAAAAAATAAAGAAATTTTCTTGATGATGATGATAATTATTATACGAGGATCTAGTGTCGAACTTCAATAATCAGAAGATGGAAATTATTATGAAAGATGAAACTCAGATCATTATATTAAGCAGTTTAAAAACGACATTCTAAAGGTACGAAGATTATGATGAAATGAAGTGTAAGGTATTTTCCTTGAATTTCAAGGAAAGTTATTTGACATGGTTCAATAACCTTTTGATGAACCGCATTGTAAATTTTAAAATTTCGTGCACGACCTTTAAGAACCACTTCATCGATTCTGGATCAATAATATAATATAGTGATTACATCATCCATTTCAAGTGGAGACCTAAGCAAAGCTTGAGATAGTACATTTGGAAGTCTGTTGACACTTAAAGTGAGTTGTAGGACTATCATAAATTGGTGGCCGCTTTAACGTATGAAAACAGAATATTTTCAGGACGTTTACCAAACACCATGATGAAGAAGAATACCTTAAAGTTTGGAGACTTGTTAGCTCAAGTGGAGGAAATTGAAAGTCCAATGTTTAACGAACCCGCACAACTATCTATCGACGCGCAACAACGAGTAACTTACAGTGGCAGATATAAAAGTTGAGCATCATAATTAAGCTTCTAAGAATAAAACAATAAAAGATTGTCCTTATTAAAAAAATAACCATGGACAAGGCTCTTGAGAGAAGTACAAGAGCAACTACAAAAATAATAAAAATACACCGAATTAACTGAGAATTTGGGAGTAATTTATGAGAGAACAAAAGACGTGATTATGTATCGAACACCCGATAAGCTACAAGGTCCTAGAGAACAAAATGACAATAATTCTTTTTATAAATTTTATAAGAATATTGGGCACTACAAAATAAACTGATGTGCTTTACAAGATCAAGTACAAAACATGATTGATAAAAAAAATCTCTTAGATGTTGTAAAAGACAAGAGCATGAACAAATTCGATATGTTGGCACTGGTCGAGACCAACCATCAAGGAATGACAGACAACCGCAAGAAGAGGCCGAGAAACAAGAGGAACAAGAGGATTATTATTGGTATTATGATCTTAACAGACAAAGCATCTGTGTCATTGCTGTAGAAGATATGTTCTCAAAGATCACTAAGATATTAAGAAAACGATACATTGGTGATTTAGATGTGCAACAACAAGGTCAAACATCACCGCACCTATAGTAAACACCGTACCCAGTTTTGGCATTCTTAGATGATGATTTGAGACGAATAGAAGCACCACATACTGACACCATGCTAATTATAGTTAAGTTGGCTGAAGTACAAGTTAAAAAAGTAAAGATATACATATGAATCTCTACCAACATGTTGTATAAGATAACATACGATAAAATCAAAGGTTTTATGTTATTGATCACTTTTAAGGCCTTAACTGGATTCACAAGTGTTGATGTATACACATTCATAAATGAAAGAGGACTTCATTGATACAAGGTAATGTCATATGACTGAAAGAATGCGAGATCCATATATCAACGATTTGTAAACACGATTTTACAACACAAGTCGACATAAACCTGCATGCATGTGTTAACAATATTCTAGTCACAAAACACACATGATAAGAAGCAAATATCTGAACGAGCCAAAATTTTTTAAGACCTTAAAAGGGTCAACCTAAATCTAAACCGGGAGAAATACATATTCGGGGTATGAACCGACAAATACTTAGGTTATATGGTTAGTGAGAAAGACACTAAATATTATTATTATTATCAATTATAAAACTTGGTACCAATGAACCCCCCAAAAATACTTAAGAAGTATAAATTATGGCAAGAAAACCGGCGACACTAAACATATTCATCTTAACGATCCTCAAATAAATTTTAACATTTTTTAAGTATTAAGAAGTGCATAAAGGTTCAATTGGACTCTGACTTGTGAAGAAGCCTTCAACATTATTTTAAGTTCCTCGTTTTTCTAAAAAGAATAACGAATCCAAAGTCTAGGGAATGATCATTCTTGTACCTTTTGCTTCCCAGCTATGTTGTAAAAACTGTTTCAATACGGGAAGAAGAAACATAGTCCAAACCAATATATTATGCAAGTAAATCGTTTTGACTGATGAAATCATGCACTTGCAGCTCTAGAAGATTTCGATAACATTTATGGTAACAACTAGAAAGATGATGTCATACTTAAAAGCCCATACGATCATAGTTCGAACATCTTTCCCACTGAGAATTGTAATATATAAACTCTATTTTTCTGGAAGACTAACCATATGATTAATAGAATTAGAAGATTACAGTAGTGAATATGAGTAAATGACTGTTATCAAAGCTCAACTCCTGTTGATTTTCCTATTAAAGTCTCAATCTGAAAGACATATCACTTCAAAAGAGCGAACCCAAATCATTGCAAATGTCATAATAGTTAATTGGAGAAACAACCAAAGCTCAAAAGAAAGGGCCCAACTAATCTCCCCAACATGAGGTATGTTGACTGAATCTATCAAATTCAGTTTCTCAACCTCAAACATTGAGGCGGAATATGAAGCAAATATTAAAGTTATTCGGCTAGAAAATAATTTTGAAGCCAAATGAGTCCAATTTTTCACAAACTTTCAACTGGTGGTCAATCAAGCCTTAGGCCAACCTGAAACCAAAAAATATAATATCATCCAATACTTAAAAGTGCTTTAACGCCATGCAGCTCTTTTTAAACAAGTGAGATTTGAGCAAGTTTCAAGAGTAGAAAATGTTGTTGTTGATACTTTAACATCTTTGACTTGTACAATAACAGTACCATGATTTATTTTCCAAGAGCAATCATCTATCATAATACCCAACAAATTTCCATCTATAGTCTTGGCCTCTAGTTTCATGATAATTTAAAAAAAATGAATAGAGGAGAACTCATATCAAGGGATACGCGACGTAAGAAATATTGTCTGAAAAACAAGACAGAACTAGATAAACTAAATGAAATCAACAAGGTTTGTATCGATACGTGACACACTCAATAAATAATACTTAACCAAGCCTTTACTCAGATGTCTCGGCCCAGATGAATAATCTTTCATGGTTGAAGTACTATATAATGAAAAAAATAATTTTTTATCGGTATAAGGCTATATATATGAAAATTCTACCATGTTTAATGCTACTTTGATGTTGTTTTCAGACCTAAATTTCGAGAAGTTTTTTTTTCCATATTATAAAATAATTATATTATAAAATTGGCTCTCTTAAAATTCAAGATTCAAACTTGCAAAAAAATTAAAATTAAAATATGGTAACATAATTAAACAGTAACAAAATACCATAACACATAATTTAAACTAGCCGCTCTGTACATAAACCTAAAAAGTCGTAAATTGTCAACCATGAAAACTAGAAAATAATAAAACCTAAGAAACAATCCCTGTACTCGTGAGCAAGATGGTAGCACTCGTCCAAAGGTGCACGAAGGTCCTCCAAACTAATGTTGGGGTGACTCTGCTCATACGCCTGTAAATCGAGAAGGTGCCCTATCAAATCGTGCAGTTTGGTGGCATATGTAGGTGAAGAGGGGTTCACCCCTACCTCTGTATCGTCGCGGTGCGTCTCTGGATCGGTAATGACGTACCACAGGTTTTTGGAAATCCATGCGGAGTAGCTCAACGTTGTACCATCCTCCTGACCCAGAATATACTGCCCACCTTGCAGACTAGGGTGACTACGGTGGGACTCCGAGTTACCCCAAGTGAATGCGTCTCAGTTGTAGATAGTGTTCGCACAATGAACCCTACTAGAACCTGTAAGAATGGAACGTAGTGCACCATGTACCTGTAATGAAACTATTAGTCCATAATAATATACGTAAAACAAAAAATATATTATATCGAGTATCGTAAAATATTACCTGATGGATGCGACCCAACTGTCTAGCCACCCGTAGCAGATAGTATGCTTTGACAATGTCCGAAGACTTCAATGTTGATGAGTCCGAATTCGAAGAGCTCCCCGGAAGGGTAGTCCCAGGTAAAATCACCCCGTAAATTCGGACTGACTCCATGACTTCAGTTCGAACAACACTGGTTGAACCGGACAGGTGATTTTGAACACTGCAAGCATAAGGCAGTTCGAACTATGACTAAAGTACTAAAAAACCTAATCACTATCTGACTAAGCTACCTGTACACCTGCTTAAAACTCATGGGTCTTTAAACATGACCCAGGTCCATTAAATTTGACCCGAAAGCCCATAAGGGCCCAAATTCCACACTATAAATGCCCAACCACCAGCATTAACTATAGGTAAGAAAAATTAACTGCTGCCAGGCTGCTTAATTCTCTCTCCACCCTTGAAACACCCTGAAATATCTTAAAACACCTCTAAAACACCGCCACACCACCGTGAAACACCTTTACACCACCTTAAAAATCCACTTAAAATTACCAGCCTACCCTTAGGCAACTTTTATCCACACCAAATTGGCGACCACAGTGGGAGGCGACGGTGCCTGAATCAAACATTCAAAACCAAGTAAAAGAATTCTGTCCGAATGAATTCGGATAATCCAGAGCTTCCACCAGCTTTGCTCGAAGTGGTGGAAGAGAACGATGAATATACTGTCCAGGAGCGTGACAGGTTGAGGGTTGAAATAGAAGCTCTGAGGGCTGAAAAGGCCAAGATGGGCGTAAAGGAGAAATCCAAAGCATCAGTTGCTCATCGCTCTGATAACCCTCAAGAGCATGAGGCTTCAAAGACTCATGTGAGCACTAAAAAGACACATGCTAGCTCTAAAAAGTCTCACCGGTCCAAGCCTGTGGAGAGTTCTGACTCAAGTTCAGAATCTTCGGACAGCTCTTCGGACAGTGAGGGGAATGAAAAGTCCTTGTCCTCCAGCAGTGACGAAGGGCGAACCAGGAAAAAACAAAAGCAAGTTAAAAAGTATTCCAGAAAGAGAGACCACCATGGAAGGATGAAAAGACACATTGGGAAAGGATCATCTCACAGCCGGAGACATATAGACCGGATGCTGGTGGATCCATTTGCCTTCCATGATGAGCCAGGTATCTTTGCAACCCCTAATGAGGATACCGTGTTCAGTCGTGGAAGGAATTGGAGGCAGTCTCCACTGTCTTCTAAAATCCTGTCCGGGAACCTCCCCAAGAGGTTTGATAGCACAAAAATGGAGAAGTATGATGGCAGTACTGATCCAGACAATCATCTGGAGCAATTCAAGAACTTCATGATGAACTTTGATGATGATGATAAACTACTCTGCAGGGCATTCTCCCAGTCCTTTACGGGGAGTGCTCTGAAGTGGTACAACAGCCTTCCTCAGGGTTGTATCAGAGACTTCGATACCTTTTGGGTGGCCTTTCGAAGGCAATTTGTGGGGAGTAAGGAGCTCAAGGGCAATGGAGATACCATAATCCATTGTGCCCAAGAGCCAAATGAATCATTGAAAGAATACATAAGTCGTTTTGTGAACACAAAGAACGGGCTGGCTGATTGCTTTGAACAAGTGGCAATAGCATCCCTGAGACAAGGTTTGAACCCGGGCAACCTGGCCGATTCGGTAACAAGGAAGAAAGCCATGACCTGGGGTGGATTGCTGAATCAAGTTGGCAAGCAAATAAATGTTGATGAAACGAAAAAAACTAGGGTGCACAGGCAGGTGAGATCCACCCCGGTGACACCAACTCCCAATCCAAACCAGTCCGGCAACAAAGCTAGAGAAACCGGACAGGGGCATGGAAGAGGAAAAGCTCAGTCTCAACCAGCTGCTCCTGCACAAAGTCAACAGTCTAGAAACAAAAGGGGGCCCTGGGTCCAACCGGAGTGGTTTGCAGAACTCAAAGAAAGTGTGGCAACCATTTTCGAGAAAACTAAAGATGAAGTACACTACCGGAGACCGGCAACCTTGCAGTCTCCCAGAGAACATCGAAACAGTTCTTTTTGTCAATATCACAACGAAATTGGCCATTCTACTGATGATTGTATAGCCTTGAAACAAGAGGTTCAGAACCTGATTGAAAGAGGGAAATTGGGTGCATATGTCAAAAGAAGAGGAGGCAACAGGCCTGACAACACTCACCGGGCTGGTCCGGTTAATGCTGCCCCAGAAGGGGCCATGGTAATTATTGAAAGGTTTGATGTGGAATCTGAATACTTGGATCCTGATCCAACAAGGAACAGAGTGGGTGCAATAGAGGAACGTTCCAGGACAGTCTCCGGGCTCATTGAATTCTTTGAGTCCTTGACAATTTTCGGAGGGGATACTGTAACGGCTCCTACCACTTCATCAAGAAAAAGGCATGTCCATAATTTGGCTACCCAGCTAGAGGGGGGCATGGCCTCTTATCAATCGTCAAGCTTATTCCCATTCATTGTCTTTGATGGGGATGATTTGAGAGACATTGCTGGCCCTCATGAAGATGCTGTTGTCATAGGAGCATCAATAGGGGGCAATGAGATAAGGCGAATCCTGGTAGATACTGGGAGCTCTGCCAATATCCTTTTCCTAGATACTTACAAGAAAATGAAAAATCCAGCTGTGATTCAGAAGTCAGACCGATCGATTGTAGGCTTCACGGGCAGCTCAGCTGATGTAATTGGTGAGTTCGAAGAAGAAGTATTGTTGGGCAGAGGCCCTTTCAAGAAAACGGTTAGAATACTTTTCATAGTGGTGGACTGTCCCACTTGCTACAATGCTATTCTAGGGAGATCTTGGCTTTCTAGGATGCATGCAGTGGCTTCAACAGTCCATCAGTGTTTAAAATATGCTGTTCAGGGGCAGGTTGGGGTTGTCCGGAGCAGTCAAAAGGTTGCAAGAGAGTGTTATGCCACTGCCTTGGCTCCACGAACGTTGGGGGCAGTCCGTATAAATGACCAATAGCAATTCGAGGGCCTGTCTGGGGGTGAGGGTGAAATTGATGACCCCAGAGAGACCCCCGGAGTGTTGATCCCAGTTGAAGAGGTTGAGACACACTGCTTGGAAGAAGGGAAATTTGTCAGAATAGGGTCCAAAATGCCACAAGTGTTGAAAGAAGAGATGTTAAAATTCTTAAAAGACCATCAGCATGTCTTTGCTTGGTGCAATGCTGATGTTACTGGAGTTCCATCAGAGGTGATTTCCCATCACCTGTCTGTCCTGAAAGATGTGGCACCTGTGGTGCAAAAGAGGAGAGCTTTCTCAAAAGAAAAGGCTGATGTCATTGTACAAGAGGTTGACAGACTCACAAAGATGGGGCACATTAAAGAATCTCAGTACCCTTTGTGGACTACCAATCCAGTCCTGGTAAAAAAGAAGAACGGTAAATGGCGAATGTGCATTGACTTCACAGATCTCAATCGAGCTTGCCCAAAAGACTTGTATCCGGTTCCCCGGATAGATCAACTGGTAGATTCTACTTCTGGGAACAAGCTGCTCTCCTTTATGGATGCTTTCTCCGGGTACAATCAGATCCAGGTGGATCTAGGAGATCAAGAACAAACCACTTTTGTTACTGATAGAGGTTTACACTGCTACAAGGTGATGCCTTTTGGGTTGAAAAATGTTGGGGCTACTTATCAAAGGTTAGTCAATAAGGCATTTGCTAATCAAATTGGAAGAAATATGGAGGTTTACATTGACGATATGATGGTGAAAAGTGTGGATGAGCAGCTACACTTGTCCGACCTCCAGGAGACTTTTGCCAACTTAGCCAAGGTAAATTTAAAGTTAAATCCTGAAAAATGTGTGTTCGGAGTGCAGTCCGGGAAATTCTTAGGGTACATTATAAGTGAGCATGGAATCCAGCCCGACCCGGACCAACTCAATGCTTTGTTTCAAATGGAGCCTCCTCGAAATGTTAAAGAAGTGCAGCAGTTAACGGGGAGGTTAGCAGCTTTGAACAGGTTCATCTCTAGGTCTTCGGACAGATGTGCTCCTTTCTTTCAAACTTTGAAAGGTGCAAAGGGGTTTGAGTGGACACCACAGTGTAATGAGGCGTTCAATGAAATTAGGAAGCATCTGTCCTCTCCGAAGACTTTATTCAAACCAATCGATGGGGAGACTCTATTTGTGTATCTGGCTGTTTCAAGTTGTGCCATCAGTGCTGTGTTAGTTAGAGAGGTTGATGGGTATCCTCACCCAGTATACTACATCAGTAAAAGCCTGATCGATGCTGAACGCCGTTACTTGAAACTTGAGAAACTAGCATTGGCCTTGGTGATAGCTGCAAGAAAGATGAGGCCTTATTTTCAGGCTCATCCTATCGTTGTCCGGACATCTTTCCCTTTAAAGAATGTCCTTCAAAAAGCAGACATTTCAAGCAGAATGACAAAGTGCTCAGTAGAGTTGGGGGACTTCGACATAGATTTTGCTCCTCGAACAGCAGTAAAAGCTCAAGTTGTGGCTGATTTTTTGGTCGAATTCCACTCTGATAGGGACTCAGAACAACCTGCTGATTCAAAAGACAAAAAAGTGTGGATTGTCCGAACAGATGGAGGATCCAGTGCCATAGGATCTGGGGCAGGAATATGTCTTACTTCCCCCTATGGGGACAACATGTTTCAAGCTATTTGTTTTGCTTTCAGGGCGTCCAATAATGAGTCCGAGTACGAAGCAGCTATAGCTGGATTAAAATTGGCTTACATTTGTGGAGCAAAAAGGGTCAAGCTGCTAAGTGACTCCCAATTGCTTGTCCACCATGCCTTGGGCCTATCAGAAGCTAGAAAAGAACAATTGATTAAATATTTACTTCTCCTGAAAAATGAAGCAACGAAGTTTAAAGCTGTTATTTATGAACATATTCCCCGGGCAGAGAATGAACTAGCAGATTCGTTGGCTACAATAGCATACACGGAGTCCTATCCATGGATCCATGTGCTTGAAAGTCCTTCTATTCGACTTGATGAAGGGGAAGAAGAAGAAGTCTTTGAAATACAAGTGAATGAGCCTCAGGATTGGAGGTCTCCCATTATACAATATCTGTCCGATGGCATCGTACCTTTGAATAAATCACAAGCCAGAATTCTAAAACACAAGGCTCGTGGTTTCATCATAATTAGAGAAGTCTTATACAAGAAATCCTATAGCAAACCTCTCCTACGCTGTTTAGGAGATCATGAGTCACAGATGGTTCTCTCTGAATTGCATGATGGTGAGGGATCAGCCCATTGTGGGTTTAGAGCATTAACAAGAAGAGTACTTCTCTCCGGATATTATTGGCCTTCAATAATGAA
Source organism: Limnanthes douglasii subsp. nivea (assembly GCA_036936605.1). NCBI lineage: Eukaryota > Viridiplantae > Streptophyta > Magnoliopsida > Brassicales > Limnanthaceae > Limnanthes > Limnanthes douglasii. Next base: position 86,511,458 of record JAUPFV010000001.1, read on the forward strand.
AGATGCCAAGGAATTGGTAAGAAGGTGTGACCCATGCCAAAGGTACAGCAATGAAATTAATGTACCAGCCATTCCTATGGAATCGATTTCTGAGCCTGTCCCTTTTGCTCGATGGGGATTAGACTTAGTTGGGCCTCTTCCTATGGCGTCCGGAGGGCGTAAAACCATAATCGTAGCCATTGACTACTTTTCGAAGTGGATAGAAGCAGCCCCCTTGGCAGGGACAACATCAAAGGCTGTTATAAAATTCATTCTATCCAACATATGTTGCAGATTTGGTGTCCCTCAGAGAATAACAACAGATAATGGGCCACAATTTGACAACAGAGAAATGGAGAGCTTCTGTGCTTCAAGGGGTATTCAACACTGTTTCTCTTCACCATTCCACCCACAAGCCAATGGACAAGTTGAGGTGGCTAATAGAACAATACTGTCCGGCTTAAAGAAAAATCTGGAAGGGGCTGCTGGGAAGTGGCCTAGTTATTTACAAGAAGTCTTGTGGGCCTACCGGACGACGCCTGGGGCTGCCACGCAAGAATCACCTTTTGCCTTGGTCTATGGGATGGATGCAGTAGCTCCCATAGAGAAGACACTCCCTTCTTTTCGTGTTCATAACTTCTCCGGACAGGCTAATGAAATAGCAATCAGAAATCAGCTTGATTTGATTGAAGAAAGGCGAGTAAAAGCTCATCTTAGAATGGCACATTATCAAGGCTTGATGAGAAGCAGGTTTGCTTCCAAGGTTAAAAGAAGGGACTTTCAACCAGGAGATAAAGTATTGAGGAAAGTTTTCTTGCATACCAAGGAAAAACTCTTCGGAAAGCTGGCCTCAACTTGGGAGGGTCCGTATACTGTGGTTGAAAGAATCAAACCTGGCACATACTGGCTGGAAGACAAAGATGGCAGGGTTTTAACTCACCCTTGGAATATTGAACACCTTCGAATGTATTTGGAATAAAACTTATGTAAATATTTACTTGTTTAGATATCCACGTAAATATTTGGGGGCATACCACTATCTCTCTCCGGCGCCACGGAGAGCTTTAAATGAAACTTGGAACTTTTTTGAATTAATTTTCTAAGTTTTTACAAAATTCTGTTGATTGCCATACCACCCGGACTGAAAAATCTAAGGGCTACTTAAATTCTAGCCAGAGAAATTGAACACTCTCACAATACGAAATATTTAAACAGACTATGGAATAAGAGAAAAGTTGTGCAAGATAAAACGTTCATTCAATAAAATTAAAGTTGCCTTGGCCTCCCAAGGACTTTTTGAGCAAGTTTAAGCATAACACAAAAATCTGTCCGGATAAAACGGACAGCATCACAAAAAAGTGCCTTGGCCTTCCAAGGACTTTGGTTCGAACAAAAATTAAGCAAAACAAATTACCAGCTAAGGTGGAGCCTTTGAAGATGGCTCACCCTCATCTTTTCCCTTGGTCTTGACACCACTTTTTTCCTCAATGACCTTTTTTCCTTTGGGGTCAGCCTCTTCTTCACCCGGACTCTCTCCGGTTTCCTCCTCGTCTCCAGATGAGGATATATCAGTGTACCCTTCATCAACCATGGTCCAGTATGGGAGATCGTCATCATCCACATAACGCCATAAGTCCCCAAGTCTCCTCTTCGGGAACTTCTCGTGAAATAGAAGGACCATGTCAGACTTCACCTTTTCAATCAATAGTTCCTCACTCCGTATCATCTCTTTGGCATAAGCATTAATTTTGGCCTTGATCATGGCCTCTTGATCCTTCACCAGGGCAGCCTTCTCACCAACAGCCTGAGTCACTGCATTCTCTAAAGCAAGTTTGTCAGTGGTCAGATTGGTGACAAGTTTCTCTTTTGCTGCAGTCTCATCTTTTGAGGTTTTCAAGTCCTTCTCCAACTCGGACAGCTTAGCCCGGAGATCTTCTAGGGTTTTCTCCAAGGAGGCAACTTTTGTGTTGCTTTCATCTTTACTCCTCTTCAGCTGTTCGTTTGACTCCTTAAGCAAGTCAATCTGGGTACCAGCACCCCGGAGGTCATCGGACAGTTTTTCCTTCTCAGACTTAAGCTCCTTAATGGTTTCTGCCTGACTCCGGACTTGCCTTTCCAAGGTGAGCACAGGTTGCACGTTGCAAAGGAGGGAGTGAGCTATAATGTCCCTTTCACTGGAAACCAAGAAAGTCTTACCGTTGAAGTTTACTGTGTTGGAACTACTTGGAGGAACGTATGGCCCTGCGAACTCATCTCTGGACAGGCCAAGAAAGTAGTCACCTAAAGAACCCAGACCGGTGACATCCACTTCATCCATATTGATCTCTCCCCGTTCGATCTCATCAGTATGAAGTTCCCTTGGAATCCCTTCGTTAAGATTTTCTGGGATCTCCTCAGCTAATGTAGGATCAATTGGGAAAGTGGGCTCCGGATCCCGGACAGTAGGCTCTTCTTCTTGAGAAGTCTTCTTCTTTTTTACTTCTCTGTCAGCACTATCACTTACTTGTTTACGAGTTCGTTTGGAGGCCCTTAAGGGTTTTGAGGGAGTCTCTCCGTGTCCCTTACTTTCCACTTCTACCACCTGTAGAAGGCTTGTATCAACTTGAGCTGGGACTGGCACCTCTGTGTCAGTTGGAGCCTTTTTCTCCGTATCCACTGCCGTTTTCCTCCCTTTCTTCTTCTGGCCCTTCATTTTACTTGGGGCTTTGGCCCGAAGAGGGAGGAAAAGGGTCCCATCTAGCTCGTGTGACCTTCTTAGCACTATGTCATCGTCAGGAGGGGTGGAGAACTCCTCCCATGTTAAATCTCTCCGACCTGTGGTGTTTCACAGGTGAGATCTGGCTAGGTTTCCCGGAGTGAAAGCCTTGTGAAACCGGTTCTCCCAGTTCTCTGCGGCCCATGCATTTATCTTGCCACAGGAAACCTGTCCGGCTTTCGTATAGTCTCCGAACTCTTTTGGCAGTTCTGGCAAAACAAAAGAATAGTTAGTTAGTGAAAGCTTAAAAAAGGGAAGATTCGAGTAGAAACTTAAAAGAAAGGACTTACGATCGCTTCTCCATCTGCTTCGAAGAAGGCTAGGATTCTCCCCAATCTTAATCTTCTTCCCATTCTCCCATGAGCCACTTATAAACAAGAATTGGCTCCTCCATTTATTCTCCGACTCTAGGAGATCATTGACGGCTTTCAGGTTGTTCCCCATGTTAAAGTGGTAAAAAGGGAACTGATGGTGTTTGCACAGACTGGCAACAGCAGCGAACTCTTCCATTGGAAGAGGAATTCCGGACAGCCTGGATGCCATAATGCATGACATCAGGGTGTACCATCCATTGGGGCTCAGCTGCGATGGGCATAGCTTCACTAAGTGGAAATAGCGCACTATCTCCGGATCCAATGGGAACCTGAGTCCCCAATTGAACAGCTCTGTAAAAAAGACAATCTCGTTTCTCTTGCAATCCATCGGGGTCTCCGGATCGATGGGAATTCGAATCTTTACGTTTTCAGGGATCCCCCATTTAGTACGAAGCCGTCCCAAATCTCTAGTATGAATAAACATGTACTTGGTTTTTAACAAAGATAAAAGGTACTTAAATTCTACCTTGTGAAAGCAGGGCCCAACTTTCCCTTCAAGGCACTCCGGCAGATCCGGACGGCTCAAGAACAAATCCTCTTTGCCTTTCTTGGCAACGACTATGGCAGTGTCAGCTTGTCCGGACGACTCGGACTCAAACCTAGCCTCCTCAATGGAGTCTTCCATCCTCTCCTCCATTACTGTTGGGGGAGCTTCTGCAGAAACAGCCCGGGGAGGGATGAAGCTTGGCACAGCTGATCCTCCGGACTGGCGACTCGTTGTATGTTTTTGAATTTTCACCTCAGCTTGAGTCTCTGAGGTCGAGGTTTCCTTTGGAGGTAGTGGACTGCTGGCCTCCGGACCGACCGGCCTCTCCCGGAGGGTCCTAACAGTTGTCCCGGACCCTGACTCACTGGTGTTTTTCGAGGAGAGTCCCTTAACCAGTCTACTTGGTCTTTTCATGATCAGTTTCTCTGGAGAATGATCAGAGTCGGACCCCATAGCTATAAAGGTGGTTTTCTTCCTAACACTTGTAACAACAACCTCCGGTTCGACGGTGGGAATTGACTCTTGGACTAATGAGCCAGAAACTATTGGGGAGAGTGTTGATTGGAGGAGTTTTCTAGGTTTTGTACCTTTCGAAGAAGACAAACCTCTATCAGATTCTTCGATTGAGGTGGCTGGTCTCTCAACTGGCGATGCTGGAAGCCCTGCTGCAATCCTTTTCTCTTTTTCAACCCTTTGAGCTCTCTCTAATTCTGAAAGATTGAGCCAGCCACCCTTGATTAAAGCTGTTCTTGCTGTGAACATAAAACGATTAAGGAAATCTTAAGGTTTTAGAGAGATGAAGTTTTTGAGTAAAATGGCAAAGTGAAAATGAGACTGTGAAAGATGAACAGTATTTATAGTAAATGTAAAAAAGGGGGTTTTGATTCCTAGGAGAATCCGAAAAGTTGGGTAATGATTAAAAGACGGCGCTGACGACATCAAAACCATTTAAAGAAGTTACCTGTTCAATAAAGTGGTGTAATTTTCGAGGTAGAAAAACGGCTGAAGTGACCAGCCAGGGTGTGACACGTGTCCCACTACTTCTGACAAAGAACCGTTTAGGATTCATAACGGTTGGGCTGTCCGGTCCCATCTCAATTCTCTTCGAATTGGAAAACTACTTCTTCGATCGGACTGTTTTTCAGTTCTTTAAACAAGGAAAATTGTTCAAAAACCTAAAAAAGGGGCTCCTGATGAGTCCGAATTCGAAGAGCTCCCCGGAAGGGTAGTCCCAGGTAAAATCACCCCGTAAATTCGGACTGACTCCATGACTTCAGTTCGAACAGCACTGGTTGAACCGGACAGGTGATTTTGAACACTGCAAGCATAAGGCAGTTCGAACTATGACTAAAGTACTAAAAAACCTAATCACTATCTGACTAAGCTACCTGTACACCTGCTTAAAACTCATGGGTCTTTAAACATGACCCAGGTCCATTAAATTTGACCCGAAAGCCCATAAGGGCCCAAATTCCACACTATAAATGCCCAACCACCAGTATTAACTATGGGTAAGAAAAATTAACTGCTGCCAGGCTGCTTAATTCTCTCTCCACCCTTGAAACACCCTGAAATATCTTAAAACACCTCTAAAACACCGCCACACCACCGTGAAACACCTTTACACCACCTTAAAACTCCACTTAAAATTACCAGCCTACCCTTAGGCAACTTTTATCCACACCAAATGTCGCATCTATCCAAGCTACATCAGAATGAACTCGAGCATCCCGTACGTACGTATAAGGCATGAATACTACTTACAAAGAGTAAAAACAAAAGTTTTAACATTAGAGAAGGAGAGGAAATTAGATTATTACGAAAATTAAATATGAAGATAATTATAACTTACATCGTACTCGGTGAAGGTAGCTAGGTAATCTTGAACACTGTTTTGAGCCTGCTGGCTTTGTCGAAACGGTGGAGGCGCATACTTGCACATCGTAGGATGTACGATACTGAACTTAGGGTACTGCTGAGAAGAAAATATGGGGAAATGTTCGTAAATCCATGTCTCTAACAGGCCCAAGAATCTAGACATATCGGAAGTAGAGTCTAGACATCCTCTGCCTAGCTGGAGTTAGAGCTGAGCGAGTATCATCTGTCCCCAATTGTACCTGCCCGAGCTACTGTAATCATCTATGAACTGTAAGTATTCGAGGCAAATGTTGTTGCCCGACTTGTTGGTTAGTATGGTACAGCCAAAGAAGTGCAACAAACATGTCATAGTAGCTCGGCGAACATCAGCATGAGTAATCTCATCGTCATAATATTGATGCATGCAAAATATCATCTTCAACCATGCAAGGCAAACATGTCTCCTTCCACCTCCTTTGTTCTCGGAAATCTCCTCCACCAACTCCTGAACAATGCATCCAAGTAAGCGAGTGTATGCCGCACTACGCTCATTGTAGGATACTCAAACGACTCGCAGTTCACACCGACCACTGGTAGCCTCGTGATGATGTAGACATCATCTAGTGTGACAGTCATCTCCCCAAAAGAGAAATGAAATATGTTCATCTCTCGATGCCATCTCTTAAAAAACGGCTCTATCAGATGGACATTTATAACCCATCGAGTGAGAGCGTCAACAATGGGTCCAAAACACGTGCCCATTACCTCATCACATACTCGTGTCTGGCGCACTTTCAAATCCTAACCACAGTGTGTTTGGTACATAGCATAGCACCGCATATGTACCCTCACCTGCATAAAAAAATAAAATATAAACATATATGCAATATAAACTTAAACCGTTACATTACAATCCACATAAACCATTAACCGATACCAATGCATTCAAAATAAAAGAATCAGTTCAATAACAAATATAGCATATAACATAAATCAATAACCAATCCAATGCATTCAAACCTAAACTAATAAATTCAATAACAAATATAACATATAACACAAACCAATAACCAATCCAATGCATTCGACAATGTTTTAAACATAAACCTATAACTATAACATAAACCACATTGCATCTAATAATTATAACGTTAACGAATAAATAAAACTAAAATACCTACGTTATTTTTGAAGACGATACAAGCCTCGTGCTCTATGTAGGACTGGAAGGTCGAATATAGGTCAATGATGTGTCAGTTATATCTACAGAATTGCTGGTCCGTAGTTCGAAGCCGGCGAAACATGGGCGACATTCAAGTCCCCTCTAGCACAGTGACGTAGGCTCCGAGATGTCTCGCCTACTAACATCTCCTTGGGAGAACGGAGGCGTTGAGGCATCCTACAATCACGCAAACCAAATAATTTAATCAATACTTTCTATTAAACAAACATAATTTACTAAAACAAAATTAAAATGAATAATTTTTTTGTGTGAAATCGTCGATGTAGGATAAGAAATGCATCGTAACACGCAACACAATTCATCGGAATAAAAAACGGGGCTAAAAATTAGAAATTGTAGATCCACGCATTCAATTGCATGGATTGAGAAAATCCACGATGCGTGGATTAGGTATTTCCTGGCATTGTTTCGTGCTAGGATATACCAGATGCACAAAAACTTGCCCCAAATTCCTAAATCTACCCTAAACTACCCAAAATCTAACAAAAAAACATCCAAAATAGAACTTATTCCTCTGACTAAACATCTACATGCATTCAAACATTAATTGAAGAAAATTCGATTTTTCTCTCCAAATACTAAACTCTAAATATCTCTAAAACCAAAATTAAATAAAAATTACATCAAAATATAAAGAATGCTTACGTGAACAAATATTTGGTGTGAATTTGAAAAATCTTGACTTTGAAAATCGCGAATTTAGAGTAGTTAGAGTTTTGCACAAGAAACAATTCGTGAAATTTGAGATTTTTTATATTTATATGGATATCAATTTTGTAATTAACAAATTTTTTGTTATAGTCAAACCAGATCTCACTATAACCTCGTTATAAAAAAATAATATTGAATTAACCTGGCCATGGTAATTGAATTTGGTTCAAAATAACCGAAAGGGAATTGCTAAAAAAACGGCCAAAATTACTCCGCGAAGTCGCTTATAATTTTTTTAAAAAACTACTCCGTGAAGTTATTTTGTTTGACGATTTTGCCCTTACGAAATCGTATAAATACTCAATTTTACTCCGCGAAGTTATCATAATTTCAAAAAAAACCCTCAAACTCAAACTTTCCTCTACTTTCTCTCTAAAAAAAATTATACCTAAACTAAATTAAATAAATAAAACCTAAACTAAAACTAAATATACTAACCTATATTAAATTTATTAACTATATAAAAACTAATTACACAAAATTTATAACTATATTAAAACTAATTACACAGAATTTACCTAAACAAAAGTAAAGTGTGAAACAGAAACAAAATTGAATACCTTACCTGCCTTACCCACTGCCTTAGTAACGTGAATACCTTACCCACTGCCGCACAGCCCTAAACCACCCACTGCCTTACCCTAAACCACCCTAAACCGAAATCTACACGACCACACCCACCTACCGGCACCTACCCACACCCACCGACACCTATTACGACCACCACACGACCACCACAGGACCCATATACACCAGAATCGTCACCGGAGAGTCTGTTCGGAGTAAGAGGAAGCGCAACCGGAATCGAACAATCACTGTAAGTCCATTCTGTTGTTGCTAGATAGGTTAGTTAGGTGTAGATAGGTTTAGTTAGGGTAGATCTGTAGAAAAAACCGATTTTTGGGCTGTTCCTAAGCCAAGGCAGAAGCTTCAAGCTTCTGCCATGGCGAAGTTGTTCTTCGCCACACGGGGGAGAAGAACAGCATCCCTACGCCACACGAGATGGCGTAGGAAACATGCCACACGCCACCACTGCGGCGTGGGCATGTAGACGTACGCCATCTTTTTGGCGTACGTATACATACCCACGCCACGGTGGTGGCGTATGGCAGCTCCGGTCACCGGAATAGTCCGGGACCGGTTTATTCTTGTTTTTTGGTTTGTTCTAACCTGCCTTATGCTATTTTTTTTTGTCTAAAACAGGTACCACCATTACAATTTTTGTTTTCGACGAAACCTGATACTTAGTATTTATTTTTCAGGTGATGGATCACAGCGACGATGCACAGTATACATTGTCTGTTGATGGCTCGCGGACGAGGAGAATTAAAAAGCGGAGTAGGGTACGTGACGCTGGTCAGCCAGTTTTACCTGTCCAGATGGATGAGCTCCCCATAGTCTCTGGACCGCATGCGTCCAGATTGAGTTCAGCATCCGCTTCCGCTTCCCGCGGACGACGACATCCCCCACCGGCTACAGGGCAGCGTAGAGCTCCTCCTCCGGCCTGATTGCCACCGCTGTTCGGCGAGAATTTCACCTCCCACACTGCATACCACATTTGGATGGGAGAGGTAATATCGAAATTCAAATTTTACATTCTTTGAAGCTATTTTGTTTTATCCTATGATAATGGGAACAAATTTTTTCAGGAGCGAGAGATGCGGCTGTATGCCCATTATCCTAGTCATCGAGCATGGAGTTTGGCTGCACAGACTAGGGTACGCGCTGTAGTTGATGCCACCCCGTTCGGTCGTCTGATTGAGCCGTTCTATGAGATGCAGACACACTCCAACATGACGGAGGTTTTCCTAGAAAGGTGGCATGCGAAGACCAATAGCTTCCATTTCGCTTTCGGTGAGATGACGATTACTCTGGACGACGTCCACACTATTTTGGGACTCCCAGTTGATGGTGAGCTTGCTGTGTTTCCCTATATTTCTGACAAGAGTCTGGCCATGCACGAGTGCGCTGAATTGCTTATGGTGGATGATCTATCCTTCGTGACGGAGGTTGAGAAGTGCAAGGGCGTTGGTTTGAGATTTAAATGGCTCCGGAGTAGGTTTAGTGGGCCAGAGTTCTGCGATGACAGCCCTGGTCTTAGTGATCTGATGGTGGATGCTGCAGCCCGCGCCTATATATTGCATATGTTCGGCACGGTCATATTCCCCGACAAGAGCAACATGTAATCCAATTACAAGTATTTGTTTTTATTGCGCGATTTGACTCCGGAAGGTGTTGGTAGGTACTCATGGGGTAGTGCTGTTCTCGCTTACTTGTACCACCATCTGGGTGAGGCCTCCCTGCACGACACGAGGACTATGGCCGGATGTATCGGTATGGTAGACACGTGGATACGGGATCATTTTTCCATGCTCCGGCCCGTTACTCGACGCACCTACACTGAGCGCGACCCCACTATTGGTAGATGGGATACAGCTGCAGCAGTATCTGACTCACGGACGAAGCTGAACCTTCGTATCTCCGTCAACAACCTGGAAGAGTGCGATGTAAGTGTTATTTGTTTAGTGATCGCAAAATTGATTTATTTTTGTGTTTATGTTCATATCTGTTTATATTGCTGGTATTGTTTGAGCCTTATCGTGCTATACGCGATCATTTCCCGTTCCAAGAGCTATCTTGGTTTCGGGATGTCATATGTGGTGTGGAGCACTCTCAGGCATACTATCCAGAGCGAGTTCAGCGGTAGTTTGGCCGTGTCCAGGGTCGAATCGCGCATCCTTTGTTAGCCATGCAGTCGAAATCAAGGAGAAAACCGAAGACGATGGCGTATGCATTCGATCCGCATGATTGGGACCGGCGGCAGATGAACAAGTTGCATCGTGGTTTTCGAGGAGGGATGGTGACAGAAGAGATGGAGTCTTTCTGTGAGCCTGAGTACCTACTACTTCACCAAAGTATCAGCTGGTTCGACCTCGTCAACACCGCAATCTACTCGCTCGCTGACTACGTCCACGAGGATCGAGAGGGAGCTATCATCCGACATTTGCGTGCTGGTATGCGGAAGATCTCGTTGTTTCCTGGAGTGAGCGAGTTTGATCATGATTTCGATCGTCTGGCTGGGGCTTATGACGATGTTTTGTCCACAGCCAGGAGGCTCGCATAGACATTATGATGTTTTTTGTGTTTTTATGATACTTTGATTCTGTTGTCGCTAACTTTGGTGGTTTGCTTGTTTTTTGATACTTTGTATGATACTTTGTATGAAACGTATCAATTTGGGTTTTGGATTGTGTAATACTTTCGGATTGTATGATACTGTTTTCTATATCTTGGTGCTCTCGTTGATGTTTCGGTCCATGTATGATACTTTTTCCTTTATGTTTGATATTTTAAAAAAAAGTATTTCCCGGCTCAAAACATACAGAATGATGGTTTCCTGCCTCAATAAGTTTTAGGCGGGAACAAAAAATACCATTTCCCGCTAATTTTTGGAGAATTGAACCACAGACTTCGAGTCTATAAATACTAGAATCTGACTATGAAACTAAACATTTAAATTATAATGATGGGTGATTCAGGCTGGAACGTGTACGAAGATGCAAGCCTCCTAAGCGCATTTGATTTCGTCAAAGGTACGATGCAAGAGGAGATTCTTGGTTTCATCAATGCGGTTTTGTGCAGGATTTTCTTCAACCACGGTAGGGAGGCATCGTGTCCAGGATGCTTAATGCCCCGACCACGCGGACGCGAAGAAGTGTTCGAGAGGCTGGCTTATCTTAAGCCAAGGACTTTACAGATTGAGTCATTGGATTACGAGACCCGTTTACATGTCCAAGTTGTATTCAACATGGGATCCCAAGGTCCAGTTACGCCGGAGATGGTGTCACAAGCGACGCAACAAAGGGAGCAAGAAATGGCCGACACAATTGCAAGCGCCGTTAAAACGTATTCAACTCCCGAAGGAAGTACTGATTCAAATGATTATGCGTTTGGGAGCGGCATGAACTATCCGACTTCATAAATCTAAGTGTGAAATGTTAACTGAGGGTTAGCCCACCTATCACTTGTCTTCAGTTATTTGCTTATGTATTTCTTATTACGCAATGCTTTGGATTAAATTGTAATGTTTTTATGCAATCGACGTATTTTGCAGTTGTAGTGCTATTGTTTTCAAGATGAACATCCAAACATAAAACATCAAATGTTTACATTCATTCGATCATAACTTAAAATAACAACAACTAACGAAATAAAAACTTCAAACAAATATTGGAATAAAACATCACAAGTTCAAATAACAACAACTAACGCAATAAAAACTTCGAACAAAAACTGGAAAGGAAAATCACAAGTTCAAATAACAACAACTAACGAAATAAAAACTTCGAACAAAAACTGGAAAGGAAAATCACAAGTTCAAATAACAACCGATAAGAAAATAACAAGTTGAAAGATTAGTACTATCTAAAACAACACACATTCTGGAGTTATTTTTGTGCCATCGGAAATAGTGAAATGATCAGTCGTCGAAATCGTATCCCAAATTGTCATCCGAATCATCCCCCCATTCTGTGCCGCAATCCTATCCTCCAGATACACCACCATATCCCTACTGATGTAGTCTACTACCGTCATGTTCCAGACCAAAGGTGCTTCTATCTTAATCCTGGCTGGTTGAAAAAGCAGGGCAGTGAGCGGTTGGATGAAGTTGTACCTTGATTTGATTTCGTCACGACTTCGCACTTGAACGTCTCCTGCTCCTAAATGCCCATAGTTGAAATACATCTGACATAGGAGGCGGTCGAAGAAAGCATCGCTACTATCTTCCCCCATTTTTCGGCGGACAACCTTAACCGCCTTGAGCATATGGTAGTCTTCATCAGCTGTAAACTCCATGTGTTCAAGTGTTTGTGTTTTTTTATTAAGTGGACTCCTTGTTTCTATTACCAATATTGTATCCGGTGGCATGTTTATATAGTATAGTCATTTTTGGCGGGAGTTTTTAGGATGTGGACTCCACGGCGGGAGTTTTTGGCGGGAGTATTTGTGCTGGAGTTCAATAATCTATGCAACTTCACAGAGTAATTTATGCGTTCGTCTGTATCGTTATCCATAAATACGCGAGCTGTCCACACATAGAAGAGTAAAGTAGTTGAATAACCTAACAGAAAATGTGTCCATGGAATGAGTTAGAAGATCAATATCTGATGGAAGCATCAATCGAAGTTGGAAACACGCACATGGAACAGGGGCGTAGAGAATACTTCGAGGCATTGCTATGCCATATGTACTTCTTATATGGAAGGGATGGTGTCCAGCCGCCAAGGATTTCAAGGTGTGTTGATGATGTGAAGGCTAGGTTGTCAGTCCTACTCACATTCCGTCAGCATCCAGTTTCAAGCCTCACTGAGCTTGAACGTCGTGTTGCATGTAACCGGTTCAATTGCCAGGTCACTGATTATATAACAGATGATCAGCTGGATGCGGTCCGTTCCGACATTATCGACATCCGCTTAGCGGAAATCAGTGACTACAAGCATGACATATAAGCTTCAGTTATGAATACAGTTTGTGTAAACGTTCATGTTTAAGTTCAAGTTTTAGTTTGTATTTGTGTTTGTGTTGCAGTTCATGTTTTGGTTTACGAGAAGTTAATGTTTGAGCTCCTCTAACAGTTGATGTTTGTGTTAAGTTCAATTTTTTTAAAAAAATCTAGTTGAACATAAATTGGAACGTGAATACAATACATAATGAGTTTCGAACAATACATAATCATTCAAACACAATATTATGCCTACAATTAAAGTAAAATCTTAGTTTATTTTTGAAAAAAGTTGAAAAAAAAATTGTATTCTAAGGCTACCCTATTGCCGCCACACAACGGCGTATGGATACCCGTTTTCGCCAACTAGTGGCGGCAATAGGTTTAACCCTTATCCTTGCCTCTGTTCTTTTTGGACATAGGCATCAAAAGTGTCCCCTACGCCAGGTGAATGGCATATGGGGCAATCCGCACGCCATCGCCTGGCGTGGGGAGCTGCGGTTACGCCAGCAGATGGCGCGCTGGACGTCTGTTACGCCATTCTGCTGGCGCAAACGACTGTCCCGAATTTATTAAGTCAAATTGTTTTTTTAAAAAAAATTAATTTAAAGTAACGAGGTTTAAAGGGTACAACACATTGTTAGTTTACAACAAAAAAAGCAAAAACATAGCCGAACACAAAATAAATTCAATCTTTGGTTAAGTCCATTATCGAATCATCATGTTCAACGGAGTGTGTCGGTGTGGAATTTTGAAGTCTTGAAAATACACGGACTCTATCTAGCAAAGGGATCGACCAAGAAATAGCGTCTTCTCTCGCCGATCTCATCCACGTAGGATCTATAGTCGGTATGGGTGACCCTTTAACCAACTCAACCTACAAATTTCCGTTCAATATAAATGCGCGTTTACAAAATAAATGCTTAAATGCGTGCGAAAGTTATAGTTATTTATTCACATGAACAAAATGGTTTTTATTGAGGAATGCCACGCCGATCTCCTTTAAAGAACCATCGCTTGACGGTGCATTTTTCACCGGTAGGTAAGTCGTACATCCACCGGGAGCGAGGCAATAGAAAACGCAATTGAATGTAAGGTGCATTCTCTTTATTAAAAGTCAACCGGTTTATCTCCTTATCAACTTCGCTTTCATCGTCGTAATATGCAACCCGTTTATAAAACTCCTGATCGCTCTTTAGCTCGTGAACCAAGGCTTCTCTAACCATTAGCCATCCACTTTCGTTACCGACCATACCATGCGCGATGGCTCTAAAACCACAATTACCGTCGGGCATTACATTTGTAATTCAGGTTATGAAAGGACGCATATATTGAGGTATGTCTTTTGAAAATCTCGAGTCCAAAACATTTGGTAATCTAGTTGGGAATGGTTTAGCCGTGAATGACGGTATAGCCTTCATGTGGTTCGACGTATCCGGAGTGCCTAAACCAACGCATTGAACCCGTTTTGCTATATGTTTTGGGGGTTTTGCTCCGGAATTAGTCGGAGTATGTGCGGCAACCGTTCTTGCGGTGCTACCGAGAGTGCCGACCGGGGTTGCTATACTAGCGGCGGGTGTTACAACTCGTGGAGTTGCGGCACTATCGTGGGACTCAAACATTTCTTGTTCGACGTATTCGTGATATGAAGGATCTCTTTTCGTAGAATAATCACGTTGGACTTTGCTACCCTTAACACGACCCATACCCCGTCCACGACCACGGCTTCCAACACGTCCGGGAGTTCTACCGCGGGTTTTAACCTTCTCGAGGGGTTCGCAAAGGAGTGTAGTCAAAGGATCCAAAAAATTTTGAAATTTTTTGAGCCAATGACTTTGTTCGTAAACATCAAACTCTTCAAGTTTCGCTTTTAGATTAGCGAAATTAAATTTCACTTCTTCTTCGCCGGTGAGTTTAAATCGCGGAACGATATCTAGTCTCTTCCAATGCTCATCTATAATCCGAGTAGGTACGTGGCCTTCCACTCTTCGGATTGCCTCAAGGTCGTGGGAACACGACAAACCATGGATCGTACGATCAGTGCAAACGCACATAGATTTTTCACCGCCGCTTTTATCAACATAGTTATCGTATAATATCGCCAATGCAATAGGTGATACGTACCCCCGTAAAAATTTGAACGGTTTGAAATCTTGGAATTTGTGAATTAAACGACACTTACTAAGCTCCATCGATTCTTTAATAGTAGAATGTTGCATCGCTAACAAGCCATGCACTTTATCCCAAAACCCATCGAAATCCAATCGGCTAGACCCAACATATTTTTTCAATGTAGCATGCGAGCTTTCGGCCCTATTAGAGGTGCGGTTATTAAAATGCATGATCTTGTTAGTATAAGCGTGAACAAACCTCTCTTTATAAGGCGTAATCCACGAGTCAACCACATAGTCCACCGCCTTATCTTGGTCTTTGAACATCGACCACATCTTAGCCAACCTCTCGTTCATAACCTCAACGGTATCGGATGAAACAACGTCGTTCCAAGCCACCAAAAAACTTTTAGCCACATTTCCGTCTTTAAACATTTTTTTCGTTCTCCCGCTAACATTTTTGTTGATATGCCACTCGCATAACATGTGACTAGCGTTAGGGAAAAATTTGTCGATGCTATTCATCAAGGCTAGTTCGCGGTCCGTAAAGATAACACACGGTAATTCACAATCATTCTCCTCCATTACCGTTTTCAAGCATCCCAAAGAACATTCGTAGTTGTCTTGTTTTTCACTCACCATAAACGTGAAACCAATGCAAAACGTTTTGTTGGTAGATGTTACCCCGACTACTTCGAACAAAGGCATCCCGTAACGAATGACTTTATATGTGCTATCCATGATTAGTAAGCGTGGGAAGGTTCGTAATAAGTCAATACTAAGCGGATGTGCGAAAAACAAATTGGTTATGACGTTAGAACCGCCATTCCCCGTCTGTGTCCAATACTTATACTTGTGCAATTGTAATTTAACTAACAAGCATTGCATTTGGGATCGACCGCCGTTTTCAGCCATCCTCGTTCTTTGACGGTGATTGTAAACGTGACGGATATTTGAAGCATTCTCCGGATCGGCCTTTTTCAAAGCACCAAATATTTGTCGCGGACTTGTCCCGTTCACCGTCAAAAGATCAACGAGCTCTTTTTCCTTACGTTTTAACTTGGACCATTGCAAATGTCCTTCGGCATACTTGATCGGTTCGTGGTTGTGCTTCCCGGAAAGGACACTAAGAGCCCACTTATCGTCTCCTTTTAACGGATTACCCACCAAATGAAAAGGGCAATTTATTTTTTTGCTACCGGTGGCCTTACGCTTACGGTCGCACTCTTTAACGACCGACTTGAAAATTCCGGATCGCTCGCACCGATAATCCACTCTCGGTGTTCTCCCCCTCTTCCCTACCTCCTTCGATGCTACGTTTATCGAAAAACCCAACGTTTTCCCCCTAAGTTTTATCCACTCGGTCATCGACTCTAAGCTATATTCGTCGTGGGTGGTGAAATGGTGAGCGTAGTCCGAAACAAGCGAAATATCGCATTCGTTCATCTCCTACAATACGTAAGAAGTAGAAAAACAAATTAAACCGGCATTGCGGATAAGAGAACCATATTTCGCCATTCCAAAAGCGTATGGCACATTCCATTCGCCATGACCGTTGAGACAATTGCGAATGATCCTACTAATCTATCCTTTGACAAGTTATTTTGAATTGACTATTAAGTTCAAAACTTTTCTTTTGTTATGGTCAATTATGGGATTGATAACAATATTGTGATAGAAATATAAAACAATGATGATAAAAGCGAGTTTTTCTTACACAAGAAGTCTTCTTTGATTCTTTCCACATT
Organism: Limnanthes douglasii subsp. nivea; assembly: GCA_036936605.1. NCBI lineage: Eukaryota > Viridiplantae > Streptophyta > Magnoliopsida > Brassicales > Limnanthaceae > Limnanthes > Limnanthes douglasii. The sequence continues at coordinate 86,528,226 of JAUPFV010000001.1, forward strand.
GATTCATTGGGAGTAGAAGACAATTATACCCCTAAACAAAGTTCCGAGAAACCACAAGGGAAATCAATACAGTAGCTTCCTTTCCCATTACCTGTGCGGCTGTGCCTTAGTTGTCTTCCATGGCCTCCCCTTTCTTGGAAACCAACCCCCTTCCTACTCCACCACCTATAAAACCCATTAGACCCTCTCATTTCATTTCAACATCCAAAACCAAAAACAATAACATCCATTAAGAATACATAAAATCTTTAATTCATCACAATTAGGTATAATGGCATCGCTATCATCAACCCATCAAAACCCATCAACGAGTTTCCACGATTTCTTGCCTGTAATGGCGAACAAGCTTTGTGGTGAAGGACTGATAGAAGAGCTGTGCAATGGATTCAATCTACTGATGGACGGGGACAAAGGAGTCATTACTTTTGCTAGTTTGAAGAAAAACTCTTCCCTTTTGGGGTTGCAGGATTTGAGCGATGATGATCTACGGTCGATGTTGAGCGAAGGCGATATCGACGGTGATGGTGTTTTGAATCAGGAGGAGTTTTGTGTTTTGATGTTCAGATTAAGCCCTGAACTCATGGAAGCTTCACACTGGTTTCTTGAAGAAGCCATTCAACAAGATGTCGATGATTACTTTTGTTGATTTTATTTATTTATCATCGTCATATTGTCTAATATTTTATTATAATATTAAAGAGTAAAGTAGTTACTTTATAAATACATGATGTTATATTATTCATTTAATAACTTAGGCCTTCTAATATTTCCACGTCATCGCTTTTTACTTAAAAAACATTAAAATTCGTTGCGGCAACGAAAAAATTAACCGCGAGCAATTCACACAAAATGTTCTGAATATTTCTAACACGTTTTGGATGCATTTTACTGTAATATTGCAGTCACATTTTTTATCATTAGTTAAAAATAAAATAAAATAAAAAATTAATTAATTGGTCAATAAAATGGATACATATTAAAATAAATGTATTAAAAACAAATATTTTGAAACATTTTAAGTTTGAACTAAAATCAACGATGACAACTGAACTGAACATTTTTGAGATTTGAGTTTTTCTAAGAAAGAAATATAATCTCCGTTTTTCTCGCTTCTCTTTCTTCTTTTTGATCATTCCTTTGCATAATTGACAATAAGTATTGTGTTTTTCTATAATTATGGAAGATTTTCTAACTATAAAAAAGCGTTTCAGCACCAAAATAATACAAGAATTACAGAAGGTATCATTCAGAATGTCAAAACAATAGCATGTCAGTTTTATGCAAAAATTTTAATGAACAAGAAACAAAGCAAAGACATCAAAATTACACTAGAAAGAATCATAAAAAAAGAGGATCATATATCGATTCAATACAGAGAAGAGATACAAGATCACCTAAAAAATATACAATCGTAGGTAGATTTGTTCAGGGTCTGCCGAAAAAGAGTTTGCTTATCTAATTCCTTCAATCTTTCGAATTCAAAGCAGATTATCGATACACTATCTAAAACTCACGCCACATTCTCATTGAATTTGACTCAAAACTGGATATATATCTATATAAATTATGGTCCAGATCAGTATGGACAATAGGTAGTTCAATGGCGCATCTGCTTAAATGGACCGAAAATTTCAATGTTAATCACGAGTGCCCCATCACGTCTGTATGGATAAAGATCGAAAAACTGCATGAACACCTTTTTAATGACAGCATAATCAAAACAATTGCTTATGTCATTGGAGAACCTCTTGTCATTAAGATTCCTGATAAAAACATAACTTTTTACAATTCATGCTCTACCTGGATAGAAATGGATGTAACAAAGAAACTATTAAACGATGTCTGGATTGTTTGGATCTAATCAAGGTTGCTGGGTTAAAATCGACTACAAAAACCTTCCTCAATACTGTAAGAATGACAATCACCTGGGTCATAACAATCTTCACCGCAAGAAAAACCATGTAGACAAGCAAACTAAGACTGAAGAAAACCTTCTCCTCAATGTTACACAAGATACATCAAATGAATCTAAAGATAACATCAACAAAGAGCAGCAAAAAAAATAAGATCAAATCTGTCATTATCAACCAAAGTGACATATTTGATTCTACAAGCCAAAATAAGCAGAAATTAGACGCTAAAGAGTATGATAAGCCAGAATCATAGCCAATCAAATCAGAGACAAACTTTTTCTATCTAATGAAGGTTACAAAACACCAGAACAATAAGAAATTATTGAAGCTATACAGATGTTGGAATATGGACACAATGTGTCTAATGCTCTTGACTATGAAAACATTGCTTCAGCCAACTTATCCCCAAAGCATGGTAATATTGGAAGCAAACAACCTTCGCCAATTGGAAGTAAAAGATAAAGAAAAAATGAAGCTTCACCAGAGTACTACCAAAAAAAGGTGAAACAAGCTTCAAAGAAATCTTTGACAAAAAGATAAAGGAAGCTAATGAGAAGAAGAAAACTAAAAGCAAGATAATTAAGGCCCTTCAATTCACAGGAACAAGTAAATCTAAAACATCTTTTATTAATCATGATTAGTATTTTTAATTGGAACATTAGAGGGATTAGAAATAATTTTTCTCTGAAAAGGCTTAAATACCTTATTAATAAAAACCATGTTAAATTAGTTGCGATCCAGAAACCTCTGATAAGTTGTGACAATATTGATGGTATAACTAAGAAGATTAGTTTTACTAATTACATTCCTAATATCTCTAATAAAATATGGTTATTCTAGCACGATAACATTACTGTTAATCTTATGGTGGATCACAATCAATGTATTCATTCAGAAATTAGACATTAGGGTGGCGACTAAAGTTCCACATCCCACATCGGTAAAATATGGGAAGGATCAATGGAATATAAGTGAGAACATATCAACTAGTATGAGGCCTTTTGGTAGTGGACCAAATGCAAAGCCGTGAGGGCCTTCGGGTGCCAAAGCGGACAATATCATACTAATATTGAGATCGGTTGTGTTCTTACTTATATACGGAGGCGAAATATGCGGACCGGACCCTCATATTCCCAACATGTGGTATTAGAGCTCCAGGCCCAGACAGTACGCGATGTGGGTCAAATTCTCATTAGTCGAACATGATGAATTAGTAGCCATACTCAAGATCCTTGTTTGGAGTGCCCGTGGCTTATCAAGCAGTGTGTCTTGATTTGAGGCTCATCAAGCATTGTGGCTTGATTGGAGAGATCCTCGTTTGGAGTGCCCGTTGCTCATCAAGTAGTGTGTCTTGATTGGAGTGTATCAAGACGGTGGTACTTGTTTGGAGTGGCGCTAAGGAACAAGGCAGGATGGTCGAGATCAGATAGATCCGCTGTAAAAGGCTCTAGAAATCAGGCAGCCCCAACCTGATTAGAGTGAACAGATGGATGTCAATTGAGAGGAGGCTAAAGTGGTACTTTGTTCGAGAGGAGGATTTGTTAGGGTAGCGACCAAAGTTCCACATCCCACATCGGTAAAATATGGGAAGGATCAATGGTATATAAGTGAGAACATATCTCAACTAGTATGAGGCCTTTTGGTAGTGGACCAAATGCAAAGCCGTGAGGGCCTTCGGGTGCCAAAGCGGACAATATCATACTAATGGTGAGATCGGTTGTGTTCTTACTTATATACGGAGGCGGAATATGCGGACCGAACCCTCATATTCCCAACACTTTAGGACATCAATAAAGTTGATCTCTGGAATACCTTAAGAACTATATCTCACTCTTCCTTTGAATAAATGATTGTGGGAGACTTTACCGTTGTCACAACTATAGATAATCAACTGGGGTTTTCTTCTTTTTTCCAAAAATAGTTATGATGATTTTAATGAGATGATCAGGGATTTCCAGATTGAAGATGTTGGTTTTACAGGCTCGAAATATACTTGGTCCAACAATACCAAGTGAAAACGATTGGATAGAGTGTTCATTAACAACAAATGGTCAGATTTCTTTGGAGACACGTCTGTCATTCACAAGCCAAGAACTTTCTCATACCACATGCCTCTGCTTATCAACATCTCTAAAGACAACCTTAATCCTAATTTTTTAAAAAATTCCTTAACATGTGGCATATTGACAAATAATTTATCCCATTCGTCGAGAGTAACTGAAATCGAGAGATTGATGGTGTAACTATGTTCAAATTCTGGCATAAGCTTAAAAGGCTGATGGTAGGTTTGAAAAACTGGAATAATACATACTTTGGTAATATTTTTAATGAAGTGCAGGATTTAGAAGATGAAGTTCAAAATTTGGAAACTAAACTTCAAGACCACAGCAACATGAGTACTAGGATTGATCTATCTATAACTAATGCTCTCCTTCTGCAAAATGGAAGATACCTTATAGATACAAAAATGCTACGCTCGTTAGACTATAGAGGGAGACAGAAACACTAAGGTGTTCCATAGCTATGTAAAAAGAAAAAGGAAGAAAAACTAGATTAATGGTTTTAAGGATGACAATACATAGATCACAGACAAACAAAAAATTAGTCTCTCTGTTGTTTCTTCTTTCAAAGAGGCTCTTACAGACTATCTTTATAAAAACAAGCAGGATGAAGATGAAAAAATGCTGGACAGTATATTCAACAATATTCCAACTATAATCACTGATGAAGACAATAATGATTTGATGCATCCTCCAAATGAAAATGCGGTATGAGCTGTTATTAATGGCTTAAGTTCTGCAAGTGCATCAGGTATAGATAGTTATAATCATTTCTTTATATAAAACTTGTTGGAAATTTATTAAGATAGACCTTACTCAAGCTATGATATCCTTCATGTTTGGCAACAACATATCTAGTGGTGTGCTTGCTACTAGAATCTGCTTGATTCCCAAATCTGGAAATCCTTCTAGATGGAAATATTTCAGGCCCATAAGTCTCTGTTCTCTTTTGAATAGAATCATGTCTAAAATCCTGAACAATAGGATAGATAAAGTTATTCATAGAATCATATCCAAGACTCAAGGTGGATTTGTTCCTGGAAAATCTATTCAATAAATATCTTAATTTCTAAGGAACTTCTCTATGATCTAAGCAGAATTTCAAGGACAAAAACATCATGATTCAGTTGGATATGTCCAAGGTCTTTGATAAAGTGGCTCACTGTTTTATCATTGAAGTCCTTAGTAAATTTGATTTCTCTAAAAATTTCACTGACCTCATTAATAAGATGATTACTTATGTTAATGCTTCAATAATCGTGAATGGTGAAGCAATTGGATACTTTAAAACTTCCAAAGGTTTAAGACAATGGGATTCAATTTTTTTTTATCATTGTTGAAGAAGTCTTAATAAGATGCTTGTGTAAGATTTTTGAAATTCATAAAACATTGACATTTAGGAATTGAAGCAGCATATCAATTCCCATTCTAGCTTTTGCAGATAATATTTTATTATTCACTAAAAACAAAGACTCTACTCTAGAGTATCTTAGCAATTTTCTTTAGAAATATCAAGAAGTTTCAGGTCAATTTTAAATAAAGAGAAAACAAAACTTATCATACCTTTTAAGATGTGCCATCTGAAGATCAATTCAATGAACAACAAGACTAGTTTCTGCTCTAGTACTCTCCCTACTGAGTATATGGGCATACCAATCAACAGCAACAACAAAACTAGCAATTACTCAAGTCTCATTAGCAAAATAAATGAAAAGATCAGAGACTGGGAATCCACTCATCTCTCATTTGTATGGAGGTTAACTCTTATCTCTAGAGTACTTATGATCATTGTTTTATATTGGACTTGAAGCAACTATATTCCTACTGGAGTTATTTGAAAAATTGAAAAAATTCAATAGATTTCTTTGGGGATCTTCTAATACTTAGTAGAGAATTTATTGGTGTAAACGGAGCTCTATCTGTAAGCCCTTCAAGGAAGGAGGTCTTAATATCAGAAGAAATTATGATATTCAAGACTCATTCTCTTATAAGATGTGGCTATACTTTGGAAACAATAAATCTACTTGATCTAACCTTATGCACAATATATACTGTAAGGATCTTCATCCGTTGCAAATTTCTCATTCTAAAGTTGGCTCTATGGTGTGGAAAAGGCTTTGCAATATTAAACAGTACGCTGAACCTAATTTAAGCTGGAAACTAGGCTCAGGTATGATGGATTTCTGGTGGGACAATTGGACTAATAATTAAGCATTATTGATTCTTGATGATAAGATTGACAACACATGATTTAAAACTGAAAAAGTTAACTCCTATTGGTTTGATAATAATAGGACTTTGGACAGTGTTAAAGACTTACTCCTTATTGATGCTATTAACATATTTAAGTCCTATAATGTTAAACCTTCTAATGATTACACCATGATTTGGAATCATTCCAAAAGTGGAAGATTTACGTTAAATGAAACCTTGGATCAAATCAGAACCCACAACAACAAGTCCAATCTCTTTAGTAGAATTTGGAACTTTATCACACCTAGAAAATTCTCTTTTCTCCAATGGAAGTTGATCCATAATTATATTTCTTTAGATATTATAATGCGAAAAATACATATTACTCTTGTATCAAAATGTCAGTTGTGTTGTAGCTATGAAAATCCAAACCATTTGTTTGTGGCTTGCAAGTTTTCTTGGTTTATATGGAAATAATTTGCAGATATATTCAATTTACAAATATTCAGCTACATGACTATCACTCATATGTCTAGGACTTGGTTTTGGTCCTCGATTAAAGATATTCATGTAAGACACATAATCCCTTCTATCATTTAAAACATTATCTGGAAACACATAAATAACGCTAAGTTTAAAGGCAAAGTAGTGTCTCAACTCTCTGCTATCAATAATGTTATCAAAATTATTAATAGTAAAATCACACTAACTCCCTTAAATCTAAATATTGGCATAAAGATTTAAATGTAGTGAGGGATCTAGGCTACTTCAATCACATTCAAGATAGGAAAATCAAACCTACCTTTCTTAAATGGAATCATCCATCCCCTGGCAGACTGAAGCTAAACTCAGACGCCTCTTGCCTATCGAATGTTGAATCAAGTGGAAGTATAATAATCAAAGACAGTAAAAGAAATTTGATTCTTGGAGCTGGATTCATCTATTGTAAACTCAATCCTCTCATGGCTGAAGCTAGAGCCTTGCTTGATGGTCTTTTCATCTGCAAGAAAAAAAGGTTGGAATCAGATAGACATGGAAACGGATTCACTTCTCTTAGTTAATTTCCTTAGTCAAGCCAACTACTCTTGGGCTCTTGACTCTATTTTAAACTGCAGTAGAAGACTGATATCATCCACTATGACCTTATTTCACATTTATAGAGACCAGAATCAGGCTGTAGACTGGTTTGCTCGCTTGACTCTCAAATGTAAAATGAAACAAGAGTTTGATATCAACCAAGATCCGGTTCACCTTAAAGCTATTCTAATTCAAGAAAGTTAGGAATTGGTTACATCAATAACGACTCTTAAATCTAAAAATAGTTCCAGTTGTTTCATAGCAGGTTCTCCTGAATTGATTCTGCACGATTAATGTTTCCATGATTGTAGATTACCTGGATTGACGACTCTATTGTGGAATCACTATGTCTCTTCTTTGAGCTCTGTTCCGGCTTTAGTTTCGCTCAGTGGCTTATTTTTGCTAAATCTTAGGTCATTCTCCAATGGAAAGCAGTTGTGAAACATGAAATCGGTTGAGATATATATAAGCTGATTTCTTTAAGGAATATCTGAATCTCTCTTATTCTTAAAAAATGAAATGTATTAAGTACTTTTTGAAATTCTAAAAATAACAATTAATGAGAAATTTTTATTTTGGTCTAAGAAAACATTTGATATAAACAAAAAATACTAAATTTCAAATATACTATAAATTATTGAAAGATTAGATATTTAATATAATGTCAGAATAGTATAATCACTAATTATTTTAAATTAATGATAATACATCAAAAAAATTGAGAAGATAAATAAATGGTTTAGTTTGTATAATTTATAATTTATTAGTCATTCACAAAAATAAAATACTTGTACACTTGAATAAATGCTTTTCCCAATTAAATATATTGATAAAAGTAAAGCACTTTTCTAATATCTAAAAAATTAAATCATTAATATTACAAATGGAGACAAACCAGCATAAATAAATTAATGTTAGTTTATTATTAAAAATTATTATTTTAATTATTTACTATATATTTTGAGACTAATTTATCGATTCAGAATTTGCACTATCAATTTTCATTTTTTATCCATTCAATATTCAAATTCATTTCTTCAAACAATCGAAGAGATAAAAAAATATAATCAACCAATGAAATGTTTTGAGACGTGGTTCGATGAATCCTTGACTCAGGGTGGTAGACGGAGTCAAGGATTCCTTGAGCAGCATTGCAGTCAATATATGAAGAAATTGAAATGGAAACTCTGATGAATAACCTCTAGCCCCGACAGAACTACAATCTCTAGCAATGATTTCGAGCGAATGAGTCATATATTAATGGAAGAACAAAATAATATTTTTATAATATTGTTGGAAAAATTAGCCTCCTAAGTTTTTGGGGTCAAGTATGTTGTATAGCTCGTGGAAGAGGAAGAAGTTGAAGATACAAATCCTAACATGTTGAAATATTTCTTATGAAATGCAGTCATCGTAGGAAATTATCTGTCGACATCGCTGTTATGGAAGGTAAAAAATCCTTAAACATACAATTTTCCAACCATAGCAAGAAGTGATGAAAACATCGTAGGGATATAAGAAGAATATGAACATCAACCTCCAGGTGTAATAGAGGTGGGGAAATAATTCGGGATTCATGACCGCCTTACAATAATAAAAAAGAAGGCGATCAGATCCCCCTAGTTGCACGAAACGAAGTGTCATCTCATCTAATCTACCATGATGCTTCATCATCTTTCCAATAAACACCTACATTCACTAGAGCACAATGTATCCTGCTAGCACATCAGGATTTCAGCAAACTCATGTTCGAAAAAAGGGTACCAACAATTTCTTGGAAACCACCATGGATTACAACAGGCCTTGAAGACCCAACTAGGGATTCCCCCTCATTAGCATAAAAAACAGAATTCTCATTTATGGACATGGGAAAACAACCACAAAGGACAAACATGCTTCTAAGAAATTTTTTTCCAAGGACAATCATCGAAGTAGAATGACGCACCTCATTAACCAAATTGGAATTAATGTTACACAAAGGATGTGGTAAGAGTTAGTACAAACCAGCCAAACTTCCCGGGGCAGGACCAGGCACACTAAAACCGATACTTTCAAGGTTTAACCAACTATGTAAAAGAATAATGCTCATCCCTCCGCTGAAAAATGGCAGAGATATATGTATCACCAAGTATACTATTTCATGAACAATATCTTCAATGTGGATGAGGAAGAACTGTGTGATGAAGATTCCCTGATAGTCCTAGAAAATTAGTATGTAATCTTGTAGTAGCTGTTCAAATCAATTTGGATGAGGAAAAGTTGTGTGATGAAGATTCCTTTATAGCCACAAAGATTTAGTATGTAATCCTGTAGTCACCATTCAACAAACATAAGATGGATAAGTATTACGATAAAAGAGATCCCGAGTATTATATTCAACAATTTATCGATAAGATGTTACATTACGAAGTGTATGAGAAAATAAAATGCGGAGGTTTCTCCATGATATTCAGAGGAACCATCATGCAGTGGTTTAACGGTTTGGCAGAAAGAAGCATCAAGAGCTACAAGATACTCCCAATAACTCTCAAGAAAGATTTTATAGTATCTAAAACGAAAAAATAATACGGGGAGTATATAATTCAATGCAAGATCTAAATTTGTTACCACAATTGTGGTTCCATTTTTTTGTGCACGACTTATCCTCAAATCAATTTTGAACTACGTCAAACGAGAAATTGAAGTGCTTATGTATGATATTATGAACGAGAAATTTTTGGATGCACGAAATGTTATTTACTGAGCAGTACAATATAAGGAGAAGTTTCTTAAAGACTTTCGATGATCACAAGTCTTTGTGAGTATTTTACGGTTTCTTATATCGAAATTGAGAAGAGACATAACATTGAGTCTGTGATTATTATAGGAAACTTTGGTAATAGTGTGACGATATATATTCATAGCCTACATGCTAGTGGGAGTTTTGGTAAGGATTATTACAATTTGGTAGACAATTTATATCATCCACACCTAGATTGTGTATACCTTCAGTTGGACAGAATGTATATAATGAGTGACAAATGAATCCTCATATGTTTGGGACTTTATATTCTTTTACAAGTTCCCACATACCGCCAATGAGCACGGTGATGATGATTTATAATAATAAATCTTGTTGTTAGGGAAAGCAATAATACCCGAACACGATCTGACCTAACCCTAACAAGACTCGTTAGATGAATCCTAGCCACTTAAACCAAAACAGTGACCGACAGTTGGTAAACTCTTACCCAAGAGAACGTATGAGGTAATCATAGCTTCAAGTATTACCTTATTTCAAGAAAAAGCATTAACAAGAAAAAAACATTAAGTAAATCAATCTGACAACAAGAGATTTAACATGGTTCAAATTGTGAAGGAAATCCTACATCCAGGGAAGCACACACAATTTTTATATATAAGGTTACAAGAAAACTATCAAAGACCAAAAAAATCAATCACTCATTGGTTACAAAATTTTCTCAAGGGTTTACAATAATCTATGATTCTTAGAATACATATTCAAGTATTTATCTTCTACCTCAATACACTTTATACAAACAGACTCGTTGATCTCATTTGTACCATCATTTGTCTTGTTTTATCACGTCACACCTTTATCACATGCTATGCTTTCTCAATTTATAGACTTAGGATAAAACCCTAATTCTCCAACAAACAATCCAGATTAAATCCCATTAATCATAGATTGTAAAATAATTCTTAATCATAAAATAAGAAACCTAATAAATAGAAAATCCAAATTAATAGGAAACCTGATTAATATATAAGACCGAATGAATAAGAAATCTAATTAATAAGAAAACCAATTAATATTTGAAGCCCAAAATAGAAGATCCAATTAATTAGGAAACTTTAACAAATAGAAGAAACCCAGTTCGATTAAGAACTTAATCTCAGTTCCATCAGATCAAACGCAATGTTTCAATTATGTCGACAAATTGCTTCAGACTATCTTTTTTCAGATCTGCTCTACTCAAGATCAATTTTCCCCGTATTAATTTGCCTCGAACCAGTCTGCCTCAAACCAATCTACTTCCGACCAACATGCTTCAGATCAGCCTACTTCAGTCCAACTTTTTTTTTCCAACACACATGCTTCGGTTCAGTTTGTCTAAACTATGTTTAGCTCTTAGGTTCTAGTAGATCTTTTCTATACTTAAGTCAGGTTGAGAATCCAGTCACATTGAAATTCAATAGTTCCACGTGAAATGCTCTGATCATATATTTCCAGCTACAAAATATACTTTCAGCGATCATCAACTAGTTCCAGTAACAACACTCAAGTCCAACTTCAACCCTTAGTTCCAGCCTTGGATACCTAATCCAACATTAACATCGAGCTTTAACTCTAGGTTACAGTCTACAATAACAAATAACATCTTCCACACCAAGTTACAGCTTTTACACTGGGGTACCGCTTCCACACCGAGTTACAACATCCGACAGTGACCTTGCCACCATAACTTTGAGCCTATACTTAACACTTTTATTTTTCTATTTCTATCTCTTTGTTTTTATTATATGTAATTTTGTTTTTCTATTCTAGTATTATGTTTTTGTTTTCTTTTTCGTACAACTATTTTCTACTCATTGTCTTCCGATTATGTGTTTGTTTGTTTGTTTTTCTTATGGAGAGAATGGATTCAATACATTTTATTCTTAGCCTTTTATAAAAAAACTACATACTTCAATCTCAAAAATAAACATCATATACTATTATTTTATTTTTTATTTTTAAAATTGGATATCGGGATAATATTAATTCTTAAGTTTGAGATATGAGGTAAAATGTTTTACCTAAAACAAATATCACAAATAAAAAAAATGATTATCATTGGATATTATGTATTGCATATTTCATTACTTTAGAAACCAAAATCAAACACATTTAATTGATACTTAGTACTAAAAACCAAGAGTTGGATATTTATCTGATAAGGTCTTTTATATTATTATTTTTTTAGAATTTTTTGAAATAAATTATAAATGAATTTACTTTGAATATTATATTTTGAATGTTAATTAAAATTAAAATAATTTTTTTTTCTTCTAAAAAATAGTTGGCATATATGAAAATAGGAATTATATATATAAAAATATTTTTATAATTTTTTACCGAGCAACCGGATCTCGTGTCTAATCAACATAAAAATTTGCGTAAAAGAATAAATTTATGTTAATTCTCTACTATAGCTTGTCTATTTTTGTAACCTAGTTAGTCTGGATATTAAATCCTTAACGGTGTTTCATCCTTAATTCTCTTGACCAACTAGGAATGAAGTCATTGATCCAACACTCATTAAATAGATCAGTTCAAAAACTTAAAAAAAACTAGACAATGCACAAGTCACACATATATATTGCATTTACTCCAAGTTTATATGTCATATAGGGTGACTTATCATCTAATGACCTAGGCCAACTAGTTTAGGATCGATTGAATTTCGTATGGATAAATATAGATGATAAAAAATTTGATAAATGTATATGGATGACTACCAAAAACAGATTTTATATTATGTTGGTTTATTAACAAAAAAATCATGTAAATAATTATATAATAAAAAACAAAAATTCGAAAACAAACCAAAAAATTATAATTTTCAAATTTTGTTTATAACATATTTTGGAGAGGTTTTCACTTTCTTCGTGAACATTTTATACTTATTAACAATAATAATAATAATAATAATAATAATAATAATAATAATAATAATTGGTCATACTTATATTATGATATTTATCTTTTGCTCGGAACTAGAAAAATAAAAAATGTGGTATTTTAATCAATGGATATTTATATTTGATTTATATATTTCACACTAATTTATTAGATAATTAAATTTATATAAAAAGAATACTTTCATTATGTTTATGTTTAGATTTAGTATAAACCATTGAGATATTTATTAATAAAATATAGTTTTTAGCTAAATTAAAAAAAATTGAGTTAGAAATGGAGAAAACAATAAAAAAATAAAAAATTATCAAAACTAAAAAAAAAATTCAAACAACAAACAATGAGCAACAAATGTGAGATAATAAAATCCAATTCTGCTAGTATTAAAAAGCTAAACTAAAAGCCCATTATTTATAAAATATAAAACAAATTAATTATTTATGTTAGAAATAACAGATATTAAGGTTTATAAACTTATAACAGAATTTTCAGAGAAAAATAAATCTTCTCGACGATAGGTCTATGGTTTTGTTTTTATTATTTTTTCTTCTTCATCATCATTTTTATTTTATTTTTTTATTTTATTTGTGATCATGTTTAGTCGCATAAAGTTTTGCCTTCTAGAGTGATTGGGTTTATGTAATTACTTTTACTATAAAATAATATTTATGTTATTACTTTTGTATTTACTTTAATTATTTCAATTATTTACAAGTTCGATTGATTTTTTTGTTAAATTTAGGTTGAGAATGAGAAATGATATCTATCTCCAAACTATATTAATAGGTTAGGTTAAACGAGTGTAACCTGTTTAAATAAGTCCAACTGATAGTTGTAGATGAAGACGAACACCAAGAACAAGGGGTCATGAAATCTGAATTAGCCATCCAAGGAAAAACATCTTGATGATACGACAAACGAAATACCATGTTTTGATATACCATTCATAGATGATTTTTCATACAATGTATACAATATTTGTTTGACGAAGTTGATAAGGATATCGTGCAATGTTGTTGGATTCTACACTAAATCAAAATGTAGGAGATGGTGCTACTAACAAAGTGTAAAGGTGGCTACATCATTGGTAAGTAGATGTTTATATTATTAAACATCAAATATAAGTTATTAGGTAGTTATAATATGAATGCCAGTTGTATATGTTATAAATTGTAGCGCATGAGTATCCTAATTAGGATTTATTTAGTCAGACACATATAGCAGAGGCAGATGTTAGGTACTCGGATTGGGAAAAGAGTACATCGACATCACATATAGTCGTACTGAGTGAATATTATAAGGTCATTCAAATAAAAAATATAGAAAATCCGGAAGATCCAGAAGTATGGTATTTACCACAGTCAGAGTTCTCATACAGACTTAAGATTAGTGTGAGTGATTTAATGGCACTACCGTACGAATGGGACATGGACTTCAAGGTAAATTACACAATTGTAGCTAAGTAGCGTTGGATTTAGAGGTAGCATTTCCCTAGCCTAACATGATAAATTTTACTTACAAATCATATGTTTATTATTTTATCATCTTGGGTTATAAGCCAACACCTTTAAATTTCTAGATTATCAAGGCTTGGATATATAAGATGCATAAAGAAGTAGATTGGCTAGTACCGTTCAAAGGTTATAAAAAAGCGTACCGTTGCAAATACATTGCGATTCAAATTTTTGGGATGGCAACTGTAAGTGCAACTTAATTTAGTACTCATCGTTTTACAAAAAAATTGTTCTTAATTCTTATCCATAATATAGATAAAACTGGCCGAAAAAGGAGATATATCCAAACTTCTTGACAAAGTATTCAAGAAAATGAGGCCCAATACGTATATTGTGTTGGTTCAGGTGTGCCGCATAAACACAAACACAATGAACTACTTGACCTTGTTGGTTATTAATACGGAGAATGAAATTTCTAGAAACTATAATTAACTCTTGTTGTGAAGCAAATTCCCTCAAGACAAGACACGAAAAACTGTCGATGCATTGGTAAAGATTTTTCTAAGCAAACGCATAATGGGTTTTTTCAAATACATCGCAGGATTAATTATCGATAAAATCGCTAAACTAATTTGTTTAAGCTATCAAATTTATTAAATTCCAAACAACTCGCTGCTAGTTTTTCACAGCAAACACATGTTTCTTAGTTAACACAAACCGCATGCTAAACTTGTATAACGAACCATATGTTTTTATTTTCAAACAAATCCCTATTTGCAACTACAAACAAATCGCATGCATAGTTAAAACTAAAAAGATTCCTACTACTATTTTGTCATTTAACATTTGACATATTGTATGAATAAATAATACATACCAAATGTAAGGAATCGATATAAAGTGAAGTATGTAAGAGATATCCCCAGCAAATAGAATGCAACATCGACTGTAGAGTATTTGTTTGCGAATACGCAAAAGACATCATCTATAAAGTGTTTATATAGGAGAAATACAAAGAAGATATGTGGGCAACAACCGAACCACAATTATTTTATCATTTCTTAAATGTTTTAAATACAAACCCAGTTGTAGCTAGTTTGATAGAGTTTTATCCGAATCCGATTTTATTTTTAAAATAAATATATTTGTATGTAATTGTTTACTATTATAGTAAGGGTTTTAATTTTATTTGGGTGTTTAACACTTGCTTGACTGATTTTGTAAGTAATTAATAACTGTAGTGGTAAGATATCTATTATGTATATGGAAATACACCAATATCGAAATGTTAATGTATCAAATAAATCGCACATGCGATACAGTTGCATATTTTGTTAATTAAAATGTGTAACCAATCACGCATGATTACTGTATTACAAGTAAATCTAGCCACAAAGTTAACCAATATCGCATGTTGTATTTTACTAAACAAAATGGCTTGATAACTGGACTTCACACTAAAAATACAACGTAATTTATGTATGGAAATGACAACTACCTATCTTATCACTTCAGTAATTAAACTTAGGTTATTTTATTATTGGTTAATTTATTGCTTGACATGACTAAGGTAGATATTTAATCATGACAAGCATTAAATACAATTTTAAATTGTGATATTGAGATAGATTTTAGGTACAGTTGAGTTTGATTTTTGATTGTAAATAAGACTAACGAGTTATGCCTATTTACATATAAAAACAAAACATGCAAACTAAACTCTTTGTCTTCTAAGACCATGACCCCTTCTCTCCTGACTCTTACAGCTACTCACCCTCCGACGATGAATTTTCTAATGATTCAAAACACTGCTCCGACTACAAATGTAGCACAAAATCCGAGTACTCATCTGATACTTTAAAAGATGGCTCCATATTTTCATTCTTCTTTGAAAATGAGTACGACTATGGTGATTCTTGGTCATTTTAGACAGGAATCTGACCCAAACGAGCTTTCAATTCTCAAAAGAAAAAGAGAGATGTGAAATGATGACGAGTTTGAAGATGTACTAGACTCGGAGGATGTCGAAGACAAAGAGGCCGACGATAATATGGGTACATGCGTTGAAGAATATGATGAATATGATGAGGAAGAATAAGAGGAAGTAGAGGAGTCTGACTCAGAAGACTCTTCTGATGGTTGATTATTATGGTGGTCGATTTATTTATTTATTTAGATTTAAACCTATCAACCCTAAACATGTTGTATTTTTTGTTAGGGTTGAGTTTCTCGACATTTTTAGGGCCATGTATGTTGTTATCAAATATTAAAAAATTGTGATGTTATGTATTGTTTTCTTTCTAAATTGGATGGTTAATTTTGCGAAGCAATCACATTATTGCATTACCAAGAACATGATATATTAGAACTTAACTAAAAATGTGATGTGTTTGATGAAGGTGTCTCGCATCATAGTATGCATTGCAATCACATAGATAATTAAAAAATAAAACGCATGACAAAAAAAATGACTTAACATGTACGATTAAAGCTACCTATTAACATACAAGTGTAGTCATTCCAATACCAAATAACATGCACAATCTAGTAAGACAATGCAATCACAATATTATATTAATTTATAAAATCGCAACCATAAATTTCTAAAAAAATCGAATTATTGATAAACTAACGTGAATCACACTCTCATAAATATCACTATCTTGCAAATTAAGATACCATTGTTAGCTAATAACCAAACTGGAAAATATGTTTTACAGTACAAATTGAAATGTTTTGATATTAAGTAGTAAATTGCAATTCCTAGTAATACACTGAAATCACATGGTTGCGTAACATATTGTACAGTTATCGCAAGTCATAGTGGAACCTCACACGTCCTTCTGTTATGGCCTACTTTCGAACAGCAACACACAACAACTGGCTGGTTGTTATTTCTCATTTGGATGGAATTCATTTTTAGGCCTTCCAGCTTGTCTTTTCATGTTGGGAGAAATGATTTCATGTTAGACCATTTCCGATATTCTGCTTAAACGTCTTCTCATAATCGGGGCATAAGTTAGTGCTCCAGCTCAACCTCTCCGAATAACATCGTGATATGTGACTCATAAGAAAGACTATTTCCCCGATTCAAGAATGGGTAGACTGGACAACTTTTGATCTGTGCGTTAAATGATTCAACTGTAATAGATATCATAACACCATATCCTTTCCCTTTAACGAATGCCTGCGCATACTTATCCTGAGCTAAATTGTCAAGATTGTTTTTAAAATTCTACTACCACCTTCACTTAAAAATTCTGAAAGATAATCATTCAAAAGAACTATCATGGGAGCATAAGCACATTGATTAAACATACATGGTATCCTATTTGTATAATATCGGTTAGTACGCTCTAGGCCACTCCTCAAATTCTGAATGAGATAGAAAATACAGTACGCATGATAAAAAAATTGGATATGCAACAGAAAAAATATTAATAATATCTAAATGGCAGTCCAAAATAAATGTTATATGATGCTCTAACAAATGAGACTTCAGACTCTCCAAAAACCATGGCCAATTTTCAGAATATTCATTACCAATAATACCAAAAGCGACATGAAATATACTTGCAATATCGAAATAGTGAATTGTTCATACATCTCTATCATCATTAGAAGCTAAAACAACATACATAATTATTTTTCATAATAAAGCGCGCCATAATTAACACACACAAATCACACGCCACTATACAAAAGTTCACACCTATCTAGCATGGTTAATAAGATCAATCAAATCGTATGAATGGATCAATCAAAGTTTACGCCGGTATACAAAAGTTTACACCTTTCTAGCATGATTGATAAGATCAAGAAAATATTACGGATGAATAATAAATGAATATCATCTTGATACTTTACCTTACAAATCGAAAGGACAAAAAGATACATATCTCGCGCAGTCTATTACCTCACAAATATCAGGTCCAAATATAACTAAACTCACAAGTATTCTGTATATAATTAAAGTGTGAGACTAACCATTGTTGTAATACTTTGCTACAACATATAACAATAAACCCATATGTTTGGCGGTTAAAAAGGTTTCGTTGATATACAACATCAGACGACATCAACAACGCATGAAGACATTTCCCCAACTAATTCCAAGTGGCAGTCGGTAGTTTTATCACGATTGAAGATTCCTCTCCTTGCTTTCTCTAAAGTATTCCACGAGACACGGCAAGAGATGTCTAAACCGTAGTCTTGTTTCATCGATGATTGTATAATTTTTGTCGTTACCAAATGCATGTCCTAATCGAATCATGAATTTCATCCGTAATCAAATCCAATGTCAAATATATCTTATGTTCTTTGGAGAAAACATGGTCGTATGTATGCCGTTAAACACACCACTTTATCGTCATGAAGCCGATGCTGGAATCAATTGATGCATAAAGTCTCTATTTATATTTTTACGTGAGTCTTTGTTTTCACAATAAGCAGTGATATTACTTATTGTATCATGCATATACTTGAAATTAAAACCATTATCTAAGGCATATCAACATAACGATAACCTTATACCTGCATATCTTCATCAAAAGCTGGACTAACACATGTGATAGCATCAGCTCAACAAGTAGTAGCAAGTAGTCTTTTTTTTTGTTCAGAATTAACTAAACCATTATTATTCTCCCCATTAGTTAGTTGATTATCAGAGAGTTCTCCTAAAATTATGCTAGGAGTAAAAGATATAACTTAGCAATCTACATAAAAAATGTACTGTTACGAATTTTGTTTTGAAAAAAAGAAGAAAACAAGATAAAAATAGAGTGTCACCGTACTACAAATCCTCACCTGACTGAAAAACCACATGAATAAAGATATATGTTGATGAAGAAAGGATAAAACAAGTCAAAAGCACAAAACGTTCATGCAGAAATCACATGAAATCAAGAAACCAACATAAGCAGCCACATACAAATTTCGATTGTTAGTAGGTGGTTCACAGTGGTCTGCAATCCACGATGAACTCTTACTATCGTAGTAGGTAGACTCAACGTCCTAGTACTCCGATCGCCTAAATTTATATTTTTAAAAATCGTTGTTTTTAAAAATTCGGTATTTTGTTAGGGTATGAAAAGAAGGAGACATGTGCTTACAAATTCAAATGTTTAAAAGATCTAATTGAGATAAAAAAAATTGAATCATTAAAAAAAATAAACTTATATAATTAGTAGAAGATAATTAAAAATTAAAAAATTATTAAATATTAAATGAGAATTATTTGTTCGCGATAGATCTGAGTTAAGCATAAATAATAGTTTGTTAGATATTATTTTATTCGGTCGGATTCCGCATTCTATATTCGTACCTAAAGTAGTAAAAAACAATTTTATTTGTAGATAATATTAAAAATAACTAAATAAATTACCATTATTAACTATGCTGAAAGATAAAAGAGTTAGGGTTGTTAGATGTTTTCTCTCGCTATGAAAATATAGTAGGTGACAATAATTAAAAAGAGCGTGTTTCTAACTTTCTATCTATTTATCATAAATAAAAATTGTTTATGTTATATAATCTATTATGTGGTACACCAATTCACCCGTAATACTAAAATTTTGTTTATTTATTTTTCAAAACTATCTATATATATAGTGAGACGTACGTCTGATCCTTAAAATTCAAAACAAACTATAATTTTGATATATATAAGGGTGTCTAATATTTTTTTTCCGAAGAAACTCGCAGTCGCTATTCAGAGTGCAATGAGTGCGCATAGGATAAACCATCCGTCTGACGCAATAACATGCAAACCAACGTCCGAAAGTAAACCACACAAAGTGACATGCTCAGTCGAAAAAACCGAAAAAGCGTCGAACTCATGACCTTTATCATAAAGATGCCTTACTCAACCAACTCGACTACCCATTCGGAACCGGTGTAAAGGAACCAGTGTATTATGTTTTGTGCAGTTTTGGTGGGATTTATGGTTCATATATTAATCCAGTCAAACAAAGTTTTTTTAACCAAAAATATTTTATCAAAAAACAAATTTAAAATGTTTTAAATTTTAATATTAAAAGTTGTTGTTTTTAGAATGTTTTATAATAGCGCGTTTTATTTTTTTCTTTTAATTGTGTGGTTTTGGATTATTTTCTATACAAATAGAAAATAATTTTGAATAGACCGTTTAAGTTCAAATTTTGATTTAGGATTCGAAATTTCAAGCCATCTCTTTTTATTTTAATTTCTATTTCCATCACTGCTGAGCTAGCTATGCGAGTCCATAATTTTTGTTTTTAATGCATTTTCAATGGTTTTAGATTAGGGATTACTTTGAAGTCTTGTATCGGTGGCTTATAATCCTTAGCTCAGGAATAAAATTGAAAGAATACTGAAATGAAAAAAATTGTATGCGTTAATAAATTGATAAAATTGACAGCATTTAAATAAACTTTACACAAATTTTTTAAAGTTTTGGTCTAACTCAATAAAGGGCTTTTAATGAAAGTTAATACACATAAAGACTTGGTCTAACCCACTAAATAGCTTTGAATGAAACAAATATAAAATAAAACTTTTAAAGTTTAGCACCCTCCCTTAAACTGAAATCTGCAGATATCAATTTAAAAGAAAAAATTAACCCTATAAAAAAACTATTTTAGGGATGTATGTGAACAAAATCCAAAGTAAACCACGCAACTTCACAAATGTAGCCAACTTGAGAGGCTTGGTTTGTATATCTGTAACTTGGTCTTCACTTCGAAAATAAACCACTTTGATTGTTACATTATTACTGAGATCTCTTAAAAATTAATATTTCACATAAATATGTTTACTTATTCCGTGTAGCATATGATTCTTGAAGAGTTTGATTGTTGAGCTGCTATCACAAAAAACTATTGTAGATTCACTTGCTTGAACTGAAGTTCTTCAAGAATTCTTCTCAACCAGACAGCTTGATAAGCACAAGCTGTTGCAACAATAAATTCATCTTTTTTAGTTGATAAGGTGACAATTTGTTGTTTTTTAGAAGATCATGAAATAACCGAGTTCCTAACATAAAAACATAGGTTGAACTGCTCATTCTATCGTCTTGATCTCCTACATAATCACCGTCAGTAAACCCAAACAATTCTAATTTTTCACCCTTCTTGTACAATAACCCAAAATCTCTAGTTCATTGCAAATAACGAAGGATTCTCTTGGCATCTAACAAATGTATTTATGTTGGATTCTCCATATATATACTTATTAAGATCACATAATAAATTATATCAGGTCTTGTTACAGGTAAATACATCAAACTGCCAACAATTTGCTTGTAAAGTGTGTCGTATACCTTCTTTCCTTCATGATCTTTGTTTAGCTTCAAGCCAAAATCAGTTGGAGTGCTTACAAGATTGCAATCCTTCATTTGAAACCTATCCAAAACGTCTTGCACATACATTTTATGAGATATAGAAGTCCCATTAGCTGATTGTACTACTTATATGCCAAGAAAATAATGCATCATACCATAATCAAACATTTCAAATTAAATCATCATGGATTTTTTTGAATTTTTTAAATATGACACTATCATTTTCAGTAAATATGAGATCATCTACATATACAAAAACAATGAGTGGTTTCCCCTTATCTCCAATCTTAACAAAAATGTCTTCTCATTTGGACATTTTTGGAAGCCTTCTTTTAAAAAATAAGCCTTAATGCAACTATACCAAGCTCGTGAAGCTTGTTTTAAGCCATACAAAAATTTCTTTAATCTATAGACTTTATGCTCATTTCCAATCTTAATATGACCAACTGGTTGTTCTACAAATACTTGTTCATCCAACTTTCTATGCAAAAATGCCGATTTGACATCTAGCGGAAAAATAGGCAAAAAATCATGCGCCACCAATGTGATCACCAATTTGATTGTATCATGTCTTGCAACAGGGGCAAAAACTTATGTATAGTTAATCCAATAATCTTTCTTATATCCCTTATCTACCAAACACGCCTTATACTTTTCAACTTGAACATTGTCTTTTAGTTTTGTTTTGAAGATCCAGTTTACACCAATGGTTTTGTGCCCTTTTAAAAGATCAGTCAGCTCCCATGTATTTTTTTTTTCAATAACACTAATTTCATCATCCATCATCTTCCGCCATTTTTATTCTTTCAGAGTATTTTTAAAGGTGGTAGGATCACAATATGAAAATAAAGCAAATTGGGTGATTGAATCATCAATTTCAGTTGCCTCATAGTCTTCCATCCATGCAGGCCTTCTTCAAATTTGAAGAAGAGATTATGCAGCTACATTATTAGCTTTTTATGCTTCATCATCAATTTCAGTTACCTCATAGTCTTCCATCCATGCAGGCCTTCTTCGAATTTGAAGAAGAGATTATGCAACTACATTATTAGCTTCTTATGCTTCATCATTAGCTTCGACTACTGTTGGCAAAATTTCAGCAGTTTTTGGAGTTGCTTCTGATGACTTTTCATGCATAAAGGCTGCTGGAGTTGGTTCGCTTTCAGAATCATTGTCAAAGGTAATAATTGAGTAGTTTTCTTCCAATTCCAATCCATAGTGTTTTCTTCATCAAAGAAAACGTCTCGGCTTGTCATAATTTTATGAGTTAACTAGATTAAACAATTTATAAGCTTTGGACGTTTCACTAACACAAGAATAATACATTTTCCTCTTTATCATCAAGTTTCTTCATTTTCTCATATGGGACATGAGCATAAACAATGCACCTAAAAATTATAATAATAAACATATGGTTTCCTTCCACTCCAAACCCCCTATGGCGTTATATTTTAAAGAACATATGTACGACTTTCGTTCAAGATATGAATACGCCAATTTACTGCATCAGGTCAAATTTGTTTTGGAATTCTCCTTCTTGCCAACAAGCTTCTCACCATATTGAGAATGGTTCTATTTTTTGTCTCTGATACACCATTTTGTTGTGGTGTATAAGCAACTGTTAACTCTTTTCGAACACTGTGAATCTAAAAAAAAACTTTAAATTTGGTTGAGAAATATTCTCCACCACGGTTTGTTCGAAGGGTCTTAATGGTCTTTCATTTTTTTTATTTTCCACACGAGTCTTGAAGCCTTTAAATGCACAAAGAGCTTCTGACTTTTTCTATAAAAAATAAACCCAAGTTTTTTGAGTATATTCATTAGTGAAGGTAATTAAGTATCTTTTACCTCTGCTAGAAATGGGTGTTATCGGGCCACAAATATCAAAATCAATTAGCTCCAAAACTATTTTTTCTCGCCATGATTTTCCTTGGGTAAATTGAGAATGATGTTGTTTGCCAACAATACATTCTTTACAAACTTGGGTTGGAATACTAATACGAGGAAGACCTGTCACCATATTTTTATGTTGAAGGGTCTTCAATCCACCAAAACTCAAATGTCCCTAACAAAAATGCCACAACCAAGAAGGATCTTTTACTTCAGTTACCAGGAAATTTTGCACACTTTCAATCTTTAATGAAAACAACTTATTTGAACTCATTGGCACAACAATAATAACTGCTATAGTAGGATCATAAACAAAAATACGAACACTTAACAAATTATTTTTTAAGTCAGCAACATAAAAAGCATTAGAGATTATTTTCACAAAACCAATCTTGGTTCTTATCTCAATATTACCCTTTTCCATTACCTTCATAGTGGAACAATCACCAAAACTTACTCTAGAATGAAAGTTTTCATTTAAATAAGAAAAAGAATACTTACTTCCACACATGTGGTTACTGCAGCCCATATCCACATATCAAACATCAGACTCGAATTTCTGATTAGCTTGAACAATCATCAACAGAGTTTATACTTTTTTATTTTCGGTAAAATTTGATTATTTTTTATTTTCTTTGTCATTAGGAACCTTAGTATAACATTCAGAACGATAATGACCAAATTTATGACATCTAAAATGCTTTACCTTGGATTGTTCAAAATGTTGATATCGTCTTTTGTCTCTGTCTGAAAAATTATCACTATTAGTTTTAGAATACATGTTTCCATCTTTATTTCCTTGGAATCTATGTCCTCTACCTTTGCGTCTACCTCTTCTTCTAAAGTTTGAGAAATTAGTATAAGTAGAAGCCTTTAAAGCTTGCTTTTTTGAAGTTGAAGTGCACTTCATCTTTTGTTCATGGACCAACAATGAGCTTTGTAGTTCATCAAGAGAGAATGCATCTATATCTTTTGATTCTTCAATTGAACACACGATATAATCAAAATTTGGTGTCATGGAACGCAATATTTTATCCACAATGGTAACATCATCTTTCTTCTCACCATGAAATCACATTATGTTGCTGATCTCTATAGTCTTGGCATAGTCTTGGCACAGTAGATGGTAACAGATTCTCCATCACTCTAGTGGAGCCTTGATATTTTTCGCCATGGAATCTCAAATATCTTTGAAAGTAACTTTGCTACAATTGTTTTCAAGTTGAGCCGAGTAATTGTATGAAAAATGTACTTTTTTACCTTCAAATCTTTTAGCTTTTTTGCTTCCAATTCTGTTTTCTCGACATCCGTAAATACAACACCTTATGCTAATTCTGCTACTCCAAAAACAACAACCGTCCAATATTCTTTGGACGGTGACCATCAAATCGTGGAATAGATGGTTGTACAAAATTGTCGGAAGCCATCATGTTTATTTATTTATTTTTTCAAAAAAAACCAGCTCTAATATTACTGTTAGATCGAGAATAAAATTGAGAGAGAGAAAATTTAAAAAAAAAATTATATGCATTAATAAATTGATATAAAAAACAATATTTAAATAAGCTTTATGGGGCAATTCCTAAAATTTTGATCTTACCCACTAGCTACCTTTAATGAAATTAATTTAAAATAATACGTTTAAATTTTAACACTAATACCGCCGTTAAAACGAGTGACATAACACTGTCGTACTATTCAACTAACTGTTCTGATTCTCTCATCCTCGAGTTTTCAAATGCTCTTCTAAAGCTTTGACAAATTATAATTCTCGCCCTCATGTTACCTCTAGATTCATTAAGACAAAGAAACTGCCATTTTGCATAATTAATCATAAGTATGAAACAAGTCTCGAACTAATATATATATATATATATAAAGCGTCAACAATGATAGCCAAAAACAGCCCATGACATTTAAAATTAAAGAAGTAAAACAAAAGATAGTGGAATGGACTCTCAAATTCAAATAGAAACAGACTTCATAAAGTCCATATCTGTAACCAAACCAAGCAGTGTCTTGGGTGCGAGACGCACATGTATCTCAATGCTCCCTTCTTCTTTTCCCGGAAATAGCATTAGTCTTCCGTTAGTCGTATTTCCGGGACCTGTTCGAACAGCCACTGGTTTTCCCCAGCCAAAATCATTTCCATACACATTGAACCTGGGAGAGCTCAATACAAGCAAATCGTCGTTTTGACGATCACCGAGACTTATCAAACTTGGGCTCTTAACCCACTTTTCCAGGTTTTTGTTCACTTCAAGGTTTCTCTGCGAAGCTACAGCTTCGTTTAGCAACAATGCTGCATGGCCTAGTCCATTTTCTAATAGCTTAGCAGGCGTGGTGGTTGCCGAGACAACGTATACTAAGCTGCCAAAGTATTCTTCTGGTAGTGGAGGCTGGACTCTGTGCCTCATGTTCATTGATATCCTGCAACCAAATATTTCTACATTAGTTGTGCTGTAATTTAGATCTACGGTCTTATGCCAGACGCACGAGGACTGACTAGGTGGTCCTTTCCACACGCAAGGATAACCTTCAATATAAATCAGTTGTTCTATGGTTATATTTAGGGATTGTGCCAAAAATCATCTACTCTACCTGCAACTGATCTCTTGGTTGGGCTCCAAGTGACGGTGACGAGTTATTGATCTCCAGAATTGAGCTAAAACAGCTTGAAGTGATGAGATACGATTCATCTTCATTTCGAGGTTAGCTTTTGCTTTAAGCTCTGCAATGTCATCTCTCCTGAAGATGAAAACCTTTTCATGCATTTCTTGAAACACAGAAACACTAGTTTCCTTAGGGAACGAATAAGGAATCCGTATTGGACACATTATGTCATCCAAAAACCAACTTTTAAAGACCAACTGTTTCGTCAGTCCAATTTTCGAATCCGAATCCCTCGACATCTCAGACCATGTGTTGATGAAATCCCAATACGAAGTGCCATCGGCGACCAGATGATTGATGCTGAAACCCATAAAAACACCATCAGTCAGCTCTGTTACTTGCACTGCAAGCAAGGACTGGGAGACCCCTTGGCACATTGGAATCTTATTCATTGAGAAAAACAAGTTCAAGAAACTCGGTATACGATCTGTTTCAACAATATCAGCAATTCCAACCCCATCAAGCGAGGCGTGGACAAACTTAACCCCAGAAGAATTATCGCACGCAATGTAGAAAGAATCGGTGTTATCGTCATTTTCAACCCTGACAATGCGGCCAGCAAAGGGATAAAAAATAGCCAAGGACTTTGAGAGAGAGATTTGTAAGTGTTTGATAATGTCGGAACCAAATTCTTTAGGTTTGGAAAATAAAAGACCTCTTTGTGTATAATCAGAGAAAAGAAGTTGAAGATTCCATGGAGTTAGGTCAATTCTTTGAGGGCCTTGGTTGGTAGTATGTGGTTTAACAAGTTGTGTTGAGATCAAATGAATATTCGCCATTTTCTTTTATATTGGTGACGGAAATGAAACGGGACGCTCTATATATATATATATATATATATATATATATATATATATATATATATATATATATATCTTGATGATAGGTATATATACAGTCTTTTAAGTAGATCTACAAGCTCTAATATTCAAATCATAACGTGGTTAGCATTACCTAATATTCAAAGCATAACGTGGTTGCTGCATGCTATATATATTATCATTTGTTTTTCGAATAAGATAAGATAGTTAAATTATCGACAAAAAAAGATATTTTATAATTATAATATTTAAATCATAACGTGGTTAAGGATACCTGGCTGCATGTTTTTTTTAAAGAGGGGAACCGCAGCAGCTACTCAGAGTGCAATGAGCCAGAAGGTAAACCACACAATGTGGCAGATTCAGCCGAGAAAGGGTATGTAGAGAAACTCGAACTCATGGCATTTTGTCATAAGAATACCATACTTAACGCTATATATATATATATATATATATATATATATATATATATATATATATAGGTATATATACAGTCTTTTAAGTAGATCTACTTCATATAAGCTCTAATATTCAAATCATAACGTTGTTAGCATTACCTAATATTCAAAGCATAACGTGGTTGGCTGCATGCTATAAATATTAGCATTTGTTTTTCGAATAAGATTAGATAGTTAAATTATCGACAAAAAAGATATTTTATAATTATAATATTCAAATCATAACGTGGTTAAGGATACCTGGCTGCATGTTTTTTTTTTTTTTTTTTTTTCGGAGGGAACCCGCAGCCGCTACTCAGAGTGCAATGAGTGCGCACAGGGTAAACCCTCAGTCTGACGCGATAGCCTGCAAACCAACGTCAGAAGGTAAACCACACAATGTGACAGGCTCAGCCGAGAAAGCGTATGTAGAGGGACTCGAACTCAGGACCTTTTGGTTATAAGAATACCGTACCCAACCAACTCGGCTACCCCTTGGAGGCCTGGCCGCATGTTATGTATATATTAGCATTTGTTTTTCGAATAGAATAATACTAGTTATATACCTCTGCACCAAAAATAATTATCATAAGTTATAATATATTTAAATCATAGCGTGGTTAAGGTTACCTGGCTGCAGGGGGTGACAAACGGTTTGAACCGCGAACCATCAGAACCATTTAACAGATAACTACGGTTTGCGGTCCTGGCGGGTTGTGGTTCTGCCGGTTTACTTTTTATGCGGTTCTGCCGATTTGCGGTCGTGCCGGTTTGCAGTTCTAATGGGTCAGTTTCGCAGTTAAACAACTAGCTCAAACCACCAGACAAACCGTTTATGAAACATTTATCAAAATATTCTATAATGTTATTTAAAATTAATTTGTAACTGTTAATTGAATCTAATTTCAATAATTGAGATATGTACCATATAAACGAGTTAATTATGCTACTCAATCTATTTTAATTTAAATATGTTATCATTTTAACCGAAATTTTATAATCAAGCAATTACATTCTAAAAAAATAATTGTAATTTGATTTTGATATGTTTGATTATATTTATGTATTTAAAATATTTTATTTAATATTAGGTAGATATTAAATAAAATATATACATCTAATTGTATTTTGATTACAACTTTCAATATTTGTAAAAATATAAAAATAAAAATTTGATTGTCTTCAGGGAAATTGTACTTAAAGTACCCACTCAACTATTCAATTGTCACTTACCACCCAAGGTTTGATCAATTGTTACTTAATACCCATCTCAACTACCTTATTGTCACTTACAACCTAATTTTATTTTAATACCCTAACTACCCTTAACCCACTATATAAACCTTATTTTCTGTTTTCTTTCTATTTTTTCTAGCTTTTTGAAGATTTGAATTTGTTAGCCGCTCTAACCACCTAACCCTACCAACCACCACGAGCTGGGTTGAAATCACATTTTCCGGTGATCGGAATGTGCTAAAGGTTTGTTTCTTTATGTAAGTTGTTGTGTTAGACCTGTCTAACCTCTATTTTATACGTACAGGAGTTGATCGTCGCTTTTTGGAATCTTATAGCTTATAAGTAATCGTGTTGCGAGCTTTTTAGGTAATTACCTACCGATTTCGAAGTTTTTTATTCGTTTTCTCTGTTGGAATAGGTTCTATTCTGGTGTTTTTAGATGCCATTGCCTGATTTCGAGCTTTTCTCTGTTTTTTTTTGTTATAGTGATCTGTTATTGTTTAGTTAATATTGTTCGTTATATAGTTCGTTATATAATTTGGTAGTGCTTTAGTTTTGTCTTGAATGTGTAGATTACGAGTTTTTAGGTCAGTTAGAGTATTGTATTTCGAAAAAAATATCAGGACCGGTGTTACATAGAAATATCAGGACAGGATGCGAATAATGTCAAAAGTATTGTGTTTCTCAAAAAAGTATATTATTTATCTGTCTCGTTCACCTTTTTATACTACTTTGTAGCAGTTACAGCAATTAATATTACAATATTTATTTTCCTAAAGTTTACATAGACTATAGACTATTGACTATAAAATCTTTGACTAAATAAATGTACTAAATATATATTATACTAAATATATATTATACTAAATAAATTAGATATTAATCTAATTTATTTTCTGTAACAAATAACTCTATGTAGATATACACAATTCGCAAGATAGGATGCGAATTGGTGCAGTAAATAATCTGCACAGTTTTTGTGACTAATAACAAATATCAGGACTTTATTACCTACAAATATCAGGACAAGATGCGAATAGATAGTTGTAGGTATACACAATTCGCACCTTAGGATGCAAATTGTTTGATGCAGTAGTAAATATTTTGCACCTAGTTTTTGAGACTAATAACAAATAACTTGTATTGTCCAGGTTAAGAGATGTCTAAATCACGAGTTTGTATTTTTAAATATGGTCACTAAACTGCAATTGTGCCTTTCACGGAGTTTGAAAGCTTCATATCCAAGCTTATGTAGAGAACACATGGGAGGAGCTTGCCACAGGTGAGTACCTAATTACTTACTCCTGCGGGGATCACAATAATTGTTTATTTAATAACCAGAGTGATTTTGTTGGGTTGGTGTTATATCTTGATTTGGAGCGTTTAAAACGGGTTAGTTTTCTCATAGAACACCACGTCTTCGATAAGGGTTATGGTAATAAAAGTTCTGTTGATAAGAGCTCTGGTGGTAAGCGTAAAGAGCGTAGCTTGGTTTTGGGAGAACCATCTCTTGATCAAATAGTTAGCGGGGAGAGTAGTAACGGTTTAGTTAATTCTGATCAGAGGAAAAAACAACTTGCTACTGCTGGTTGGGCTGATGCTATTACAGGGGTGGGTCAAGCTTTTGAAGAAGGTGCTGCCGGTCTGAGGGTATCCTTGTGCAAGTTTGCGTTAGAGCATGGTTTTTCTTTCAAATACCTGCACAACACAACAAATAAGATCACTGCTTATTGTGAAAATAAGCTCACAAGTGGGTGCAAATGGAGGGTTTATGCATCTATTGACTCAAGCACCGGCCTTATGACGATAAAGAAGCATTTCCCGTACCATACTTGCACTCCTGTTTTCTCCCAGAAGCATAAGCATAAGCGGCACATGCATTTGACATCAGATTTGATTGCATAGGAAATTCAGGATTCTCTCCGGACCTGCCATTCGTTGACAGCCAAAACCATACAATCGACTGTCAAACAAGATTACGGTCTTGATATCTCTTATCGTTTGTCATGGAATGCTTTAGAGAAGGCTAGGAGGGGAGTTTTTGGAGATAGTTCAAGTTCTTTTAGTTTACTAAGCGGATACTTCAAACGCTTGAAGAGCCGGGATATTACTTCAGACTGCTAGTTGGAGTTGTCAGCTGGAAACCGATTCAAGCGCTGTTTTGTAGCATTCGGTTCGTCCCTTAGTGGTTTTCATTCATGCCGTCCAATGTTGTTTGTCGATGGAACCCACTTATATGGCAAGTACAAGGGTACATTGCTCACTGCTGTAGCAAAGGACGGAAACAACGGTTAGTTACATTTATATAGTTAATGAACGATGTTTTGTGTGAAAATGCTGATGTAATTCGCAGCAGGTGATGCGAATTAAGCAGGGTTGTGATCCTCACATTTCGCAATTGAGGCTGCGAATTAGGTATTATGCTGAGTAAACTGTACTTACATCGCAGCTTGAGTTAGGTATTATTTAAAGTTTCCACAAGCTACGAATTCACATAACAAGTTGCGAACTGTTTGCATGATCAATTAAAATGTCACACACATTTCGCATGACAAGCTGCGAATTGTTCCAGGACAGCATGCGAATTGTTTACAATTTTTAAACGTTTGCATACTGTTGTAGTGTTTATTTGATCTGCCTTTTTCCAGGACTATTCCCTGTTGCTGTTGCTGTAGTTAGCATTGAAGATTGGGACAATTGGATGTGGTTTTTGGGGTGTTTGAAACCACATTTGCTGGATCGCCAGATCACATTTATTTCAGACCGTCATTCTGGTATTGTTAATGCTGTTTCTGTCTTGTATCCAAACTGCTATCATGCGTACTGTTATTTCCATCTCATGCAAAATTTGAGAGCCAAACTGGAACATACTAACAGGGAGTATAAAAAAAAGATGTTGAGTTTCTTCCACCGTCTTGCTTATGCTCCCAGTCAAGAGCTTTTTAAAGAGATACTAACAGGTTTTTTATGTGAAGGTGGTGAGAGAATGAGTGATTTTCTTGCAAATTTACCCCCTGAAAAGTATGCGCAGGCTTACGTAAAAGGGAAGCGATACGACTCTATGGCTTCTACCGCAGCTGAATCGTTTAACAATCAGATTAAAAAATATTACGGCTTACCAATTGTTGAGTTTATTGATTGGATTAGAGTCTTGCTTATGACTCAGGTTTCACGGAGATACGAAGAAGGTCTCAGCTGTAGTACTAATTTGGTTCCCGAGTACGAGAAGAAGCTAAAGCAGAATGTTGACATGTGCCAAAGTTGGGTAGTACGTAAGTCCTCTTCCGCCATGTTCGAAGTCTTTTCGACTCTTGTGGCTGTTGTTAATATGTTGGATTTCAAATGTTCATGCGGATCATGGCAACAAGAGTGTTTTCCATGTGCTCATGCTCTAGCGGTATTACAATACACCGACCAAGATCCATTGACTGTAATAGAACCCTTCTTTACGGTTAAGAATTACAGGGAAAGTTACTCTTTCAGCATACCAGCTATAACTGATTTCGGCGAAGGGTCCAGCGCTAACGATCCTTCTTTTGTTGAAGTTCTGCCTCCGAACGTTAAGAGACGCTCCGGAAGGCCTAAGAAAAAGCGAATCCCTTCTAGAGGAGAAATCTCAACCAAGAAGTTAAGGTGTGGCCGATGTTCGAAATCAGGCCATAACCGGAGGACTTGTGATGTTCCAGTTTAATGACATTTATTTTTTTAGCATAGTTATTGTTCTGTACAGCAAACTAGACATTTGTACATTCCTGTGTTTTTGTATTTGCTACTATTGGAGTTGTGATCATTTCGCATCATGTGCTGCGAATTATGTACAATACGCATACATATTTGTTACAAACATCTATCAGGATTACATGCGAATTATGTACAATTATGTGAAATTTTAACAGGGTGCGAATCATTGGTAAAATCATATCAAACATTTATCTTATCTTACGTTTCGCATGATAGGCTGCGAATTAGGGCCAGAATTGTGATGTGAATGGAGTTCAGTTAAGAGTCCTGATATTTGTCATGTGATAAGCTGCGAATTGTTATTTAATAAAATACCAGGATATTCAGTAAGGTTGAAAATGAGTAATATAGCAGGTTAACATGCGAATGATGTACAAAATATATTTGGATTACAAAAAGGAGGATTACAAGTTGGATTACAAACATCTATAAGGATTACATGCGAATTATGTAAAATTATGTGAAATTTTAACAGGGTGCGAATCATTGATAAAATCATATCAAACATTTATCATATCGTACGTTTCGCATGATAGGCTGCGAATTAAGGCCAGAATTGTGATGCGAATGGAGTTCAGTTAGGAGTCCTGATATTTGTCATGTGATAAGCTGCGAATTGTTATTTAATAAAATACCAGGATATTCAGTAAGGTTGAGAATGAGTAATATAGCAGGTTAACATGCGAATGATGTACAAAATATATTTGGATTACAAAAAGGAGGATTACAAGTTGGATTACAAAAAGGAGGATTACAAAATATATCCAGAAACTAACAACTGTTTACACATATCACTACAAGCTACTGGTGCTAGTTGTTGGGCTCTTCCTATGTGGGAGTCCAATTATCATATGGGCTAAGCCCAATTTGGATAACACATAGGATTTTTGTTTATGTATAAATATATATTTATACAGTGTCTTTCTGAGATGAGCATCATATTCTATAGCGCAGTTTTTAAGAGAAAAAGGTGATCCGAGGCGGAACTTTGTGCTTTCAATCGGACTGTCTCCGGTTGTCCGATCGGCTTCAATTTTGGTGAGAAGGCTCGTCTACTTGTGCTCTACAATCTGTCCAGAGGGTTTTTGATTTGGAGTCATCTAAGTGTGTTTTTCGAGCATCTTCTTCTAACTGCGTTTTGGGGATATTTCAGTGAGTTTTCTGATTTTGGTTCATTATCTTGTGTATTGGGGTTGTGTATGAAGTTTTCATACTTCTTGTGGCGTATGCTCTAGTTTTATCTAGAGAATAGTTTTGTAACCCATCTTCTGATAGTGAATATTTGGTTGGACTCCGAAATCAGTCCCGTGGTTTTTACTTCCTACACTGGGAAGGTTTTCCACGTAAAAAGTGTTCTGTGTTGTTTGCGTTTATTTTATTCAGACTTGATATTTTTTGGGATCGTTATCTCTATCATACTTGATACAAGAAAGAAGATTTTGTTTTTACTTATATTTCTTGTCAAAGTGGTATCAGAGCCAGGTTGTGTACTTGTCTTGTATCAAATATGGAGGTGAATACAAGCAGAATGGTGACGATGAATGGTTCAAATTATCATATATGGAAATCGAATATGGAAGATCTTCTTTATTTTAAAAGTTTTCATTTACCAGTGTTCGGTGATGAAAAACCTAAAGATAAGTCTGATGCAGAATGGATAATTATTCATCGACAGGTTTGTGGCTTTATTCGGCAATGAGTTGATGATAATATGCTGAATCATGTTGTAGACGAAACAGATGCAAGTAAATTGTGGAGTAAACTTGAGGAGTTATATGCTCGGAAGACAGGAAATAGTAAGTTACTTTTGTTCAAACAGCTGATGTATTTAAGGTATCAAGATGGATCACCTCTTACAGATCACTTGAATACCTTTCAAGGCTTGATTAATCAGTTGGCTGCTATGGGTATCAAATTTGATGACGAGGTTTTGGCGTTATGGTTGCTTGGTTCGCTGCCAGACTCATGGGATACTTTCAGAATGTCTCTTTCTAATTCAGCTCCTGAAGGCAATATCTCAATGGCATTAGCTAAAAGTAGTATGTTGAATGAAGATATGAGAAGAAAAACAGTTGGCTTCTCTTCACATTCAGAAACTCTAGTCGTTGAGAAACGTGGTAGAAATGAAAATCGCGGTTGGAAAACTAGAGGTAAAAGTAGAAGCAAGAGTAAGTCTAATAAATTTGCAGATTGGGAGTGCTACTACTGTCATGAGATCGGGCACACTAAGAATTTTTGTCCTAAGTTGAGAAAGAAGAATAATTTTGGGAAATCTAATAATGGTAAAGAAGAAAAGAATAAGGAGAAAAATTATGATGAAAGTGGTGACGAGAAACATGTTGCTACAGTTTCAGATAGCTACTTCGTTGTTATTGATAATGCTGTTGTGAATTCTGTGTCTGATGAAAATGGTTGGGTAGTTGACAGTGGTGCTACAATTCATGCCACTTCTCGTAGAGAATTTTTCTCATCTTACACCTCTGGTGACTTTGGTTCTGCAAAGATGGGAAATAATGATTTGTCTAAAGTGGTTGGTATTGGTGATGTTTATCTAGAAACAAGCATGGGTGCAAGATTGATTTTGAAGGGTGTTAAACATATACCCGATCTTCGATTGAATTTGATATCTACAGGGAAGCTAGATGATGAAGGTTATTGCAGTATTTTTGCGAATGGGCAGTGGAAACTTACTAAGGGCTCGTTGGTTGTGGCAAGAGGACAAAAATATTCAGCCCTCTACATCATGTCTGCAAGGGTGTCTGCTGAGAAAATCAATGTTGTTAATGATGAAGCAATGCTTGATTTATGGCATAAAAGACTCAGTCACATTAGCGAAAAAGGATTAGATATTCTGAGGAAGAAACAGTACATTCGTGGGATACACAAAGCTCATTTAAAGAAATGCGTACATTGTTTGGCTGGAAAGCAGAATAGAGTATCTTTCAAGAGCTCGGCTCCTTCAAGAAAACCAAGTTTGCTTGACTTGGTACATACTGATGTTTGTGGTCCTTTCAAAACGAGAACACTTAATGGTTGTTTGTACTTTGTTACCTTTGTTGATGATCATTCCAGGAAAGTTTGGGCTTACACTTTGAAAACAAAAGATCAAGTGTTAGATGTCTTTAAGTAGTTTCAAGCTTCAGTTGAGAGACAGACTGGGAAACAATTGAAGTGTGTTAGAAGTGATAATGGGGGAGAATACATTGGTCCTTTTGATGATTATTGTAGACAGCAAGGTATTCGGCATCAAAAGACACCTCCCAAGACCCCTCAGTTGAATGGCGTAGCGAAGAGACTAAACCGAACATTAATTGAAAGGGTAAAATGTCTTCTTTCACAATCACAACTCCCTAAATACTTTTGGGGTGAAGCTTTGAATACAGTGGTACATGTCTTGAATCTTAGTCCTTCTGTACCTTTAGATGGAGATATCCCAAATAGAGTTTGGACTAGTAAAGATGTTTCTTATGATCATTTGCGTGTCTTTGGGTGCAAAGCTTATGTGCATATTCCTAAAGATGAGAGATCTAAACTCAATTCGAAGACAAGACAGTGTGTATTCATTGGTTATGGTCTTGATGAGTTCGGCTACAGATTTCATGATCCAATTAATAAGAAACTTATTAGAAGCAGAGATGCCGTGTTTATGGAAGATCAGATAGTTCATGATATTGATAAGAGTCAAAATTCAGCGCCTATGTCTGAGAATGACTTGGTAGATTTGGGGCATATTCCGCTTGCACATACTCCTACGGAAGTTGAAGAAAATTCGGATGGTGACTCACCTGCTTCCAGAGGTTCACATATTTTTGATACTGGTGATCATGATAATGATTTCGTGGATGAACAAGTGAATGAAGAAGATATTGAACAATTTGAAGTTCCAACGCGGAGATCTACTAGAGATAGACAACCCTCTACTAGATATCCTTCTGATCAATATATTTTGTTAACCGATGCAGGTGAGCCTGAGTGTTATGATGAGGCTATTAGTGGTGTATGTAAAAATCAATGGATTGAAGCGATGAATGAAGAGATGCAATCACTTCATGAGAATCATACATTTGAGTTAGTGAAGATACCTGAAGGGAGAAAAGCCTTGAGTAACAAGTGGGTGTATAGGTTGAAGCAAGATGATAGTTCTCTGAAACCTCGGTACAAAGCAAGATTGGTAGTCAAAGGCTTTGGTCAGAAAAAAGGTATTGATTTTGATGAAATATTTTCTCCAGTTGTAAAAATGTCTTCTATTCGTGTGGTTCTAGGCATTGCAGCGAGTCTAGACTTGGAAATTGAGCAAATGGATGTAAAAACAGCATTCTTGCATGGTGACTTGGAAGAAGAGATTTTTATGAAACAACCTGAAGGTTTTGTGGTTGAAGGAAAAGAAGATTATGTATGCAGACTAAAAAAGAGTCTATATGGTTTGAAGCAAGCTCCGAGACAGTGGTATCAGAGTGCTATTCATCTCGTGAAGAATTCGTCATTTCACTCAAAGTCGAAACATATTGATGTGAGATATCATTGGATTCGAGATATTCTTGATGCTAAACTAATGGAGGTTGATAAAGTTCATACAGATGATAATGGGTGTGACATGATGACAAAGGCTTTGCCTAGGGGAAAGCTTGAACATTGTAGATTGATCGCCGGGATGACGAATCCTCCCACATAGTCGTGAGGGGGAGATTTGTTGGGCTCTTCATATGTGGGAGTCCAATTATCATATGGGCTAAGCCCAATTTGGATAACACATAGGATTTTGGTTTATGTATAAATATATATTTATACAGTGTCTTTCTGAGATGAGCATCATATTCTATAGCGCAGTTTTTGAGAGAAAAAGGTGATCCGAGGCGGAACTTTGTGCTTTCAATCGGACTGTCTCCGGTTGTCCGATCGGCTTCAATTTTGGTGAGAAGGCTCGTCTACTTGTCCTCTACAATCTGTCCAGAGGGTTTTTGATTTGGAGTCATCTAAGTGTGTTTTTCGAGCATCTTCTTCTAACTGCGTTTTGGGGATATTTGAGTGAGTTTTCTGATTTTGGTTCATTATCTTGTGTATTGGGGTTGTGTATGAAGTTGTCATACTTCTTGTGGCGTATGCTCTAGTTTTATCTAGAGAATAGTTTTGTAACCCATCTTCTGATAGTGAATATTTGGTTGGACTCCGAAATCAGTCCCGTGGTTTTTACTTCCTACACTGGGAAGGTTTTCCACGTAAAAAGTGTTCTGTGTTGTTTGCGTTTATTTTATTCAGACTTGATATTTTTTGGGATCGTTATCTCTATCATACTTGATACAAGAAATAAGATTTTGTTTTTGCTTTGTTTACACATATCACTACAAGCTACTGGTGCTAGTTAGTTGCATTTCAAAAAAACAAAAAACAAAAACCAACTCTAGCAGTTGGTAGAGGATTCATCACCAACTGTTTCCTCTTTCTCCTTTTTGTGCTGGTCATCTTTGTCTTTCTCCTCTTTGTCTTCGACTTTCTCTTTCTCTTTCTCCACTTTATCCTCAGCTTCAACATCAACGTCCATCATGCTTAAAAATTTTGTCCTCGATGGACCAACTTCGTCTTCCCTCTTCCTTTTGTTGTTTTGAACCTCTGGCTGAGGTGCAGCAAGAAGCATTTGAACCTGTTCTGGCTGAGGTTCAGCAGCAAGCTGTGGAACAACTTCCAATGGTTGAGAGTCAGCTGAGTAGTAGTCATCATATATGTCTAACCCAAAAACAAATACTGGGCTGTTTGGTGGTGCTGCTGGCATGATCAACTCAGCACTCCAGTTAACGGTTAAGGATGACCAGGAGTCACCCAGAGAACCGAGTGAACCAGAGTTTGAGTATGAGGTGGTGGTTGTGGTGGTGGAAAAAGACATGAGTGTTTGAATTCGAAGAGACGAGGGAAATGAGTTTGTTAAAAAATAGCTCTGGTTTAAAATGTAGAGTTTGTTTTAAAAATAGCCTCTGGTTTTCTAGTGTTATTTATAGGGAAAGGAGGTGATCATTACATAGCCTCCATGTCCAATCAGCAATTAATGGGTTCTGGACATGATTAGATTGTTTTTTGCGTGCTCAATGCAGAAAACGTTTACCAAGGCATACGCCATAGCATGTTCGTATTCTTGAATGATGTTATTTAATATTTTATTTATGCACCAGGCTGCGAACTGGTTTTAAGCTGGTATACCAGGCTGCGAATTGTATGTGTAGTGATAACCATCTCTCAGGTTAGGCTGCAAACTATTTGATATAATTTAGGCTGCGAAGTATTCATACAGGTTTGGCTGCGAACTGTTCATACATACCAGGATCATAATCAATCATTATATATCAGGTTATGATGCGAACTATAAGATAAGGAATATTCATTATATATCACAATTTGTTTATGTATGCACAACAAAAATAAAATTTACAACAGACATATGTATTTAACAGCAACTAATGTATTTACAAGCAATACACGAATCAGCCATATGTGATGGTGTCTATGTCATTTAAAAAGTAATAGAACATTTCTGCTCTTAAGGCAGTCACCATATCTGCATCGTATTTTTTCTGGACTGATCCATGCTCAATAATATCCCTTGCATATTTGCAGACGAAGACACCACAGTCCACACTGCCTTTCTTTTGTTGTGGGAAGCCTCTTTCCACTTTCACCTTCCACCCTGTAGTATATTTGGGTAGGAATCCTCTATCCAACAAATATTTGATCTGTGTATAATAATTAGTGTTAGGAATATGCACAAAAACAAAAACAGTTGGTGACATACAATTCGCATCCTTAGGCTGCGAATTATATTACAATAAATCATACACAATTCACATCTTAGGTTGCGAATTGTATGACAGCCTTGATAGGCTGCAAATTGAGTTGTGGACAGGATGCGAATTGTATCCAACATAGATAGGCTGCGAATTGAGTTATGGACAGGCTGCGAAAAAGCATCTTGTTTACTCACAATTCGCAGCATACCAGATCTCATTTCGCAGCATGCATACTTAAAATGTGTTCAGATTTAAGTGTATAGTTTGGAATATTTACCAGTAGTGCAGGTGTTCTTGTGGTGGTGTCTATGGCATGAAGCTTAGGCAGAAGAGAATTGTAGTTTGAAATTGTCCTTCCGTCGACGTCGATGACGAGCAACGTCCAGTGGTTTACATTGTCCTTCGACTCGGTGCAAACTGGAACCATGATGATGTTGGCTGCTTTGCGCCCCTTCCTAAAAGCCATGTCCACCAAATTTTCCACTTGCCACCCTGCTTTCATTTGATGCTGCATCCAAGCAAGAGTATATTAAAGTGAGAACATTTCTGAGAACTTTGTTCAATTTACGTGAGCTAAACTTACCGCAGTCATGCCCGAAATCAGTATGGCGTCGTGATGCTCTCCTTTAGCTTTAGTGCATGGAACTTTGTAGTCTGCATCTTCAAGCATCTTTCAAATCCAAGCATCGATAAGCTAACAAAGGAGTTGTAGATTTATGTTAAATATAGAATACATATGTGAAACATTGAAAATAAAGTTGGTTGACAATTGGATACCTTTACGTCCAGCTCAATTTCTAAAGGTAGTGCCATGACATCACTCACTTGCACCCTGATTCCGTACGTAAACTTGGACTCCGGTAACTGCCATACCACTGGATCAGGGGTGTCGCTCTCGTAGGCTTTAACCAACTGTATTTTGTGGTATTGTGCCACATCGATACGGTCAGTTACTTTTGTTTTCTTTGGCCAATCGCTGTATTCTACTACTGGCGGTTCCCGTATTGTAATTACGAACTCTTCTTCTTCCTCTTCCACTTGAGGCGGCGTTTGTGTCAGTAGCGCAAAACTTGGCTCCTCTATCTCCTTACTGGGCTCGAGCTTAGTAAATAACAAAAATCAAGAGTTGAAACTTAGGCAGTGTTCCTACTAGTCCAAACAGTTCGCAACTAGTCCAAACAGTTCGCAGCTTAGGCTGCGAAATGTAAGGTAGCAGTTAAATAAATTTATTATTATATATCAGGGTAGGGTGCGAACTGTTCGAGGTTCCACTGAACAGTTCGCATCCTACCCTGATATTCGTTTGTAATACCCTAATCAGCATTGGACACAAATCTTATGTTATGATGCGAAATCATTATAAGTAGGCCTTACCGCTCGGTCAGCGACAACCACTGCCGTTGACTTGTTCGGCATAGGATCTGGATCGTGTCGGCAGAAATCATTAAAGTCATCCTCCGACATGTTCTCCAGAGACCGTTGTATTATAGAATCGTAATATACATCATCAATTTCATTTAAAAATGTCTGTGAAACTTGAGTGTAAATACCATCAACAAAAGCATTCGGTAAACCTACTGTGTTATCGTGGGACTCTGGAGCTGGCAATTGATTTGTTACCGGGCCTACAGTTTGACGTTGGCTTAGCAATTCTGACTTTGCTGACAGAACCATTGGTCTTTGAGGTTCCACCGAAGAAGTGGTTTTGTCTTCTAAGGATGGTCCTTCCTGGCTGAGTAGTTCTGTCTTCTCACCGGGATGGACAGGTTCTGACTCTTGAGGTGCTACCTCTTGAGTTAGCCTTTCTCTCTTCGCCAAGGTTATCTGTTGCTGCTGTTGTTGTTCTTGTTGTCCTTGTTGCCGGTCTTCATGTTGAACCTGTGGCTGCTGGTGTTGCTGGG
Organism: Limnanthes douglasii subsp. nivea; assembly: GCA_036936605.1. Classification (NCBI taxonomy): domain Eukaryota; kingdom Viridiplantae; phylum Streptophyta; class Magnoliopsida; order Brassicales; family Limnanthaceae; genus Limnanthes; species Limnanthes douglasii. The sequence continues at coordinate 86,569,396 of JAUPFV010000001.1, forward strand.
GGTGTTCTTCTTGTTGTTGTTGCTGGGGGTGTTCTTCTTGTTGGTGCTGTTGTTGTTGTTGTCACTGTTCGTGTTGTTGTTGTTGTTGCTGTTGTTGCTGTTGTTGCTGTTGTTGTTGTTGTTGTTGTTGTTGTTCCTGTTGTTGGGGGTGTTGTTGTTGTTCTTCTTCTTGTTGCTGTTGCTCGGGGTGTTCTTCTTCTTGTTGCTGCTGTTGTTGTTGTTGTTGCTGTTGTTGCTGTTGTTGTGGTTGCTCTTGTTGTTGTTGCTCGGGGTGTTCTTCTTCTTGTTGCTGCTGTTGTTGTTGTTGTTGCTGTTGTTGCTGTTGTTGTGGTTGCTCTTGTTGTTGTTGCTGGGGGTGTTCTTCTTGTTGGTACTGTTGTTGTTGTTGTTGCTGTTCGTGTTGTTGTTGTTGTTGCTGTTGTTGCTGTTGGTCTTGCTGTTTCTGCTGGTGTTGTTGTTATCTTTCGGTCTCCTATTTCATACAAAAATTAAAAAAAAAACAAAAGGGTGGAAGGGTTAAGCATAAGTTAATCATTGTGTAATCACATTTCGCATCCTGACCTGATATCTATGTTATTCATTCCTAACAATTCGCAACTCAACATGCGAATTGTGTAATAACCAAACCACCAGTTTATTACATAATTCGCAGCTCAACCTGCGAAACGTTTGGAATGAATAACCAACCAGTAATAACCAACCAGTTTATTACATAATTCGCAGCTCAACCTGATATTTGTCTGATAACATAATATCATCTACTTACATTATCTACCTCCTCTGTATGTGTTTCCATGATGGGTGAATTGTGGGCATCATCGTCCCTTTCTTCCGGCAATACTCCAGGAAGAAATGTGTGCTGATCAGCATTAGACACAGATGCTTGCTGATCAGTGGATTTTTGTCCCTCTGGAAGTGCTGCTGGTACCTGTTGAATTGGGCTTTCAGTACGGCAGATTGGCAGAGAGATATCATTGTGGAGTTGTTGTGCTTCAAGTTCCGCTATCTTGCGTTTCAATTCTTTCAGCTGCAAAAATGATAGCAAACTTTTTATAAACATATTAAGAGCTGATTGTAGTGATTATTTAAGGTTCAAGTCATACTTACTTCTCTGACCTGTTTTTCTATTTTTCGCTCGTACTTGTTCTTGTCGGCGTACGTCTTCAAACGCTTTGATTGAGCAGCAATATCGGGATTAGGGTCTCTGCGTTTGAATAAATAATCACCGATCGTTTCACTCATACTGGTTGTGTCGGTGTCGGAGGGCTCTTGCCTGGATTTGCCTTTGGGTTGTGGTGGAATTGTTTTCTTGGGGAGTCTTGGTGGTGGAATCGATGGCTCGAGTGGTGTTGGGTGTTCGAGTGTGGGAGACATCACCTTATTTGTTACATTCTGTGATGCTCGTCTCCTTTGTTTTGGTTTTGATGCTGTGCTTTTCGACCTCTTCCTAGGTCTTTCTTCCGGTGAAGTAGGTACCGTTACTTCTGCATCTTCACCATCTTCATCATCTTCTCTTTCTCCGAAAGCTTCAATTTCAGCCTCGGTAAGCTGTAATGGACCTTCTAAAACCTACCAACAGATGCACATGACAGTAAATTAATTGTTTCGAAAGTATGAGGGTGTAGACAAACAAATTGTTTTTTATAAGCAGTTCGCATCATATGATGCGAACTGTGTGGTTTTAAATCACATTTCGTATGCTAAGCTGCGAAATGATTATGGGACAGTATGATGCGAACTATATGTAAAACATATGATGGGAACTAAGTGTAAACCATATGATGCGAACTAAGTATTAAACATATGATGCGAACTGTGTTGAACATGAAGCTGCGAAGTAAAATTCATATCAGGCTGCGAAATGATTGATATATTTTTATAAGCAGTTCGCATCATATGATGCGAACTGTATGCATCCCCAGTTCAATACATATATAAAGCTTATACCTGGTCATTATCCAGCGAGGGTGTTCAGAGAAGATATGTCATGGTGGATGCTTGGCACTCTAACCCCAACCATTTGAAAAACCTTGGTATCGAGGTTGGCTTCGCTACCTCGTGGCCAATTGTTGTGTGCTCCATGATGAAGGGCTGCATGGGGACAAGTTTTATCAGCACGATGCTATGTAAATAACTAATTTTTATATTGAATAGATCAATCTTACAACTACAAGGGCGACGCAGCCGACGATTTTATCAGCTCTTTCTACTGCTAAGCAACTCCTTATAGACTGTCGAAGCTTGAACATAATCGATCCAGCCCAGTCGTTATTGTTTATTCTGTTGAGGTCTTCAACGTAATAAACCGTGCTCCAGCCCAAGATATCTCCAGATACGGAGTAGAATAGCGTGGAGCACAAAAACAGTATCAACAGCCTCGCCACGTCTTCCAATTCATGTTCCCCTCCTTCGTTTATGGCCTTCTCTATACCCTCCTGTAAAACCAATGACAACATGCTATGTTAGAAATGTACAGAATCTTGCTTTATAAAGATGAAGTCCATTTTAGACGTACCTTTATGATGTCATTTGTTATTGTTTTTGTATTACTAGCTGATACTTTCCTGCCAGTTTTTGCCATGAAGTATTTCTTCATCATCCTTGATTCGTCCTCCTTGCCGGTTGCATACTTGTTGTGAAAAGCGCCGGTTTTTGTTAACTCCATTTTCTCGGTGCCATGCCTCAGACCGAATATGATCTTGATATCGTTTGTAGTTAGATTTACATACTTGTTGCCAATCCTAAAGGTGTCTCTTTCCAGAGAGAATTTCTCGAGGATATACTGAATAATTTGGTAGAATTGTTTCCTAGGCAGCTCTTCCTCATTACGGATTTCAAACGCCGTTTTCAGAAGCGTGTAGAAGGGTGTGTTTCTTGCAGCTTCAATGTGGGCCCTTGTAATACACATGTCTTTTAGTAGCTTTAGAAGGCTCACCAACCCTGATCTGTAGTAGCTGGGTTTTGTTGTCATTCTTTCTGCACAAACACAAATCAGCTGGAATGTCACAAATAATTCGCATCACAAGCTGCGAATCGCATACATATAAATATTGGCTTAACAGACAAGCTGCGAAATAAGTTCTGACATGATGCGAATTAGGTAACTCAAGCTGCGAACTGTTTGTAAATAAGTATAAACACAAAATCGAGCTGCGAATTGCTTGCATAGTAGGTTATCAGGATGCGAACTGTTACACTTTTTACATGCACGTTGCAGGGATCTGGGAATTATGCAACAAACACCAAAATCAACAATGAACTACCTAATGCAGATCTAACATACATAATATTTCTCAGGAGAGTATCAGTATTACATGCAACTAAAATTATACACTGGCTTCGACTATAAACCCATAAACTGAGCAAATATCGTCAGTAGATACTTCATTCTAGTATCAACAGCCTCGCCTATCGTGAATTAAGAGAAAAAAGTGGTTCAAATTCGTTAAAAACGCAAAAAAAAAGTATACTTTCCACGATAATGCATACTTGTTAAATTTCACCGGTCGGAGAACAAGATTGAAGCTTTCAGAGACGACTTCACGACAACTTTGTCGAATGAGATTTAAAGGTATGTAGTCTGTCTGAGTAAAAGAGGCTCACCGGTGCGATAGTGACGAAGGTGCAAACGGTGAGAAGCTGTAGGGTTTCTGGGTTTGAGAGAGAGAGTATCACGAAGTCGAACGGTTTGTTTTCTGGTGGTTTCTAAAATTAGAATTTTGCGTTTGTTTAGGGTGATAGGAGGGTCGAAAAATTGGGTTGGAATTGAAAAATGGGTATATATAGTGGAAGGGTATTTTTGTCCAATTTATTAGTCTGGGTATTAAGTAACACTATGTTAAAAGCGGGTACCGCCGGGTAATAAGATAGTTGAGTGGGTATTTTCAGGTACTTTTCTTTTGTCTTAAACAAGATATCGTAAACAATATAATTGTAAAATGATTTGTATATTGTTTGAACATACTAGATAGATGTTATATTTAATATTAGGTACATATTAAATAATATATACCTATTAGACATATAATTGTATTCTGATTTTAAATTATTAGGTGATTCTTTAGATTTTTTCAAGCGTGAAGTGTTTATGGTTGGATGAATTATATAGTTTATTGTATTTTCGGACTATTCAATATTAGAAGTTTAAATTTAAATTTTTTAGAATTGTATAATTATATGCATAAACTTAAATTACTTGTAAATAACAAAATAAAAATTGAAAGCGAAAGTGATTTAAATAACATTTAATAAAAAATAGAAGCAAAACAAACAATTCATTAAAAATAAAAACCAAACAAGTAACATAGTTGTTCAATCAAATAAAAAAGAAAAACATTACAACGATAATGCTTAAGACAATCAAATGCAAAAAACTAAGGAGCTTCATCGTTGTTGTTGTTGTTGTTAGGTGGTGGACCTTGCAAATGCATGTTCTCCATCATCTGTCGCATATACTCCGACTTTTTGGCTTGAGAGTTTGCAAATCTCTCATCCCATTGATCTTGTCCATGATGCCACTGCTCGTATTGACCATGCCACTGATCATATTGACCATGCCACTGCTGGAGGTGACAAAGTTGATCATTCACCCCTACTTGCCACTGCTGTATCTGGCTAAGCTGGTCATTTACCCCCCCCCCCCTTGCCAATTTTGAAATTCAGTTTGCTATTTTGTAAAATCATCATGTCATTCCTTTTGTTGAGTATGCGCAAAGTGTATATAATCCATATACTGCTCATGTGAAAACTCAGCAAATTTGCGATCAATTCGTCTTTCTTGTCGCGGTACTCCAGAAGAACCACCAATAAAATTTGGATTGAAAGGCGCCTGAGCCTGAACTTGATGCTGAGTAGGTGGATTTCGCGGTTTTGTAAGACCGTTCGCAGTCCATATCTGATTCAACTCAGGCCTATGGTGGATCCATGCCTCCAATTTCGACATCAACTCTCCATCCTAAGAGTATATTTCCTGCAAACGCAAAGAGTTTCTACCTATAGCACTAGTCATCCTCACCTTCATCGGAGTGTACATACACGCATCAGCTCATTTCGAAACAAGCAAGTAACTCACTATCATCCCATAAGGTAGTTTATCCGTACCACACCTTGTAGCCATATTTCGAATCATCAAGCTAGGTAAACTAATTCTTCCCTGATTTCGGACGATAAAAGCAGTTACAAATGTTTGAATATATGAAAGCTGCGAATCATTGTTACTAGGGGGAAGAAATATACTATTTACCAATTTCAAAGCTAATTTCTCATTAGCATCCAAATTACTTCGCATGGCTCGAAATTTACCGCTAATTCTCGGAGCATCCGCACGAGGACAAGTAAGAATCTATACTGCTTCTTCGTAAGACATAGGACAATCAACACCCCAACCCGAAGCAGGATAAGTGATGGAAGGTAATTTATCACCGGTATATCTATCATGGGTTGGAACGGAAAAAAAGATCTTCGAAATCAGTTTCAAAAAAACTATAGGGTTTACCATCAATCAAACAATTCATTCCTAAACCTCTACCATTTGGATCATTCTCAATTAATTGTGCGGTGGCATAAAACTTGCGTACTAGTTCTAGACACCAATCACAATTGAATCTAGGTAGTGTCATCCAAACTAGGCCATTAGTAGGTTCAATAAGTTTGAAATTTTTTTGCACACCCTCTACTTCGATCAGTTCATCGTAGTCCAAATACATACCCGCCCAAATTTTGGTTATACCTCGTCCTGCTTCCGGATTACGGATGCGAACCTCCCTTTCGCCGCGATGTTCGATAGTCGCACTCTCCGTTACCTCCATCTCTTCATACACCAAATCTCTTTCGGCATCTCTCCTTCATCTTGAGGATGATTCAACTCCTCCACCTTGACGGGCTTGCTTTGATCTTCTCGAAGACATTTAGCGAAACCTGAAATTTAAAATAGTGTTTGAAAATTATAAAAATAATTTAGAGAAGTGTAGTGTAGGTTAGAAGAGATAGATTTGTAGTGGAGAAGAGATAGATTTGTAGTGGAGAAGAGATAGATTAGTAGTGGTGGTGTGAAAAATAGAATAGGAAATAGGTAGTATTTATAGGAAATTTTTTTTTCTAACAATTACCCGTTTGATGACGTCATCGTGCGGACCATCCGGCCAGGCATGCGGATGGTCCGCACGTTCGAAAAGTTAACGGCTAGTTGAATGCAACTAGCCGTAGAGGTCCGGGGCATCCGGATCGATCTCCGGATGGCCCGAATTTTCTGTCCGGGCGTCCGGACATTGATCCGGATGGTCCAGATTTTTTTTTTTAAATTTTCGATTTTTTTTGGGTCTTCCCTATAAATAGAGGAGACCCCAACTCAATACTCACACCTCTCAAACAACTCTCTACATCTCTCTAAATTTATCTACTTGTTCGAAATATTCTAGAAAACTATAATTACTTATTTTACATATTCTACTTCTACTTTCGAAATTGTTTGATTTTTCTTTTTCTGCAAATTGTTTCTATTTGATAAAAACACTTAAATAACGTTGGGATAACATTATAATAGCTCAATTAAAAGCTTCGTATAATTTATCAAGTTATTTACTTGTTTTAGTTATTTAAATTAGTTGTTTTAATTTTAATTTTATTAGTTGTTCTTAGTTGTTATTAGTCTAAATTTAGTTGTTCTTAGTTATTATTAGTTGTTATTGGTGACGGAAATGAAACAGGACTATATATATATATATATATATATATAGTCTTTTAAGTAGATCTACTTCATATAAGCTCTAATATTCAAACCATAACGTGGTTAGCATTACCTAATATTCAAAGCATAACGTGGTTGGCTGCATGCTATAAATATTAGCATTTGTTTTTCGAATAAGATAAGATAGTTAAATTATCGACAAAAAATATATTTTATAATTATAATATTCAAATCATAACGTGGTTAAGGATACCTGGCTGCATGTTATGTATATATTAGCATTTGTTTTTCGAATAGAATAAGACTAGTTATTTATCTCTGCACCAAAAATAATTATCATAAGTTATAATATATTTAAATCATAGCGTGGTTAAGGTTACCTGGCTGCGGGGGGTGACAAACGGTTTGAACCGCGAACCATCAGAACCGTTTAACAGATAATTATGGTTTGCGGTCCTGTCGGGTTGCGGTCCTGCCGGTTTACTCTTTATGAGGTCCTGCCGGTTTGCAGTTCTAATTGACCAGTTTCGTAGTTAAACAACTAGTTCAAACCACCCGACAAACCGTTTATGAACCATTTATCAAAATATTCTATAATGTTATTTAAAATTAATTTGTAACTGTTAATTGAATCTAATTTCAATAATTGAGATATGTACTATATAAACGAGTTAATTATGCTATTCAATCTATTTTAATTTAAATATGTTATCATTTTAATCGAAATTTTATAATCAAACAATTACATTCTAAAATAATATTTGTAATTTGATTTTGATATGTTTGATTATATTTATGTATTTAAGATATTTTATTTAATATTAGGTAGATATTAAATAAAATATATACATCTAATTGTATTTTGATTACAACTTTCAATATTTTTAAAAATATAAAAATAAAAATTTCATTGTCTTAAACAAGATATCGTAAACAATATAATTGTAAAATGATTTGTATATTGTTTGAACATACTAGATAGATGTTATATTTAATATTAGGTACATATTAAATAATATATACCTATTAGACATATAATTGTATTCTGATTTTAAATTATTAGGTGATTCTTTAGATTTTTTCAAGCGTGAAGTGTTTATGGTTGGATGAATTATATAGTTTATTGTATTTTCGAACTATTCAATATTAGAAGTTTAAATTTAAAATTTTTAGAATTGTATAATTATACGCATAAACTTAAATTACTTGTAAATAACAAAATAAAAATTGAAAGCGAAAGTGATTTAAATAACATTTAATAAAAAATAGAAGCAAAACAAACAATTCATTAAAAATAAAAACCAAACAAGTAACATAGTTGTTCAATCAAATAAAAAAGAAAAACATTACAACGATAATGCTTAAGACAATCAAATGCAAAAAACTAAGGAGCTTCATCGTTGTTGTTGTTGTTGTTAGGTGGTGGACCTTGCAAATGCATGTTCTCCATCATCTGTCGCATATACTTCGACTGTTCGACTTGAGAGTTTGCAAATCTCTCATTCCATTGATCTTGTCCATGATGCCACTGCTCGTATTGACCATGCCACTGCTCATATTGACCATGCCACTGCTGGAGGTGACCAAGTTGATCATTCACCCCTACTTGCCACTGCTGTATCTGGCTAAGCTGGTCATTTACCCTCCCCCCCCCTTGCCAATTTTGAAATTCAGTATCATGTCATTCCTTTTGTTGAGTATGCGCAAAGTGTATATAATCCATATACTACTCATGTGAAAACTCAGCAAATTTGCGATCGGTTCGTCTTTCTTGTCGCGGTACTCCAAAAGAACCACCAATAGCATTTGGATTGAAAGGCGCCTGAGCCTGAACTTGATGCTGAGTAGGTGGATTTGGTGGTTTTGTAAGACCGTTTGCAGTCCATATCTGATTCAACTCGGGCCTATGGTGGATCTATGCCTCCAATTTCGACATCAACTCTCCATCCCAAGAGTATATTTCCAGCAAACGCAAAGAGTTTCTACCTACAGCACTAGTCATCCTCACCTTCATCGGAGTGTACATACACGCATCAGCTCCTTTCGAAACAAGCAAGTAACTCACTATCATCCCATAAAGTAGTTTATCCGTACCACACCTTGTAGCCATATTTCGAATCATCAAGCTAGGTAAACTAATTCTTCCCTGATTTCGGACAATAAAAGCAGTTACAAATGTTTGAATATATGAAAGCTGCGAATCATTGTTACTAGGGGGAAGAAATATACTATTTACCAATTTCAAAGCTAATTTCCCATTAGCATCCAAATTACTTCGCATGGCTCGAAATTTACCGCTAATTCTCGGAGCATCCACACGAGGACATGTAAGAAGCTATACTGCTTCTTCGTAAGACATATGCCAATCAGCACCCCAACCCGAAGCAGGATAAGTGATGGAAGGTAATTTATCACCGGTATATATATCATGGGTTGGAACGAAAAAAAGATCTTCGAAATCAGTTTCAAAAAAACTATAGGGTTTACCATCAATCAAACAATTCATTCCTAAACCTCTACCATTTGGATCATTCTCAATTAATTGTGCGGTGGCATAAAACTTGCGTACTAGTTCTAGACACCAATCACAATTGAATCTAGGTAGTGTCATCCAAACTAGGCCATTAGTAGGTTCAATAAGTTTGAATTTTTTTTGCATACCCTCTACTTCGATCAGTTCATCGTAGTCCAAATACGTACCCGCCCAAATTTTGGTTACACCTCGTCCTGCTTCCGGATTACGGATGCGAACCTCCCTTTCGCCGCGATGTTCTATAGTCGCACTCTCCGTTACCTCCATCTCTTCATACACCAAATCTCTTTCGGCATCTCTCCTTCGTCTCGAGGATGATTCAACTCCTCCACCTTGACGGGCTTGCTTTGATCTTCTCGAAGACATTTAGCGAAACATGAAATTTAAAATAGTGTTTGGAAATTATAAAAATAATTTAGAGAAGTGTAGTGTAGGTTAGAAGAGATAGATTTGTAGTGGAGAAGAGATAGATTTGTAGTGGTGGTGTGAAAAATAGAATAGGAAATAGGTAGTATTTATAGGAAATTTTTTTTTTCTAACAGTTACCCGTTTGATGACGTCATCGTGCGGACCATCCGGCCAGGCATGCGGATGGTCCGCACGTTCGAAAAGTTAACGACTAGTTGAATTCAACTAGCCGTAGAGGTCCGGGGCATCCGGATCGATCTCCGGATGACCCGAATTTTCTGTCCGGGCGTCCGGACATTGATCCGGATGGTCCGGATTTTTTTTATTTTAAAATTTTTGATTTTTTTTTGGGTCTTCCCTATAGATAGAGGAGACCCCAACTCAATACTCACACCTCTCAAACAACTCTCTACATCTCTCTAAATTTATCTACTTGTTCGAAATATTCTAGAAAACTATAATTACTTATTTTACATATTCTACTTCTACTTTCGAAATTGTTTGATTTTTGTTTTTCCGCAAATTGTTTCCATTTGATAAAAACACTTAAATAACGTTGGGATAACATTATAATAGCTCAATTAAGAGCTTCGTATAATTTATCAAGTTATTTACTTGTTTTAGTTATTTAAATTAGTTGTTTTAATTTTAATTTTATTAGTTGTTCTTAGTTGTTATTAGTGTAAATTTAGTTGTTATTAGTCTAAATTTAGTTGTTCTTAGTTATTATTAGTTGTTATTAGTCTAAATTTAGATTTTATTATTTGCAATATTAATTAGTTTCCATTAGTATTTTATTGCATATTTTTAAAAAATTGTTATTAGTTTTAAAATGAATTCAAAACGTAGAAATACTAATGCTCACCCACCCGCTAATGTGGATCTCAATACCATAGATGAATTTTCTACAGACTTCCCTCACGTTGACACACTCTCCCCCACGAAAGTGGTGGTGGAAGTACTAGTGGTGGGTCGAGATCTCGTAAGAAAACATCTTGGATTTGGAAACACTATACTCTATCAGAAGATGGTTCATCTAGTATTTGTAACGAGTGTCAAAAATGTTATCTTCACGTAAGTGGAAATAGAAATATAGGCACTAGCACTATGGTAAAACATTTACTGAAACATCAAGTATATGATCCTACAAAACCTAAGCCAAATAATGTTTGCATGAACCGTCAAACAGGTCTTCCTTTTGAGTTTAACCACGATACGTATAAGGAAGAAACAATGATTTATGCAGTCGGTAGTTTATAACCATTTAGTTTTGGGGATTCTTGGAGATACGAAAATTGGATGCAAGCTGGGGTAAACCCACAGGAAAAACGCATTCCACGTAACGATCACTAGCCTTTAAATATTATTTAAAAAGAAAAAAAAGTATTATTCAAACTATGATGACTTTGCCATGGAATGTTTCGATTACTAGTGACATAGCTACTTTTACTGATTTTGATATGGTATGTGTTACTCTTCATTGGATGGATGCCGAATGGGTACTCCAAAGGAGAATTATATGGTTTGAATCAATTGGGAAGCATAACGCACAATTAATTAGGGAGAGTATGGTTGAATGCATGAATATTTATGGCATTAAAAACAAGATTATGTCTATTTCGTTGGATAATGCATCTTCTAATATTAATGCTATAAAACTTCTTATACAAGATTGCAATCCCCCTTTTCCAAAATTGTTTCACACTAAATGTTTATGCCATGTACTTCAATTAATTGTGAAAGACGGAATACTTAAGGTTATGGGTGATTATATTGCCCCTATAAAAAATGGGATCCTATTTTGCACGATATCTGCTGCTAAAAAAAGAGCTTTTAAAACCCTTGTTACTTGAAATGGGAAACAATATAAGAAACTTATATTAGATGTCGAAACTAGATGGAATTCTACTTATTTAATTCTTGCACGTGCGCATGTTTTTAAAGAAGAGATTATGACGCTTTATAATACATCTTATCCTGAAACACCAATTGACAAAGAACATTGGAAATATTGTGCACACATGTTAAGATTTTAAAAACTTTTTAAAGATAACACTCAAACATTTTCTTCACAAAATCAACCTAATGCTCATTTGACACTTTTCACAATTCACCAATTTTTCCATGCATATGAATGAATTTAGATCAAATTTTGTATGCGTAGACATGGTGCCCGAAATGGAATTGAAGTTTACAAAGTATTTTCATCCAATCCCTGATAGTTATTCATTTGCTTGCCTTTTAGATCCTTTTTCACGAAAAGATAAATTTGAATTGCTAGTCAGATGGTTTTATCAATCTGTACAGTTTTCTACAACTAAACCACCGAAGGAACCAATTGACCCTGAAGGGTATATTACCGGTATATATGAATGTTTGTATAATATCTATGATAAGTATGCTGCAAGATATAGATCTAATACAACTACAAATGTAAGGAGTAGTAACAATAGGGGTAGAGGGAGAATTTCTACTAACTATGTTCAAATGGCAATGTTATGAAGCAGTGAATTTACAGAAACCCCTCAATCTGATAATGAGCTGTCTAGATATTTGAGCACTAGGTTTGATTTTACGAATTTTCCCGACCAAGGTATCGAAGATATCATAAGATGGTGGGGTACCAAAACTGAAGAGTTTCCTATTCTTTGCAGGATTTTTAAAGAGATTTATGCAATACCTATGTCTACAGTTGCAAGTGAGTGTGCTTTCAACCAAGCGAGGTTGCAATACACGACCAAGAGAACAAGATTGACGGGCAAAACACTTGGAGTTCTTGTGGCAGTCAAGGATTGGACAGCGGCAGATAAAAGGATGCAAGACAGAGATTTTAGAGACGAAGTGAACGTAGACGACATCTTCGAAGATTATCCGGATGATTACGAAGATACACTTGAAAAAGAAATTGCGGAAGAAAACGAAGCTGAAGGTGAATCAAGTGAGGACGAAGATTTTACTTATGAAGAAGACGAAGCTGAAGATGAATGATGTTTGTAATAATTATTTACTATTTTGTATTGTAATTTGAAAACATTTGTACAACTCCTGGCCCGCAAGAGTATAAATTGTGAGCGACTAAATTAACCACAAAAAACTTTTCCTTTTATTTTAATAACAACAACTGTATTATGAAATACTTATAACTTCATAAGATCTGATTTTGGTTTAAAAAATAATAACAAACACTTGTAATATTTAAAACCAAATCACAATAGTAATCAAAATGTAATATTAAAATTATAACCATAGAATTTGTAAAATTTTAACATGATAAGATATAGTTTTGGTTTGTAATATTAAAATCAACACTACTAATATTAGATCTAAAAACATAATAATAATATTCAAAATGTGATAATAACATAAGTAGTATTTAAATTTTTTGACTATATAATAATTACAACACTTAAAATTTTAAAAACCAAAACAAATTAATACTAACCAAAATGTAATAATAATTTTATAATCATATGCAACATCTCAATATTTTTTAAATATAACTTAACATATGATTTTGGTTATAAAATAATTAAAACATTTATAATATTTACAAATAAACTGCGGTTTTTTACAAATAAACCGTGGTTTTGCAGTCCTTGCGGTTTGCGGTCCTAACGGTTTGCGGTCCTTCCGGTTTACTCCTTATGCGGTCCTGGCGGTTTGCGGTCCTGGCGGTTTGCGGTCCTAACGGTTTGCGGTCCTGCCGGTTCGCGGTCCTACCGGTTTGCAGTCCTAATGGGCCAGTTTCGCAGTTAAACCACCAGTTCATAAACAGATCTCCAGCTTTGTACCGCGGTTCCTGAACCATTTGCCACCTCTAGGCTGAATGTTGTATATAATATGTCCGCATCTTTTTCCATTAAGAAAATATTGGTTATATATTCTACAAAAATAATTATTATAAGTTGTAATATTTAAATGATAACATGGTTAAGGTTACCTCCATGTTTAGTGCCGTCAATTTTGGGTTTTGGGTGGTGTTCGGGTAGGGTTTGACCAACTCAAAATTTTACAATTTCTGATACGAATCCGAAATTTGTGTCAGGTTCAAAGACACGAACCCGACCTGTTAAAAATTTGTTAGATCCGAATCCGATCTGTGTATCCAACACGAAACATCTATTTGGCACGAACCAGACCTGTCTGAAACTAATTTTGGGTCAAACCCGAAACACGAACCCAACTTGTTAAACAAACCTAAAACACAAGCCTGATACAAATGTACGACACGAACACGACCTGTTAGACACGAAAATATGAAAACTGAAAAACTAATATAAATACATAATTTGTGATATGAAATCTAGATAGTATTAACTCCAGGTCTTACAAAATATTAAAAACATTTCATTACACAAATTTTGTCTTGAACAACAAATGTTTTAATAAAAAAGACACAAACTTTCTTGATTTCACCAATTTGAAGATCCTACAAAAATAAAATAAAATAAAATAAAAGTTAAATTTTAAGTATATATTATAATTGATAACATATTTATAAAATTATATCATTAATTACTTTAAACGAAATCAGCTAATCGAACCATCATCCATGTTAAGATCCAAATCCAAACTCAAACAATCCTCCGTGAGTTTTTTCATCTTCTCTTCTTGCAAAGCTAGAAGATATTATCAAACAATAGATATTGGAATCATATAAAATCGATATAAACTGCTAAATATTTAAATTTTAGAATTTACAAAACTTACATTTTTCTCCAAATAACCAGTCCCTCGTACAAATTAATGCCTCAGCCGTACCCGGTTTAAGCGAACTACGGAATTGGTCAAGAACTCGACCCCCAACAATGAATGTCGACTCTGATGTAATCGCAAATATAGGAATGGACAACACATCATGAGCCATGGTAGCGAGTTCCGGATATTTATATTGGTTAATTTTCCAATATGCTAAGATATTAAAATTTTTATCTCCCTTCACCTTTGCTGCATCTAAATATAGTTCGAGTTGTGTAGTTTTTGATAAACCACTACATGCATCACTTTTGAAATCATCAAACTCCTACACAAACAAACGCATATATAGATTTAAACAAATAAAATTAATATTATATAATAGATTAATTTTCTTCAAATATAGTTGTTATTATATAAACATTTTAATTACAATAACAATAACATATTACATATAAAAATATACCTTCATGAAGTCATCTGCTAGTCCACCCATCGATGGTAATCGAGTAATTCCCATATTATCTGAAGATGAAGCCTCTTCAATAGAAGTCTTGCTCGCATACTCATCAAAAAGAGAATATAACTCGTTATTAACCTTGTTAAACTTATGTTCATAACCATCATCACCATATATTTTACGGTAAGAGAAGTCCACAAGCTGAAGTTTGTAACAAGGATATAATATGATGGCAATAGCCATAATTAGACTAAAATCAGACCAATATTTCCTATTTTTTCCCACATTTGATGAGCCATCTTTCTTATGTACTTGTCTTCACTCCTTAACTCTTCTTTCAAAGTCAAATATGCCATGGAAACCAAAGGAAAATACAAATTCGACGTAGGATACTTGCTTCCAGAACAAGCATAAGTAATATTATAGAACACCTTCAAAAAATTTCCAATCTTATCTATCCTATCCCACTCCTCACGGGTTGGACAAGAAGTAAAATTGGAATGACTCAACTCTAGGTGAGAAAATGCACGACGATAAAACACAGCATTCTCAAACATAAGAAAATTTGAGTTCCATCTTGTAGGTACATCTTGCCTTAAACCCTTAGTGGAATCTAAAGACATATGCTTAACACATTCTAAAAACTTATGCTTCCTTGCTTGTGATCCCTAACATACTTCACACATTCACGAACTCTATCAATGGCTATATCAATTTGTTTCAATCTACCTTGAACTACTAAATTCAATACATGTGCACAACAAAGAACATGAAAGAATTCTCCATAACAAACAAGTGCATCTTTCAAATTCAGTTGAGTTATCAACTTATCAACTGAAATGCTATTAGAACTTGTATTATCTGACGTAAGAGCAAAAACCTTATCTTCAACGTTCCAATCATCAAGCATAGTATGCAGTTTCTCATATAAACACACACCATTGTGAGGAGATGGCATATAACTAAAATTCAGAACACATTTTTGTAAAACCCATTCTTTATCAATAAAATATGCGGTGAGACAAATATAACTATCAGTAGTGATAGAAGTCCATTGGTTAGATGTCAAACTAATTTGGCATGGAGTTAACTCTAACATTTTTTTAACTTTAGTTTTTTCTGTATCATAAATCTTCATTGCATCATTTCTTAAATACCGAAATACTTGTCGAAACCCTTCATACTCATCGAATTAAAAAGGAATCTCATGAAGAATAATTCATGCGACAAGTAACTCTCTAAAGTTTTATGGTTCATAAGGACGACTAGCAAGAGACATTCAATCACTTGATTGTGAAATAAGCATCTGTCCTACATCACGACTACTAACGTTTTCACATTTTTGTATATGACGATGCAAATTACCCGTACCATAAGTACTCTTACACAATAAAATAACATCACATTTTTTGCAAACACATCTTTCTTGCATATCTTCGGAAAGGGGGAGCATATTAAAATATAACCAAACATCGGATTTTAATTTTCTAACCTGTTTGTTTTTGTTTTTTCTCCATACTCGTACAAGATTTTCTCACTTTTTTGTTGTCGACATGATTCGTTCCAAAATATTCAACCTCAATTACGTCATCTATGGTGTGGATAAAAGTAGCCTGGGGGTAGGCTGGTAATTTTAAATAGAGTTTTAAGGCAGCGTAAGGGTGTTTCACGGTGGTGTGGTGGTGTTTAAAGGTGTTTTGAGATATTTCAGGGTGTTACAAAGTGTTTCAAGGGTGGAGAGAGAATTAAGCAGCCTGGCAGCAGTTAATTTTTCTTACCCATAGTTAATGCTGGTGGTTGGGTATTTATAGTGTGAAATTTGGGCCCTTATGGGCTTTCGGGTCAAGTTTAGTGGACCCGGGTCATGTTTAAAGGCCCACAAGTTTTAAGTAAGTGAATAAACAGCTTAGTCAGATAGTGTTTAGGTTTTTTAGTACTTTAGTCATAGTTCGAACTGCCTTATGCTTGCAGTGTTCAAAATCACCTGTCCGGATCAATCAGTCCTGTTCGGATTATAGTCTTGGAATCTGTCCGATTTTCGGGGAGTTTTACTTTGGACTACCCTTCCGGGGAGCTCTTCGAATTCGGACTCATCAGGAGCCCCTTTTTTAGGTATTTGAACAAGTGTCCTTGTTAAAGAACTGAAAAACAATCCGATTTCGGAAGTGGTTTTCCGATTCGAAGAGAGTTGAGACAGGCCCGGACAGCCCAACCGTTACGAATTCCAAACGGTTCTTTGTCAGGAGTAGTGGGACACGTGTCACCCTCTGGTTGGCCACTCCAGCCGTTTTTCTACCTCGAAAATTACACCACTTTATTGAATAGGTAACTTCTTTAAATGGTTTTGATGACGTCAGCGCCGTCTTTTAATCATTGCCCAACTTTTCGGATTCTCCTAGGAATCAAACCCCTTTTTTACATTTACTATAAATACTATTCATCTTTCACAGTCTCATTTTCACTTTGCCATTTTACTCAAAACTTCATCTCTCTAAAACCTTAAGATTTCCTTAATCGTTTTATGTTCACAGCAAGAACAGCCTTAATCAAGGGTGGCTGGCTCAATCTTTCAGAACTAGAGAGAGCTCAAAGAGTTGAAAAAGAGAAAAGGATTGCAGCAGGGCTTCCAGCATCGCCAGTTGAGAGACCAGCCACTTCAATCGAAGAATCTGATAGAGGTTCATCTTCTTCGAAAGGTACAAAACCTAGAAAACTCTTTCGAACGACACTCTCCCCCATCGCCAGTTGAGAGACCAGCCACTTCAATCGAAGAATCTGATAGAGGTTCATCTTCTTCGAAAGGTACAAAACCTAGAAAAATCTTTCGAACGACACTCTCCCCCATCGTTTCAGACTCTTCAGTTCAAGAGTCAATTCCTGTCGTCGAACCAGGGGTTACTGTTACGAGTGTCAAGAAGAAATCTACTTTTATTGCCATGGGGTCCGACTCCGATCATTCCCCAGACAAGCTGATCATGAAAAGACCAAGCAGGTTGGTCAAAGGACTCTCCTCAAAGAATACTAGTGAGTCAGGGTCCGGGACAACTGTTAGGACCCTCCGGGAGAGGCCGGTCGGTCCGGAGGCTAGTAGTCCACTGCCTCCAAAGGAAACTTCGACCTCAGAGACTCAAGCTGAGGTGAAAACCCAAAAACATTCAACGAGCCGTCAGTCCGGAGGATCAGCTGTACCAAGCTTCATCCCTCCCCGGGCTGTTTCTGCAGAAGCTCCCCCAACAGTAATGGAGGAGAGGATGGAAGACTCTATAGAGGAGGCTAGGTTTGAGTCCGAGTCTTCCGGACAAGCTGACACTGCCATAGTTGTTGCCAAGAAAGGCAAAGAGGACTTATACCTGAGCCGTCCGGATCTGCCGGAGAGCCTTGAAGGGAAAGTTGGTCCCTGCTTTCACAAGGTAGAATTTAAGTACCTTTTGTCTTTGTTAAAAACCAACTACATGTTTATTCACACTAGGGATTTGGGACGGCTTCGCACTAAGTGGGGGATCCCTGAAAATGTAAAGATTCGAATTCCCATCGACCCGGAGACCCCGATGGATTGCAAGAGAAATGAGATTGTCTTTTTTACAGAGCTGTTTAATTGGGGACTCAGGTTCCCATTGGATCCGGAGATAGTGCGCTATTTCCATTTGGTCAAGCTATGTCCATCGCAGCTGAGCCCCAACGGATGGTACACCTTGATGTCATGCATAATGGCGTCCAGGCTGTCCGGAATCCCTCTTCCCATGGAAGAGTTTGCTGCTGTGGCAAGTCTATGCAAACATCACCAGTTCCCCTTTTATCACTTTAATATGGGGAACAATCTGAAAGCCGTTGACGATCTCCTGGAATCGGAGAATAAATGGAGGAGCCAGTTCTTGTTTATAAGTGGCTCATGGGAGAATGGGAAGAAGATTAAGATTGGGGAGAATCCTAGCCTTCTTCGAAGTAGATGGAGAAGTGATCGTAAGTTCTTTCTTTAAGTTTCTATTCGAATCTTCCCTTCTTTAAGCTTTTACTAACTTAATTATTCTTTTGTTTTGCTAGAACTGCCAAAAGAGTTCGGAGACTATGCGAAAGCCGGACAGCTTACCTGTGGCAAAATAAACACATGGGCCGCAGAGAACTGGGAGAACCGGTTTCACAAGGCTTTCACTCCGGGAAACTTAGCCAGATCTCACCTGTGGAACACCACAGGTCGAAGGGATTTAACCTGGGAGGAGTTTTCCACCCCTCCTGATGATGACGTTGTGCTGAGAAGGTCTCATGAGCTAGATGGGACCCTTTTCCTCCCTCTCCGGGCCAAAGCCCCGAGTAAAATGAAGGGCCAAAAGAAGAAAGGGAGGAAAACAGCAGCGGATACAGAGAAAAAGACTCCAACTGACACAGAGGTGCCAGTCCCAGATCAAGTTGATGCAAACCTTCTACAGGTGGTAGAAGTGGAAAGTAAGAAACACGGAGAGACTCCCTCAAAACCTCTAAGGGCCTCCAAACGAACTCGCAAGCAAGCAAGCGATAGTGCTGACAGAGAAGTAAAAAAGAAGAAGACTTCTCAAGAAGAAGAGTTCGCTGTCCGGGATGCGGAGCCCACTTTCCCAATTGACCCAACGTTGGCTGAAGCGATCCCAGAGAATCTTAACGAAGGAATTCCAGGGGAGCTCCATACTGATGAGATTGAAAGGGGAGAGATCAATATGGACGAAGTGGATGTCACCGGCCTGGGTCCTCTAGGTGATTACTTTCTTGGTCTGTCAAGAGATGAGTTTGCTGGGCCATACGTTCCTCCAAGTAGTTCCAACACAGTGAACTTTAATGGCAAGACTTTCTTGGTTTCCAGCGAAAGGGACATTATAGCTCACTCCCTCCTTAGCAACGTGCAACCTGTGCTCACCCTGGAAAGGCAAGTCCGGAGTCAGGCAGAAACCATTAAGGAGCTTAAGTCTGAGAAGGAGAAACTGTCCGGTGACCTCCGGGGTGCCACTACCCAGATTGACTTGCTTAAGGAGTCGAACGAACAGCTGAAGAGGAGTAAAGATGAAAGCAACACAAAATTTGCCTCTTTGGAGAAAACCCTAGAAGATCTCCGGGCTAAGCTGTCCGAGTTGGAGAAAGACTTGAAAACCTCAAAAGATGAGACTGTAGCAAAAGAAAAGATTGTCACCAATCTGACTATTGACAAACTTACTTTGGAGAATGCAGTGACTCAGGCTGTTGGTGAGAAAGCTGCCCTGGTGAAGGATCAAGAGGCCATGATCAAGGCCAAAATCAATGCTTATGCCAAGGAGATGCTACGGAGTGAGGAATTATTGATTGAGAAGGTGAAGTCCGACATGGTCCTCCTATTTCACGAGAAGTTCCCGAAGAGGAGACTTGGGGACTTATGGCGTTATGTGGATGATGATGATCTTCCATATTGGACTATGGTTGATGAAGGGTATACTGATATATCCTCATCTGGTGACGAGGAGGAAACCGGAGAGAGTCCGGGTGAAGAAGAGGCTGACCCCAAAGGCAAGAAGGTTATTGAGGAACAAAGTGATATCAAGACCAAGGGAATAGATGAGGGTGAGCTATCTTCAAAGGCTCCCCCTTAGATGGTAATTTATTCTGCTTACTTTTTGTTCGAACCAAAGTCCTTGGAAGGCCAAGGCACCTTTTTTGTGATGCTATCCGTTTTGACCGGACAGATTTTTGTATTGTGTTTAAACTTGTTTAAAAAGTCCTTGGAAGGCCAAGGCAACTTTAAGTTTATTGAATGAATGTTTTATTTTGCACAACCTTTCTCTTATTCCATAGTTTGTTTAAGTATTTCGTATTGTGAGAGTGTTTAATTTCTCTGGCTAGGATTTAAATAGCCCTTAGAACTTTCAGTCCGGGTAGCATGGTAATCAACAGAATTTTGCAAAAACTTAGAAAATTTATTCAAAAAAGCTCCAAGTTTCATTTAAAGCTCTCCGTGGCGCCAGAGAGGGGTAGTGGTATGCCCCCAAATATTTACATGGATGTTTAAACAAGTAAATATTTACATAAGTTTCATTCCAAATACATTCGAAGGTGTTCAATGTTCCAAGGGTGAGTTAAAACCCTGCCATCTTTGTCTTCCAGCCAGTATGTGCCAGGCTTGATTCTTTCAACCACAGTATACGGACCCTCCCAGGTTGGGGCCAGCTTTCCGAAGAGCTTTTCCTTGGTGTGCAAGAAAACTTTCCTCAATACTTTATCTCCTGGTTGAAAGTCCCTTCTTTTAACCTTGGAAGCAAACCTGCTTCTCATCAAGCCCTGATAGTGTGCCATTCTAAGATGAGCTTTTATTCGCCTTTCTTCAATCAAATCAAGCTGATTTCTGATTGCTATTTCATTAGCCTGTCCAGAGAAGTTATGAACACGAAAAGAGGGGAGTGTCTTCTCTATGGGAGCTACTGCATCCATCCCATAGACCAAGGCAAAAGGTGATTCTTGTGTGGCAGCCCCAGGCGTTGTCCGGTATGCCCACAAGACTTCTTGTAAATAACTAGGCCACTTCCCAGCAGCCCCTTCCAGATTTTTCTTTAAGTCGGACAGTATTGTTCTATTAGCCACCTCAACTTGCCCATTGGCTTGTGGGTGGAATGGTGAAGAAAAGCAGTGCTGAATACCCCTTGAGGCACAGAAGCTCTCCATTTCTCGGTTGTCAAACTGTGGCCCATTATCTGTTGTTATTCTCTGAGGGACACCAAATCTGCAACATATGTTGGATAGAATGAATTTTATAACAGCCTTTGATGTTGTTCCTGCTAAGGGGGCTGCTTCTATCCACTTCGAAAAGTAGTCGATGGCTACAATTATGGTTTTACGCCCTCCGGACGCCATAGGGAGAGGCCCAACTAAGTCCAATCCCCATCGAGCAAAAGGGATAGGCTCAGAAATTGATTCCAAAGGGATGGCTGGTACATGAATTTCATTGCTGTACCTTTGGCATGGGTCACACCTTCTTACCAGTTCCTTGGCATCTTTCATTATTGAAGGCCAATAATATCCGGAGAGAAGCACTCTTCTTGTTAACGCTCTAAATCCACAATGGGCTGATCCCTCACCATCATGTAATTCAGAGAGAACCATTTGTGACTCATGATCTCCTAAACAGCGTAGGAGAGGTTTGCTGTAGGATTTCTTGTACAAGACCTCTCTAATCATGATGAAACCATGAGCCTTGTGTTTTAACGTTCTGGCTTGTGATTTAACCAAGGGTACAACGCCATCGGATAGATATTGTATAAGTGGAGACCTCCAATCTTGAGGTTTATTTACTTGTATTTCAAAAACTTCCTCTTTCTCCCCTTCATCAAGTTGAATAGAAGGACTTTCAAGCATATGGATCCATGGATAGGACTCCGTATATGCTATTGTTGCCAATGAGTCTGCCAGTTCATTCTCTGCTCGGGGAATGTGCTCATAGACAACAGCTTTAAACTTCATTGCCTCATTTTTCAAGAGAAGTAAATACTTGATTAACTGTTCTTTTCTAGCTTCTGATAGGCCCAAGGCATGGTGAACAAGCAATTGGGAGTCGCTTAACAGCTTGACCCTTTTTGCTCCACAAATGTAAGCCAATTTTAATCCAGCTATAGCTGCTTCGTATTCGGACTCGTTATTGGACGCCCTAAAAGCAAAACAAATAGCTTGAAACATGCTGTCCCCATAAGGAGAAGTAAGACATATTCCTGCCCCAGATCCTATGGCACTGGATCCTCCATCTGTTCGGACAATCCACACTTTTTTGTCTTTTGAATCAGCAGGTTGCTCTGAGTCCCTATCAGAATGGAATTCGACCAGAAAATCAGCCACAGCTTGAGCCTTTACTGCTGTTCGAGGAGCAAAGTCTATGTCGAAGTCTCCCAACTCTACTGACCACTTTGTCATTCTGCTCGAGATATCCGCTTTCTGAAGGACATTTTTTAAAGGGAAAGATGTCCGGACTACGATAGGATGAGCCTGAAAATAAGGCCTCATCTTTCTTGCAGCTATCACCAAGGCCAACGCTAATTTTTCAAGTTTCAAGTAGCGCCGTTCAGCATCAATCAGGCTTTTGCTGATGTAGTATACTGGGTGAGGATACCCATCAACCTCTCTAACTAGCACAGCACTGATGGCACAACTTGAAACAGCCAGATACACAAATAGATTCTCCCCATCGATTGGTTTGAATAAAGTCTTTGGAGAGGACAGATGCTTCTTAATTTCATTGAACGCCTCATCACACTGTGGTGTCCATTCAAACCCCTTTGCACCTTTCAAAGTTTGAAAGAAAGGAGCACATCTGTCCGAAGACCTAGAAATAAACCTGTTCAAAGCTGCTAACCTCCCCGTTAACCGCTGCACTTCTTTAACATTTCGAGGAGGCTCCATTTGAAACAAAGCATTGAGTTGGTCCGGGTCGGGCTGGATTCCATGCTCACTTATAATGTACCCTAAGAACTTCCCGGACTGCACTCCGAACACACATTTTTCAGGATTTAGCTTTAAATTCACCTTGGCCAGGTTGGCAAAAGTCTCCTGGAGGTCGGACAAGTGTAGCTGCTCATCCACACTTTTCACCATCATATCGTCAATGTAAACCTCCATATTTCTTCCAATTTGATCAGCAAAGGTTTTATTGACTAACCTTTGATAAGTAGCCCCAGCATTCTTCAAACCAAAAGGCATCACCTTGTAGCAGTGTAATCCTCTATCAGTAACAAAAGTGGTATGCTCTTGATCTCTTGGATCCACCTGGATCTGATTATATCCGGAGAAAGCATCCATGAAGGAGAGTAGCTTGTTCCCAGAAGTAGAATCTACCAGCTGATCTATCCCGGGAACCGGATACAAGTCTTTTGGGCAAGCTCGATTGAGATCCGTGAAGTCTATGCACATTCGCCATTTACCGTTTTTCTTTTTTACCAAGACTGGATTGGCAGTCCACAAAGGATACTGAGCTTCTTTAATGTGCCCCATCTTTGTGAGTCTGTCAACCTCTTGTACAATGACATCAGCCTTTTCTTTTGAGAAAGCTCTCCTTTTTTGCACCACTGGTGCTACGTCTCTCCGGACAGATAAGTGATGGGAAATCACTTCTGACGGCACTCCAGTAACATCAGCATTGCACCAGGCAAAAACATGCTGATGGTCTTTTAAGAATTTTAACATTTCTTCTTTCAATACTTGTGGCATTTTGGACCCTATCTTGACAGATTTCCCTTCTTCTAAGCAGTGTGTCTCAACCTCCTCAACCGGGATCAACACTCCGGGGGTCTCCCTGGGGTCATCAATTTCACCCTCACCCCCAGAAAGGCCCTCAAACTGCTATTGGTCATTCATACGGACTGCCCCCAGCGTTCGTGGAGCCAAGGCAGTGGTATAGCATTCTCTTGCAACTTTTTGACTGCTCCGGACAACCCCAACCTGCCCCTGAACAGCATATTTTAGACACTGATGAACTGTTGAGGCCACTGCATGCATCCTAGAAAGCCAAGATCTCCCTAGAATAGCATTGTAACAAGTGGGACAGTCCACCACAATGAAAAGTATTCTGACCGTTTTTTTGAAAGGGCCTCTGCCCAACAATACTTCTTCTTCGAACTCACCAATTACATCAGCTGAACTGCCCGTGAAGCCTACAATCGATCGGTCCGACTTTTGAATCACAGCTGGATTTTTCATTTTCTTGTAAGTATCTAGGAAAAGGATATTGGCAGAGCTCCCAGTATCTACCAGGATTCGCCTTATCTCATTGCCCCCTATCGATGCTCCTATGACAACAGCATCTTCATGAGGGCCAGCAATGTCTCTCAAATCATCCCCATCAAAGACAATGAATGGGAATAGATTTGACGATTGATAAGAGGTCATGCCCCCTTCTAGTTGGGTTGCCAAATTATGAACATGCCTTTTTCTTGATGAAGTGGTAGGAGCCGTTACGGTGTCCCCTCCGAAAATTGTCAAGGACTCAAAGAATTTAATGAGCCCGGAGACTGACCTGGAACGTTCCTCTATTGCACCCACTCTGTTCCTTGTTGGATCAGGATCCAAGTATTCTGATTCCACATCAAACCTTTCAACAATTACCATGGCCCCTTCTGGGGCAGCATTAACCGGACCAGCCCGGTGAGTGTTATCAGGCCTGTTGCCTCCTCTTCTTTTGACATACGCACCCAACTTCCCTCTTTCAATCAGGTTCTGAACCTCTTGCTTCAAGGCTATACAATCATCAGTAGTATGGCCAATATCATTGTGATATTGACAAAAAGAACTGTTTCGATGTTCTCTGGGGGACTGCAAGGTTGCCGGTCTCCGGTAGTGTACTTCATCTTTAGTTTTCTCGAAAATGGTTGCCACACTTTCTTTGAGCTCTGCAAACCACTCCGGTTGGACCCACGGCCCCCTTTTGTTTCTAGACTGTTGACTTTGTGCAGGAGCAGCTGGTTGAGACTGAGCTTTTCCTCTTCCATGTCCCTGTCCGGTTTCTCTAGCTTTGTTGCCGGACTGGTTTGGATTGGGAGTTGGTGTTACCGGGGTGGATCTCACCTGCCTGTGCACCCTGGTCCTTTTTGTTTCATCAACATATATTTGCTTGCCGACTTGATTTAGCAATCCACCCCAGGTCATGGCTTTCTTCCTTGTTACTGAATCGGCCAGGTTGCCCGGGTTCAAACCCTGTCTCAGGGATGCTATTGCCACTTGTTCAAAGCAATCAGGCACCGTCGCCTCCCACTGTGGTCGCCAATTTGGTGTGGATAAAAGTAGCCTGGGGGTAGGCTGGTAATTTTAAATAGAGTTTTAAGGCAGCGTAAGGGTGTTTCACGGTGGTGTGGTGGTGTTTAAAGGTGTTTTGAGATATTTCAGGGTGTTACAAAGTGTTTCAAGGGTGGAGAGAGAATTAAGCAGCCTGGCAGCAGTTAATTTTTCTTACCCATAGTTAATGCTGGTGGTTGGGTATTTATAGTGTGAAATTTGGGCCCTTATGGGCTTTCGGGTCAAGTTTAGTGGACCCGGGTCATGTTTAAAGGCCCACAAGTTTTAAGTAAGTGAATAAACAGCTTAGTCAGATAGTGTTTAGGTTTTTTAGTACTTTAGTCATAGTTCGAACTGCCTTATGCTTGCAGTGTTCAAAATCACCTGTCCGGATCAATCAGTCCTGTTCGGATTATAGTCTTGGAATCTGTCCGATTTTCGGGGAGTTTTACTTTGGACTACCCTTCCGGGGAGCTCTTCGAATTCGGACTCATCAATCTATATGGTACATACTTATATTTTCATTCGTAGATGAATCCATCTCACCTAAACATGAAAAAAAATACATGAGATAAATTAAATAAATCTAAAAAAATATCAAGTCTGTATTTAAGTTTTCGTAGGAAAAAAATGTTAGCTGATCATTCTATTAATGAATAACCATTAGAGGATGAGTTCTTATTATTGAATATTGAGGAGATGTACATTGTTAAGCTTAAGACCATATATTAATTAGATCTAAGTTGTCACTTCTTAACAAATAAACACTAGATGCTCGTTCTTATTATAAAATATATAAAGAGACACACACTACAGTTAAGGTTATATCTTAACTAACCATATTTTTCTTTATCTAAATAACATGTTAGGAACTAAGCTACCTGCCTTGATATGTGATGTTGAAACATGAAACCTTCCAATTTGAATTTTTATTTGAACGTACTGATAAACCATTCACATTTAGGTTTCAAAACAAATAAAATATACATAATATATTCGAAATCAATATGTAAGTTTCCAAAAAATGGGTTGTAACCATGTTGTGTCTGGTTAAGCAGGTTGGTTCTGCATTTTATGAATTAAAACCAGGTATAAATTCACGACTATGTGTCCAAAATCCGTGTTTGAGACCAGAACAAGGTACAAGTAAAAGAAAGATATTTTATAATTCTAAAATTGATCAAAGAAACTACAAAAAGGGTTGCAACAATTGGGTTTCGATTCGGTTTTGATTCAGACATATACATGTACCCATAACACAACTCTTACACTTAATGCAGGTGGTTGGGTATTTATACCCTAATGTTTGGGCCCTTATGGGCTTTCGGGTCATGTTTAATGGACCCGGGTCATGTTCAGAGACCCATGAGCTCTAAGGAGGAGAGAAAGTAGCTTAGTCAAGAAGTGTTTAGGTTTTTTAGTACTTTTGTCATAGTTCGAACAGTCCTATGGCCTTAGTGTTCGAAGTGATCTGTCCGGTCCGGAGGCCTTGGACCGATCTGACCGATCTGTCCTTGTCCGGGGAGCATGCAGAATTCGGACTCATCATAACCTGGTAGGAAAAAAGATTATTCGGAACATAAAATCCGTGTTTGAGACCAGAACAAGGTACAAGTAAAAGAAAGATATTTTATAATTCTAAAATTGATCAAAGAAACTACAAAAAGGGTTGCAACAATTGGGTTTCGATTCGGTTTTGATTCAGACATATACATGTACCCATAACACAACTCTTAATCCGACATAGTTCATGTAAAATAATGGTTTGTTCTATTCAAAACCAAACTTTCTGCATCACCTAGTTCTTTGTCTCCATCTTTGATGTTCAGATTAATCTTTTTTCCTACCAGGTTATGATGAGTCCGAATTCTGCATGCTCCCCGGACAAGGACAGATCGGTCTGATCGGTCCAAGGCCTCCGGACCGGACAGATCACTTCGAACACTAAGGCCATAGGACTGTTCGAACTATGACAAAAGTACTAAAAAACCTAAACACTTCTTGACTAAGCTACTTTCTCTCCTCCTTAGAGCTCATGGGTCTCTGAACATGACCCGGGTCCATTAAACATGACCCGAAAGCCCATAAGGGCCCAAACATTAGGGTATAAATACCCAACCACCTGCATTAAGTGTGGGTAATGAGAATTAACTGCTACCAGCCATCTTAATTATCATTCTACTCTCTACTCTAAACACATAACACCCACATACTACTATAAAACACCAACCAAATTAAAAGCCTACCCTCAGGCAATAATTATCTACACCAAATTGGCGACCACAGTGGGAGCACGAAGGTGCCTGAATCAAGCATTCAAAACCAGCTAAGAAAATCTGTCCGAATGAATCCGGACAATCCAGAAGTACCACCAGCTCTGCTCAAAGTGGTGGGAGAGAACGATGAGTACACTATCGAAGATCGTGATAGGCTAAATGGTGAAATAGAAGCTCTGAGGGCCAAAAAGGCTAAGATGGGCATGCAAGAAAAGTCTAAAGCGTCAATTGCCCATCACACCGACAACTCCAGAGAGCATGAGTCTTCAAAGACTCATGTGAGCACCAAAAAGACTCATGCCAGCTCCAAAAAGTCTCACCGGTCTAAGCCAGTGGAGAGCTCTGAATCAAGCTCAGAATCTTCTGATAGCTCTTCGGACAGTGAGGGAGTTGAAAAATCTTTATCCTCTAGCAGCGATGAGGGTCGAACTAGAAAGAAGCAAAAGCAGATAAAAAAATATTCAAGAAAAAGGGATAGACATGGAAAAATGAAGAGGCATATTGGTAAAGGATCATCTCATAGCCGGAGGCATGTGGACGAGATGCTGATGGATCCCTTTGCTTTTCACGATGAACCAGGTATCTTTGCAACTCCCAATGAGGGAACTGTGTTCAGTCGTGGAAGAAATTGGAGGCAATCTCCTTTGTCTTCTAAAATTCTGTCCGGAAACCTCCCTAAGAGGTTTTACAGTACCAAAATAGAAAAGTTTGATGGCAGTACTGATCCGGACAACCATTTGGAAAAATTTAAAAACTTCATGATGAACTTTGACGACGATGATAAACTACTTTGTAGGGCATTCTCCCAATCATTTACGGGGAGTGCTCTAAAATGGTACAACATCCTGCCTCAGGGTTGTATCAAAGATTTCGATACTTTCTGGGTAGCCTTTCGAAGGCAGTTTGTAGGGAGTAAAGAGCTAAAGGGAAATGGAGACACAATAATCCATTGTGCCCAGGAACCAAATGAGTCCTTGAAAGAATATATAAGCCGTTTTGTGAATACCAAGAATGGGTTGGCTGATTGCTTCGAACAGGTAGCAATAACATCCCTAAGACAGGGTTTGAACCCAGGTAATCTAGCTGATTTAGTGACCAGAAAGAAGGCCATGACATGGGGAGGGTTGCTAAATCAGGTTGGAAAACAAATAAACGTTGATGAAATAAAGAAAACCAGGGTGCACAGGCAGGTGAGGTCTACCCTGGTGGCACCAAATCCCAATCAGAATCAGTCCGGGAACAAAGCAAGAGAGACCGGACAGGGGCATGGTAGGGCAAAAGCTCAGTCTCAGCCAGCTGCTCCTGCTCAAAGTCAGCAATCCAGAAACAAGAGAGGGCCATGGGTCCAACCGGAGTGGTTCGCAGAATTGAAAGAAAGTGTGGCCACCATTTTTGATAAAACAAAGGACGAGGTGCATTATCGGAGACCAGCCACATTGCAGTCTCCCAGAGAATATCGCAATAACTCTTTTTGCCAATATCACAATGAAATTGGTCATACCACTGATGACTGCATAGCGTTGAAACAGGAAGTTCAGAACTTGAGTGAGAGGGGAAAGTTGGGGGCTTACGTCAAAAGAAGAGGAGGCAACAAGCCTGACAACACTCACCGGGTTGGTCCAAGTAATGCTGCCCCGGAGGGAGCCATGGTTATAATTGAGAGGTTTGATGTGGAATCTGAGTACTTGGATCCCGATCCAACTCGAAACAGAGTGGGTACAATTGAGGAATGTTCTAGGTCGGTCTCCAGACTCATTAAGTTTTTTGAGTCACTTACAATTTTCGGAGGGGACACTATGACAGCTCCTACTGCTTCTTCGAGGAAGAGGCACGTTCATACTTTAGCCTCCCAGCTAGAGGGGGGATGACTTCCTATCAGTCACAAAATTCATTCCCCTTCATTGTTTTTGATGAAGATGATTTAAGAGATATTTCTGGCCCTCATGAGGATGCTGTTGTCATAGGAGCATCTATTGGGGGCAACGACATAAGACAAATTTTGGTGGATACTGGAAGCTCAGCCAATATCCTTTTCCTAGCCACATACAAGAGAATGAAAAATCCAGCTGTAATTCAGAGTTCAGACAGATCAATTGTGGGCTTTACAGGCAGTTCAACAGATGTGATCGGTGAGTTCGAAGAGGAAGTTCTATTGGGCAAGGGCCCTTTCAAGAAAATGGATAGAATACACTTTATTGTGGTGGATTGTCCCACTTGCTTTAATGCTATTCTAGGGAGGTCTTGGCTCTCTAGGATGCATGCAGTGGCTTCAACAGTCCACCAATGCTTGAAATATGCTGTTCAGAGACAGGTTGGAGTCGTTCGGAGCAGTCAAAAGATTACAAGAGAGTGTTATGCTACTGATCTAGCTCCCCGGACGCTGGGGGCAGTACGCATCAACGAGCAATAGCAGTTTGAGGGGCTTTCTAGGGGTGAGGGTGAAATTGATGACCCTAGAGAGACCCCTGGAGTGTTGATACCGATCGAACAGGTAGAAACACACTGTTTAGAAGAAGGAAGAAGTGTTAAGATAGGCTCCAAAATGCCACCCGATCTGAAAGATGAAATGTTAAAGTTTTTGAAGAATCATCAGCACGTTTTTGCTTGGTGCAATGCTGATGTTACTGGAGTCCCAGCAGAAGTGATATCACATCACCTATCTGTCCGGAGAGACGTAGCACCAGTGGTTCAAAAGAGAAGAGCTTTTTCTAAGGAAAAGGCTGATGTCATTGTGCAAGAGGTTGACAGGCTCACAAAGATGGGGCACATCAAGGAGTCTCAGTATCCTTTGTGGACTGCCAATCCGGTTCTGGTAAAGAAGAAAAATGGCAAGTGGCGCATGTGCATTGACTTCACAGATCTCAATAGGGCTTGCCCAAAAGATTTGTATCCGGTCCCCCGGATTCATCAGTTAGTAGATTCCACCTCTGGGAACAAGCTGCTGTCTTTTATGGATGCCTTCACCGGATACAATCAGATTCAAGTAGATCCGAAGGATCAAGAGCATACCACATTTGTCACTGACAGAGGTCTTCATTGCTACAAGGTAATGCCATTTGGTTTGAAAAATGCTGGGGCTACTTATCAGAGATTAGTCAACAAGGCATTTGCTGATCAGATTGGAAGAAATATGGAAGTGTACATTGATGACATGATGGTGAAGAGTGTGGATGAGCAGTTTCACTTGTCCGATCTCCAAGAAACTTTTGCCAACTTGGTAAAAGTAAATTTGAAATTAAACCCAGAAAAGTATGTGTTCGGAGTGCAGTCCGGGAAGTTTCTGGGCTATATTATAAGTGAGCATGTAATACAACCCGACCCGGACCAGCTTAATGCCCTATTTCAGATGGAACCTCCTCGAAACATTAAAGAAGTACAGCGGTTAACAAGGAGATTAGTTGCCTTAAACAGATTTATCTCAAGGTCTTCGGACAGGTGTGCCCCTTTCTTTCAAACCTTGAAGGGTGCAAAGGGATTCGATTGGACCCCATAGTGTGATGAAGCTTTCAATGAGATCAAGAAGCACCTGTCCTCCCCCAAAACTTTGTTTAAGCCAGTTGATGGGGAGACACTCTTCGTATATTTGGCAGTTTCAAGTTGTGCCATCAGTGCTGTGTTGGTAAGGGAGGTCGATTGTCATCCCCATCCTGTGTACTATATCAGCAAAAGTTTGATAGATGCAGAAAGGCGTTACTTGAAACTCGAAAAGTTAGCATTGGCCCTGGTGATAGCTGCCAGGAAGATGAGGCCTTATTTCCAGGCTCATCCCATCATCGTCCGGACTTCTTTTCCCCTGAAGAATGTCCTCCAAAAGGCAGACATTTCAAGCAGGATGACTAAGTGGTCAGTAGAATTGGGGGACTTTGACATAGACTTTGCTCCCCGAACAGCAGTCAAGGCTCAGGTTGTGGCAGACTTTTTGGTTGAATTCCACTCCGACAGGGATTCAGAGCAAACTACTGATATAAAATATAAAAAGGTATGGGTCGTCCGAACAGATGGTGGATCGAGCACTATGGGATGTGGTGCAGGGGTGTGTTTAACTTCCCCATATGGAGACAAAATGTACCAGGCTATTTGTTTTGCTTTCAGGGCATCTAATAATGAGTCCGAATACGAAGCAGCTATAACTGGTTTAAAGTTAGCCTACATTTGTGGGGCTAAGAGGGTCAAGCTACTAAGTGACTCCCAACTTCTTATCCACCATGCCCAAGGCCAATCTGAGGCTAAGAAGGGGCAGCTTGTGAAATATTTACTGCTCCTTAAGAATGAAGCACTCAAGTTTAAAAGTGTTGTTTATGAGCACATTCCCCGGGCAGAAAATGAGCTAGCAGACTCATTAGCAACCATAGCATATACAGAGTCATATCCATGGATCCATGTGCTGGAAAGCCCCTCCATTCAACTTAGTAAGGGTAAATAAGAGGAAATGTTTGTAGTGCAAGTGAAACGACCTCAAGACTGGAGGTTTCCTCTCCTGCAATATCTCTCCGATGGTGTCGTGCCTCCGGATAAGTCACTAGCCAGAACATTGAAACACAAGGCTCGTGGTTTCATCATATTGAGAGAAGTGTTGTATAAAAAATCTTATAGTAAACCTCTCCTACGCTGTTTGGGGGATGAAGAGTCTCAAGTACTCCTCTCCGAATTGCATGATGGTGAGGGATCAGCCCATTGTGGGTTCTGAGCTTTAACAAGAAGAGTTTTACTGTCCGGTTACTATTGGCCATCTATCATGAAAGATGCTAAGGAATTGGTAAGAAGGTGTGACCCATGCCAGAGGTACAACAATGAAATTCATGTCCCAGCCATTCCTTTAGAGTCAATTTCTGAGCCTATTCTTTTTGCTCGATGGGGGTCGGATTTAGTAGGGCCTCTCCCTGTGGCGTCCGGAGGACGCAAAACTATAATTGTGGCCATAGACTACTTTTCAAAGTGGATTGAAGCAGCCCCTCTAGCAGGAACAACATCAAAAGCTATAAAATTCATTCTATCCAACATCTGTTGCAGATTTGGTGTCCCACAAAAGATAACAACAGACAATGGGCCACAGTTTGACAATAGGGAAATGGAAAGTTTATGTGCCTCAAGGGGTATACAACATTGTTTTTCTTCACCTTTCCACCCACAAGCAAATGGGCAAGTTGAAGTGGCTAATAGGACTATACTGTCCGGTTTAAAGAAGAATTTGGAAGGGGCAGCTGGGAAGTGGCCTAGTTATCTACAAGAGGTCTTGTGGGCCTACCGGACAACACCTGGGGCTGCAACACAAGAGTCACCCTTTGCTTTGGTCTATGGGATGGATGCATTAGCTCCCATAGAAGCAACTCTCCCATCATTTCGTGTTCACAACTTCTCCGAACATGCTAACGAGGTGGCAATCAGAGGTCAACTTGAATTGATAGAAGAAAGACGAGTTAAAGCTCACCTTAGAGTTGCACACTATCAGGGCTTGATGAGAAGCAGATTTGCTTCCAAAGTTAAAAGAAGAGATTTCCAACCGGGGGCATACTCTTTCCTCCTTGGTGGCACGGGGAGGTTTTAATGAGGTGTCCGGGCTTTTGAATGAAATTTGATGCCTTCTTAAAAAATTTCCAAGTGTTTTAAATTTTGTTCTTTGTCACACTATCCGGATTGAAATAACTAAGGGCTATTTAAACTCTAGCCGGAGAACTTAAACACTCTCGCTATGAAATAATTAAAGGCTATTTAAACTCTATCCATCAAAATTGGAACAAACAATGAAAGAAGATGAGATTTGTGCAAAACAGAAACATTCATTGAAATAACTTAAAGTGCCTTAGCCTTCCAAGGACTTTTGAATGGTCGGAGTAGAACAAAATACCTATCCGGTCAGATACCGGACACAATTACAAAAAAGAATGCATTGGCCTTCCAAGGACTTTAGTCTGAATAGAAAGTAAACAAAGTAAATCATAAGTTAAGGTTGAGCCTTTGAAGATGGCTCACCTTCATCTACCTTCTTTCCCTTAGGATCGTCTTTCCCTTAGGATCGTCTTTCACTAGAGTAGCCATACCGGTCGCCTTCGGCCATCGTATGATACGGGAGGTCTTCAGGCTCAACATGAAGCCATAAATCCCCCAAGTTCTTCTTTGGAAACTTCTCATGGAAGAGTAAGACCATATCAGACTTCACATTGGCATACATATCCTTCAGAGTGTCGATCACATTATTGGCATAAACATCAATCTTGGCTTGAATCTTGGCCTCCTGCTCCTTTAGCAAAGTCGCTTTCTCCTCGGCAACCTTAGACACTGTATTCTCAAGAGCGATTTTGTCGTTGGTCAGGTTGGTGATGATTTGATCCTTGGCTTTGGATTCTCCCTTTGAGGTGTTAAGGTCTTTCTCCAGACCGGACAGCTTCTCCCGGAGATCTCTAATGGTGTCCTCTAAAGAGGATACTTTTGTGGTACTTGCCTCTTGCTTTCTCTTCAACTCCTCAGTTTCTTCCTTTAAAACGTCAGCATTGGAAGTGGCAGTGCGAAGGTCATCGGACAGCCTCTCTTTGTCAGACTTGAGATCTTTGATGATATCAGCCTGGTTTCGGACTTGTTTCTCCAACACAAGTACAGGCTGAACGTTGCTCAACAAAGAGTGGGCTATGGGATCCCTTTCACTAGAAACGCTAAAAGTCTTACCATTAAAAGTGACCGTGTTGGAGGTTCTTGGAGGAAGGTAAGGCCCGACAAAGTCATCTCTGGGAAGATTGAGGAAGTATTCACCAAGCTCACCAAGACCGCTGATGTCTACTCCATCGATGTTGATATCTCCCCCCTCAACCTCGTCGGTATTAAAGTCACCCAGAATCTCCTCGGCATGCGTTGGGGTCAGCAGGATCAGCTTGGAAAGAAGGCTCCGGAGCCCGGAGAGAAAGCTCGTCTCCCTTAGAAGTTTTCTTCTTCTTGGCTTCCCGGTCTGTGCCTTCGCTTCCTTGTTTACGATTCCTCTTGGAAGCCCTTGGAGGTTTTGGGAGGTTCGCTTCTTGTTTCTCAGTCTCTTGCTCCACCACTTCCAAGAGAGCAGCATCAATTTGGCTCTGGGCTGGCCCCTCCGGATCTGTTGGAGCATCCTTCTCTGCATCAGGAGGGTTAGCATCACCCACCACCTTTTTTCCCTTCTTCTTCTTGCCTTTCATCTTGCTCGGGGTTTTGGCCCGGCCTAGCAGGAAGAGTGTCCCATCTGGTTCATAGGTCCTCTTAAGCACAACGTCCGGAGGAGGCTGGGTGGTGAGCTCCTCCCAAGTCAAGTCTCTCCGACCTGTGGTGTTCCACAAGTGAGACCTTGCCAAGTTGCCACTCGTGAAAGCTGCGTGGAATCGGTTCCCCCATCTCTCAGCAGCCCAAGCGTTGATCTTGGAGCAAGTAACCTGCCCGACTTTCTGATAGTCACTGAACTCCTTGGGCAGTACTACCAAGGAAAGAGTGAGACCCATTAGTTTGAACTACGTTGGAAAAGAAAGAAGGAAACAAAAGTATAAAGTGGAAGACTTACAGTCACTCCTCCACCTACTTTTGAGGAGGCTTGGGTTCACTCCGGATTTGATCTTCTGACCATTCTCCCAAGCACCACTGACGAATAGGAACTGGGTCCTCCAATTCCTCTCCGCCTCCAGCAAATCATCAACAACCTTGAAGTCATCCCCCATATTGAAATGGTAGAAGGGGATGTTGGGATTTCTGCATAGGCTGGCCACAACAGCAAACTCCTCCAGTGGCAGAGGAATCCCGGAGAGCCTCGAGGCCATGATGCAGGCCATGAGGGTATACCAGGCGTTGGGGCTCAGCTGGCTTGGACAAAGTTTTATCAGATGGAAGTATCTGGCAATATCTAGGTCTAAAGGGAGTCTGAGTCCCCAGTTGAATAGCTCCGTGAACATGACCACTTCGCTCAGTTTGCAGTCCGTAGGAGTCTCTGGGTGTATGGGGATCATGATCTTCACATTCTCCGGTATTCCCCATTTTGTACGCATCCGGCCCAACTCAGCTGTGTGGATGAACGCGTAGTTGATTTTTTGCAGGGCGAGGAGATAATTAACGCTGACCTTGTGAAAACAAGGCCCCACTTTTCCTTCTAAGCTCTCCGGCAGATCCGGATGCCTCAAATACAATTTCTCTTTGCCCTTGTCCTTCTTGGCAACTATCTCTCTGCTGGTCTGACCGGAGGGCTCAGACTCAAATGGAGCCTCTTCAACAGAGTCCTCCATTACTTCCTCCATGATTGTTGAAGGGATTTCAGCAGCTGTAGTGGGGGGAGGGTTCAAGTTTGACTCAGCCTTGTCCCCAGACTGATGGGCCTCAGTGCTCTTTTGGTTTCCGCTCTCCGGTAAAGTTTCTGGAACAGAAGTTTCTTGTTGAAGACTTGGATTGGAGCCCTCCGGTCCGGACAACCTGTCCTTGGGGGCTCTAATAGGCACCTCTGACCCGGTGCTGCTGTCTTTTGCCCCCAACTTAGAGGGAGTGTTTTTAGACCCTTGGCCTTTAACCAACCGGCCTTTCCTCCTATCGACTAGCTTCTTAGGAGAGTGTTCCATATCCGATCCCAATGCTATGAAGGGAGAGGGTTTTTTGAGGCTAGTGGGTAACTCCTGGCTCGACAACAGGCTCCGATTCCTGAACTGAGGAACCAGAATTAATGGGGGACAGGTTGGTTTGAAATAGTTTTCTAGGCCTAGTGCCTTTGTAAGAAGAAGAGCCTCGATCTGACTCGGTAGCAGAGGTGATTGGTCTATCAACAGGCGAGGTGGGTAGCCCTGCTGCAATCCGTCTTTCTCTTTCGACTTTTTGAGCCTTCTCTAACTCAGAAAGGGTGAGCCACCCGCCTTTGACAAGAGCGTTCCTCGCCGTAAACATAAACTATCGAACTAAGTTTTTGCTTTAGAGAGAGAAAGCTTTGAGAGATTTTGCGGAGTAAATTTGAAGGAGATGGTAAAACAGTAGAAAGTGAGTTTGTATTTATAGTAAATTTGGAAAAAGAAGTTGATTCCTAGGAGAATTCGAAAAGATTGGTAATGATTAAAGACGACGCTCATGTAATCACCTTTAATTAAAGAGGTTGTTTTTCGAAGAAGGTGGGTCCGAAATTCAAGGTGAAAAAACGGCTGAAGCAACCAATCAGAGAGTGAGACGTGTCCCACGAACTCTGGCAAAAACCGTTTTGAATTCATGAAGCTTTATCTGTCCGGATAAACACATAGCCCAAATTGACAGACCTGTCCGGATTAAAACTACCCCTGATGTCGGACTGTTTTTCAGGTATTTGACAAGAGTATTTGCACAAACACCTAAAAAAGGGGCTCCTGATGAGTCCAAATTCTGCATGCTCCCCGGACAAGGACAAATCGGTCAGATCGGTCCAAGGCCTCCGGACCGGACAGATCACTTCGAACACTCAGGCCATAGGACTATTCGAACTATGACAAAAGT
The DNA here is from genome assembly GCA_036936605.1 of Limnanthes douglasii subsp. nivea. NCBI lineage: Eukaryota > Viridiplantae > Streptophyta > Magnoliopsida > Brassicales > Limnanthaceae > Limnanthes > Limnanthes douglasii. The sequence continues at coordinate 86,606,640 of JAUPFV010000001.1, forward strand.
ACTAAAAAACCTAAACACTTCTTGACTAAGCTACTTGCTCTCCTCCTTAGAGCTCATGGGTCTCTGAACATGACCCGGGTCCATTAAACATGACCCGAAAGCCCATAAGGGCCCAAACATTAGGGTATAAATACCCAACCACCTGCATTAAGTGTGGGTAATGAGAATTAACTGCTACCAACCACCTTAATTATCTCTCTACTCTCTACTCTAAACACATAACACCCACATACTACTATCAAACACTAACCAAATTAAAAGCCTACCCTCATGCAATAATTATCCACACCAGGTTATATAGGTAGAACAGACATGCCATTTAATTAAATATATAGATAACGTACAAGAAAGTGATCAGTTCTTATTAATAAATCTAAATTTAAAACACATCTGTCATAGAGTATGATAACTACTTCAGCATTTCGAAACCGAATCTTTGCAGCCCCTAATTGTTTTTCTGACTAGATTGCACTGAAACTTACATGATTCTATCACTACAAATGTTTTAAACATCAACCTAACCAATTCACAACTTTGCAATATTTTTTATAAACATACAAAAAAATACACGAAAGTAAGAACAGTACCTCTCAGATATGGAGATAAAGATGACAATGACGATTGAGTCTTGCTGGTGTGTATTATACCGTTGAAGAAAATACAATTTTTTTGAAGAACTCTTCCAAGACGAAGAAAGCGGCAAAGAAGAAAGAAAACAAGGGTGTGCAAGTCTCTGAAATGAAAAACTGGCTGGGAGGGAATGGAGTTAGGGTTAGATTCATTAGATTTAGTTATTTAAATATATTATTTATTTTATATCTTTTAACTTTAAAATAAAATTATTTCATTAATAAAGTTTTATAAGTATTTTTGGTGTTTTAATTTATAGGTCAATTTTTTTAAAAAATATTATTTTATTAATAAATTTTTTATTAAGTGTTTTCAGTATATTATTTTACAAGTTTACAGGTTTTTTTTGGATTTTACAGATCTGTTTCGGGTTTACATGTCTTTTCGGGTTTCACAGGTTGGTTTCGGGTTTACAGGTCTTTTCGGGTTTTACTGGTCAGTTTCGGGTGACACGAACCCAACCCGAACCTGACCATTTTTTTTGGATTCGGCTTCGTGTCGTGTCTTAATTTCATCGTGTCTGAAAAATCAGGTCTCTAAGCCTAAAATTTTGGGTCGGGATGGTGTTGGGTTTACAAGTCGTGTCCAAAATTGACAGCTTTATATATGCTATATTCGTTGAAATTTGTTTTCGAGTAAGTGTTTGCTTCTTTCTTTCTTTCTTTTGAGATAAAACAAAGTTGACCCAAATTCAAAGGCCGACAAAAGGGTTACAGAAGCAAATTTAAATTTTTCCTCCAAATATCTGAGAAAATAAAAATAAATTTTTTATTCTCCCTCCAAAATAAAGAACATTATCAATTTCCTTCCAAAACCTAGAGTTGATTATCCAATCTCTGAACAATGATCTTCTCCTTTGCAACTATAATGAATTCCCATCTTCTATGTTTCAAGGTTCCATCATCTCATTCATATCCTTTCCAAATCAATGTGCAACAATAAAGAAAAATGGCTATGTCAAGCAAGGTTTGCTGCCAGTTAGTGATCGATCATAAACAAGGTAAATTCATTGTTTAACATCCATTAAGAACTTAATCATCCAAATTAAAGTAACCTATATTTGAAATTTTTAATAATTTAATATCTTTTAATGGAAAATGAGTTTCTAATTAATTAAATTCAGCTTTCATCTTACATTTTAGGATCCATCTTGCAAGTCAATCGGCTGTTTGATTTTGGACCCTTGAAATGTAAGAGATGTTCATATAAGAAGAGAATAATCTTCTACAACAAATAAGAATCCGTTTGAAATAAAAAGGATACTATCTATCAAATATCATGTTAACCAAAAGAAAAGAATTGACTTCAATTTCCACCTTACTCCATCTATTTTTCTTGCAGAGAAGGAGACCATCAAGTAAAGCTTGTAATTCAACCATGATTGGTGTCATTTTACCGTATATATTGGTACCTCCTTTAACTATGTCGCCATTGTGATCACAAATCAGAAAGCCTCCTCCAGAGTTACCATTTTTATGACAAGAAGCATCACAGTTAAGCTTAAAATAATTTTCTTTCGGGGGACACCATTTCTGATACATAGGCTTCCTCTCTTCCAGAATATAGCATGAGCAATCCAGGTTTTTCGCAATGTGGAGATCTTTGTACCAGTGTTTAGCTTTAATTTTTTTAGAGTGGTAAAGACTTATAATAATATAGTTAATATACCTGATTACAGACTTAGTGTTTAGCTCTTTTTGATAAATTTCTTCTGGTTCCTAGCCTTCCATGTGGACCAGAGAATAATGATAGGTAATATAGTTCTAATATGAACATAACTATTGGTAGACTAAAACCAGGTTTGAATCATATGAGTTATAGTCATATATTTCTCCACTCTTAACTTAAAGATATATCCATAATATTACCAAAGACTCCAAGCAAAATCACAGTTTATGAACAAATGAATATTACAGCACAACTAACACTTTGAGACAGTAGTTAGATGTTTTTTTTTAGGATAGTGTCAACATGAATAAAGTTATTGATGAGTTTCAAAGCAAGAATTGTTTTTGAGAATGACAGAGTTCCACATTTTACCAAATATGTAAGATTTATTGTGTTTGTTTTTCACATGATTCCAGGTAGTTTAGTATTAAATTTGGTGTCAGTAGAGAGGGTCCAAATGATAGTATCCTAAATCTGATCAATGATAATTGTTTTGTGAATTAATTCAATATTGATTTGATTGAGGAACATCCTAGCTTGTTGTCATCCCACTTGTTATCCTTCCAAAATTTAATGAGTTTTTGTTGCATGTAACCAATGTTATTACAGTTATTATTTAGAGTAACAAGAGGAGGAGAGCCATACAAGTTTTCTAGCCAGAGTTCCACATTTCTTTTGCCTAAGTTCCACCTTATATTAGGCTCAGCAACATCTTTGATTTTACAAAGCCTTTTCTAGTTGATAGAGCCAGTTGTTTTGTAGGAGATTTGCAAAGGATGAAGGGATTTGCAGCAGGCCTTCATTATTTCTAAAATTAAGCCACAATTTACAGTAAAAAGTAGCATGTAGATCAGAAATTTTACGAATTTTGAGGCCATCTTCTTTGTATGTTTTACACATATCTTCCCAGTTAGACTAATGCATCCTCTTATCAGTAGAATTAGTCCCCCAAAATAAATTGTTTTAGATTTTGTTAGTTCTGTTGATAATAGTCTTGGGGATCAAATAGCTTTGACACTAACAAGTATGAATCAATATCAACACCGAGTTAATGAGAGTGATTCTGCCACTAAAAGATTTTTTTTTTCTCTTCCCACTCTCTGATCTTTGCATGATTTTGTTGAGTATAGGCATATAGGTACTACATTTGTTGTTGTTGTTGTTCAAAGAGATTCTCAGATACCCAGTAGGTAATGTGCTAGAACTGAACCATGAAAGATTAGTTAGAGCAGATATCCTAGTGTTCTTTATTCTAGAAGATAAAATAATTTTCGTTTTATCATTGTTAATCAATTGGCGAGAAACATTTTGATAGATTTGAATGAAGTTACTTAGCTTTTCAATTGTTTGATCACTACTATTAGTTAAAACCAATATATCATCAGAAAATACAAAACTAGAAATAAACATTCTACTTCTAGATTGAAACTGGATATTTTTATTGCTATTGAACAAATTATGAAGCCCTCTAATAAGGACTTCTTCAGCCATGATGAAAAAACTGGGGGATAGGGGATCCCACTGTCTTAAAACCCTTTTGGTTTTGAATCATACACCTTTCCATTGATCAGTAAGGACATATGAACATTACTAATTGAATTTCTTATCAAATTAATGAAACAATCAGAAAAACCAAAGGCCTCCAGGACCTTCATAATATATCTTTGAGCAAGCTTATTGAAGGCTTTTGACATGTCAACCTGAATCATCATGTTACTACTATTCTTCTTTCTACTTAAGTCATAAATAATCTCTTTAGAAATTAGGACATTATCATGGATTTAAGAGTTAGGGACATAGGCTCCTTGCACTTTAGATATGAATTTAGGAAATTTTTTAAGAAGCCTATTATTAATAACTTTAAAATGAATCTGTTAAGTAAGCTGCAAAGGTTTATAGGACTAAAATCCTTCCATTACGTATGATTAACAGACTTAGGCACTGAACATATATAACAGTAGCTAAAATACCTTTAGGGATCTTTTGAACTATACTGAAGTCACCCATGGCCATACAAAGATTCTCCTTCACAATTTTCCAATAAGTTTTGAAGAAACACCTATTGAAACCATCCATTCTTGAGGCACTGGAGGACTTAAGGTTAGTAATGATATTTTGTCTTTTATTCTCACTAGGAATAGATAATAAGAAATCACTGTCTACTGCAGTGATCAGCTTAGGAGTAATATTAAAAATGTTACTGTTCATCATATTATCTTTTACCCTTTTGTTTGAGTCAGGAGAATTAGTAAGAAGAGTTTTAAAAAACTTAGCAGTAGAGTAGCCAATCTCATATTTGTTAGTAATCCAATGATCAACATCTTTGATGTTGTTTATAACATTTTTCTTCCTTTTCTTTTTCATGTAATTGTGAAAAAACTTTGTACTCTTATCTTCATCAGCTAGCCAGGATGTATAGCAGGAGGTTGAAAGTTTATTAAAACTTTAGTTTTGTTAAAATGGTTAGACCAGTTAGAGTTTATTAAAACTCTATTGAGTCTTTTCCATTTGCTGTTTTTGTTCCAAGTATACTTGGACCCACAGTAACCCGCATCTTTAAGGTTGCAAGTTGTTATCATATCATTGAACTCCTAAGCACTTTCCATTAAATAAGTTAAGCAACCAATTTGTTCATCACTAGATCAAATAACGTTAAAATCACCCATAAGAATCCAGTTGAAGTTTTTGGCCATATAAGAGATGTTCTTCAGTTCAGTCCACAGAGTTCTTCTGTTATAACTTTGGCATTTAGCATACACAGTAGTAAGAAAGAATCTGTCATTTTGATTAGTTTCAGTAATATCCAAACGAATGAAATTATCATGGTTTGAAAGAATTTTGATAGAAAAACCATTTTTCACAGCAACCAAATTTTATTAGAGAGATTAGAAGTATAATTTTCAAAACCAAGTTTAGCTGTAATTGCCGGCATGTTTTCAACTTTGGTTAATGTCTCTTGACAGGCAATAAGACCAATATGCTCCTTCTTAATGATGTAGTTGAGTATTCTGTATGTAGATCTGTTATTGATTCCCCTTAGATTCCAGTGAATGACCTTTATCATCTAGAATTAGATTTAGTTTTGAGGGATATCTTGTGAATGTTAAGGATTAATGGCTAAGCTGTTTGACTTTTTCTTCCCTCTAGCTTCTCTAAGTTTCTTGTTAATAGTTTTATGGAATTTAGTATTTCATTCATTGATCTTATAGGTAGGTGTGGATTGTTTACTTCCAACATTATCTTTGTCAGGTGTAGAAGCATTGGAGATTTTGTTTTCGTAGTTCGTGATGTAACTTTTATTTAAAGACTGTATTGCTTCTATAATTTCATCGTTCATTGGAGTTTCTCAACCACAATCTTCTTTATTAGAATTGTTGTGAACCCTGTCTATTAAAGCTTGTTGATCTAAAGTAGTAGGAGATATTATTTTTGAGCTAGAATTTGATTGATGTATATTCATCTTAGTGGTATATTCCTGAGTATTGTTTTCCTTTGCCTCTTGTGTGTGAAAACCGATTGTTTGGAATGCAAGCAACTAAATGCAACAATAATCATATTATCGTCGTCAATCAATTACATGAATCAATTGTAGTGTGTATTATAAGAATAATATGAAATGTAATTGCGCATATCTATTCTTAACTGGTCCTACTTAACTAGAGACATACTTATTAATTATTGAAGTAAAAAAAAAACTTCAATTGAGTTATATATTTCAATAATCCAAAGTGTATCCAATAAAATTACATATATATATATATATATATATATATATATATATATATATATATATATATATATATATATATATAACTCACTCTAAGATTAATGATCCTCTAAACAAACAATGTCCATCCTAATGATGTGTTCCATAAATCCACATGTATTACTATTTTAATTGGATTATCTGGTTTTATAGACCATGTCCCGATGTGCTCTTTGGAAACTCTAAACTCTATTTAATAGACATGAACTTGATATCTATATGCTTGAACTTATATAAGCTCATACTACTTAACTTTAGAACTATTGTCACATCATAGCCTTATGGTATATGATTTCCTGTCTATAATAACTTAATTCTGTAATCACAATGAATGGTTGTAAAGATTAAAACTTTCAACAACTCCACTACCATGTAAAAGATGCAACTAATATTACTTTACACTTTTCTATAATATTGTATCTCTAACTAATAGAAATATTATACCTAACATGCTACTAAACCTGTCTACACAACCTACTAAAATCCGAGTCAGGATACTTATTAATCTTCAGATTATCCTGACTTTTAATATGCCAACGCAGTTCCTTTTGTTTCTTCATTATACCGAAGATTCTTTTATAACGCTTCCTAATGGTTAATCTCTAAACTACTTACATACCTATCTAACAACCCAAAAACAATAAAGTGCTCAACCTTGCACAAAATTAAGCATAACGGACTCCTGATTGCTAAAGTATATGGAATATTTTCTATTTCTTCAATCTCAAAATTTGTCTCTTGACATTGACTTAAACTTAATTTGTGTCTTTTTTTCAATAGAGTTATGTAAGGGCATACTAAAATTGAACTTACTTATACTAAACCGCTAATACGGCCGAGTTCATCTCAAAATCAAAAGATATTATTATCTGAAATAACTTGTGGTACCGCTGTCAATAAGCATGTTGAGCCTGCAAATTGATACTTAGGCTTGCATAAGATGAATTTTGAATAACATATTATAAATGTCTTAGGTTTCACCATATAAAATATTTTCCATAATGTTATTTTTAAGAAGTTATAAGTTAAAGGTTAAAGTGTGCTACTAGTTTCGTAACTTATCTAACTGAGTCTTTCATAAAACTTGAGATAAGGTCTATTTAAAGTAAATTTTCTACCATGAGTATATCGTATTGTCACAAATCGTAGTTTAGTTCTCTTAATATTCCCCTTAGAATCCTATTTTGTTTTTGTAATAATACTTCCAACCAATATGAGTTTTTTTTTAAATAATGGGAGATGCTTCTAAATTTTGTTATCTTGCATTGATTTATACTATTCCTTTGTAGTGTTGATAAAAAAGTGAGAATATAAACTTTCCATGAATTTATGGAAACACAACGAATCGTCTACCATTGACCACATGAATCTTTATGCTCTTTAAGATACATTATATAATCCAAAGCTATATTAATCTCCTTATCTTTAGTGGGTCCTTTTAAGGGCATCATTCTTAACTTTGCATTCTCTTGAGGATGTAAAGTTTGAATATTTTTTTCTATTCTCTGCGTGGAAGATAATATTCATCTTGAGTGACTTATTGTTATAACCTGTCTTAAATGACTTGTATTGAAACAAATCATACAAAATCTGAGCATCAATCCACCAATAACTTGTTATTAATATTATATGTTGCACATTTTTGTCGTAAAGTGATAGTGGTAGAGTTGAATGACAAATAATACTTTTACCATTTTTTTAAGTATAAAGTTTTATTTCTTAGATACATTTTTTGTGCTAGATGAACCCGACATTTTATTTATGAGGAATTATACCGCACTCATCTAGGTATTTAGAAAATGTTCATTGATGTTGATCACTTCAACCATAATATATGCCATGGTATTCACTACCATATTCATATTTAATGTACTTAATGCTCTTACCTAGTTGTTTTAAAAATTCGGTCTTAAAAGCGACAAAGTTGTCTAATATTTAACACCTAGAAGAACACTTATTTGTTATAATTCTTTATCTAAACTTGAGAAGTTTTGTACGAGAAGAATAATTATTATATTAGACTATTTTTAAGAGTTTTCCTGCAATCTTGTTTCAAAATAAAATCAATGTCTATTTCCTATACATGTAGGGTTTCTTAACAATCAAAACCACATTAAATATTAGCTTATGTGGTTGATTTTATTTATGTTCTTCTTTGTAAATATTTGTATGTAAGTTTCAAAAATAGAATTCTCTAATTTCTTTCTTCCATATTTGTATATGGATAAATCGCGTATGGGTTGAGTCTCAACCAACTTTCAAAAGTCACTCCCTGTTATCCTGAAGGTTCGACCATAACTAAAGGACACAATATTATCATTTCCACTCAGTTTAACACTAAATATTCTGCTTTGGCTCTTATCTACCCAACAATTGGTGCGGTAAGCATGAATAATGTGTATAAAATATTATTTTACATGTTATTAACAGAAGTTAGAATAAAGAATATTATTTAAGATCTTGAGTGTAAAGATTCAGATCTCAACATAGAATCAAGTAGAAAAATAAAGATGATTTCTATGAAGTTCGATGTTGATAAATTCATTAAAGATAATATTTTAAGCTCTAAATAATTAAGATCAAAGATGGCGTAGTACACAAGGGGTTATATGTTGTCATTGACGAGAAAGTTGAAGAAATTGTTGATACTAAAGTGTTGTTCAAGGCTTATAATGCTCTGATTTTGATTCTTGAGGATGAGGTACTTTGAAAGGTATCTAAAGAGCCTACACCATCATTAATATGGAATTGGATGAAAGAAATTTACATGAAGAATTTCTTACAATATAAACAGTATCCAAAAAAATCTATATACGCTGACAATGGTGGTAACAAAGATATTTGAAGACACTTGGAATATTTTAGTAGAATCATTCTTAATTTGAATGCAGTCATAGTCAAAATAGAAGATAAGGATCAAGAAACAATCATTTTGAATTTTGTAAAGAAGTTGTATAAGAACTTTGCTGAGATCATACTCTATGATAAAGACTCATTTACGATTGCAGATGTTAAAAATTCTATGAACTCAAAATATCTTTATAAGAGGTCTGGTTTGAAGAGTGACTCAAATGGTATTGATTGAGTATACGATGAACATCTAGAATATTAGGTTCAAACAGGAAGAGAGTAAACTCGGGGTCAAAATCTATAATATTTGTGAGTGGTTCTAAGGTGAAATATTAGTTGTGCAAGAAGTAATTTCATATTAGTAAGAACTTTCTAGATAAGAGAAATGAAGATGGTCATCCAAAGTATGAAGTGAGATGTTCAATAGTCTCAAATGAGGCTTTGAACAGTAACTCGTCCCTGGACTATCGCACTTGGTGACAGATAGTCCCTGGACTTTCAAAATTCCGTTCGCAGTCCCTCGACTATCCATTTTGGATAAAGTTAATCCCCTTGCCTATGTTGACTATCAATTTTTTTGACAGATAGTCATTCAACTATTCATTTTCAATAAATTTAGTCCTTTGACTTTCTATTTCTGATAAAGTTAGTCCCCTTAATAAACATGCGCATGGGACTAACTTTATCCAAATTGGATAGTCCAGGGACTACCAACGGACTTTTGAAAGTCCAAGGACTATATGTCACCAAACTGGATAGTCCAGGGACTACGAACAGAATTTTAAAAGTCCAGGGACTATCTGTCACCAAAGTCGATAGTCCAGGGACGAGTTACTGTTTAAAGCCTCTCAAATGATAATGAATACACTAATATTTTAATACTTTAACCGTCTAACTACATTGACAAGTGGGTGTTGGAGGCAAAAGGTTCATTCCATATCAAATGCAGCAAATATTTGTTTTAGAAACCTGAGATTATTTGATGGCGGTAAAATCATATCATGGAAACTACGAACACTATGTTGTGAAGGGACTTGGAAACATTTGGGTCAAGTTTTCAACAAGACCTGAGAGACTGATAAACAATAAGAGATATGTACCTGAAGTTAAACAAAAACTTCTTTCTATCTGAATGTTAGATGATGAAGTATTTATATATAAGGATGGAGACGACATACGTTGGATTCTATTATGCTCACTTGATGTTATGAAAGCTTATATGACTAATGACTATTTGCGGGATAAAATAAAAATTTATAAGTTCCTACCTAACAACCATACAACTAATAATGTGTGCAAGCCTTTGAGGACCTGAAATGCATGCGATAATGAGTGGTTCCAGGTACCTCGTGTCTGTGATTAATATCAATTTAAAGAAAGTATGAGTCATACTTTTAAAAACCAAGTATGAAGCATGTGATGCTTTTGAGGACTAGAAAAAGCTGTTATAAAATCAAAATGAGAAGATGGTAAATAATTTGAGAACATACAATGGCTTATAATATATTAATAAACCATTCACTATGTATGTTTCAGAACTTAACATTTCCACAAACAAAATCGTGAAATGAACTCCCCAACAGAATGGGTTGCTTAGAAGATGAATCAAACTTTGTTGGGAATGATAAGGTGTATGCTTCTTAAAGTTGGAATGTCATGAAGGTTTTAGGGAGAAGTTGTAAAGATAATTGCATATATCATCAACATTGGTGAGGTTTATTTTAAGCTGAGGGTAATTTTGTCAAGTGTTTTGGAGAGTTTTTAGAGTATTAAATGTTTGGGTGTCTTATAGTGAGAGATTTAAGCTGCCTGGTTGTATTAAATGTTCATTACCCTCATTAATGAAAGTAGTTGGGTATTTCTACCGTTAATTATGGACCCATGGGCCTTCGGGTCAAGTTCTGAAACCGGGTCAAGTTTAAGGACCCATTTACTTAATAAGTTGTTTAACACCTAGCTTATTCAAAAGGTGTTTAGTTATTTAATACTTTTGTCCTGTCCATATAGTTCAGTAGGAAATTATTGTCCGAATTTCCCTTGTCCGGATTTCTCAGTGAGTAGTGGTGAACTCGTCTGGACTCATTAGTAGCCCATTTTTTAGGCTTTGTCAAAAATCTTTGGCAGGACTAAAAAACTCATTTAGTCATTAACAATATTTTCCAGCCCGTACGTGTGCTTGGTTCGAGGTTTATCCGGACTGATTTCTTCTCTGAATTCTAAGAGTTTTTCTTTGGATCACGGGACACATGTCGCATCTTGATTTGACCTACCAACCATTTTCCTTAGAACGACGCTCGCACTAAGCCTGAAAAGTAACCTCTGTATTTAATATTTCCTATGTCAGCGCCATCTTCAATCATTGCTAGAATCTTTTCGTCTTCTCCTAGGTATCGGTAGATTTTTTCCTTACTAATATATAAATCACTTTCTTTTACTATTTCACCATCTTCACCACTCTACAAATCTTTTACAGATCTTTCACCTTTTCTTTCAAAACCTTTCTTGGATAGTTTTATGTTCACAACTAGAAACGCTCTTGTAAAAGGCGGCTGGTTGAATCTTTCTGAATTAGAGAAGGCAAATAAAGTTGAACGAGAGAGGCGCATTACTGCTGGTCTTCGAGTTTCTTCAGGCGACAAGTTTGATAAACCATCTCTAGAAGCTGATGAGGGATCGTATTCTACTAGAAACCCAAAACCTAAAGGTCTATTCAAGCCAAACCTTTCACCAATCCCATCAAGCTCCTCTATTCAGGAGTCCCAATCCTTTACTGCCCAAGAGAAAGCAGTATCAAGTGTTAGGAAACCCTCCCCGTTCATAGCCATGAGATCTGATATCGAAAATTCCCCAGAGAAAACCAATCCACGCCGGACAATACGCTTGGTGAAAGCGCAAGCGACTGGTTCACAGCCAAAGTCCTCCAAACCGGGGGCCTCTAAGTCTGCAAGCAGAGACAACCCCTCCGGATCGGAGATTTCCATAAGAGCTCCTTCAAATAAGTCCGCCGGCTCAGAGGCATCCAAAGTAGCTTCTCTAGCAAAATCCTCTGGAGCCGAGCCCCAACCGGACACCAGACCTCTTAAAGAAATTGGTGCTCAACCATCTGGATAGACCATTGAGCCAGGAGCTGACACTCTTCCATCCTCAAAAACTAATAAACCTTCCAAAATGATGGAAGAAGTGATGGAAGATAGTATCGAAGATTCCCCCTTTGAAACTAAAGCCTATGGGCAAACGGAAGACGCTGCCTCTGATAGAAAAGTGAAAGGAAAAGTGAAGGTTGGATTGGCTCATGCGGAGCTTCCGGAGTGCTTAGAGGGCAAAGTAGGACGTTGCTTCTAGAAGGTCAATGTGAAGTATCTGTTGGCAATGCAGAACATCAACTACTTTTAACTCATACCGCCGAGCTGGGCCGGATCCCGACTAAGTGGGGGATCCCATAATGAGTGAAGGTGAAGATACCAGTCACACCGGAGACTCCAATGGACTGCAAACTCAATGAAATCGTCATCTACACCGAGATGTTCAACTGGGGGCTTAGATTCCCCTTAGACCCAAAGATCATCAGGTATTTTCACCTGATTAAGCTTTGCCCAAGCCAATTAAGTCCAAACGCTTGGTATACCCTCATTGCATGTATCATGGCATCGAGGTTGTCCGTCATCCCTCTCTATAAGGAGAAATTTTCCGCTGTGGCTAGCTTGTGTAAAAATCATCACATCTCATTCTATCACTATAACATGGGAGACAACTTTAAAGTGGTGGATGATTTGTTGGAATCAGAGAAGAACTGGAAAACCCAGTTCCTATTTATCAGTGGGTCATGGGAGAATGGGAGAGAGATCAAGGCTAAAGTTAACCCTATCATGCCTACCAGCAGGTGGAAGAGCACAAGTAAGTCTTCAATTTTATTTTTCATTTTCTCTTTCTTATTTTTACAAACATTTCACTCCTGAATCAGACATTTTTTCCTTGTCAGTATTACCGAAGGAGTTCATCGGTTATCTGGGGGAGGGGCAGACCACATGTGCCAAGCTGAATGCGTGGGCTGCAGAACGTTGGGGGAATGCTTTCCACAATTGTTTCACTTATGGCAACTTGGTGGGATCGCACTTATGGAATACCACGGGCCGGAGAGATCTCACCTGGGAGGAATTGACCACACCACCTCCCCCAGCTGTCATTCTTAAGCGAACAGAGGAAAATGATGGCAAACTGGCCTTGCCCTCCAAAGCCAAAGCCCCTAGCAAAATGAAAGGAAAGGGTAAGAAAAAGAAGGCTGCAGCAGAGGGAGTTCGGGTTTCTACAAAAGAGACTACTCCAGGGAACACATGAGGGATTGATGTTATCTTGCTTAAGGTAGTTGAGGATGAAACTTTTAAGGAGGGAGGTGAATCGCAAAATCCACCAAGGCCTCCTAAAAAGGACTCAAAGAGGGGGGAAAGCGGCGATGAGAGGGCTGATAAGAAGAAAAAAGTCACCTTAGGGTAATAAGTAATCCTTCGCCCTTCGGAGCCTCTTCCTCCAGCAGACCCAATTGCCCCCACCTTAGCAGAGATAATTCCCACCGTACTCCCATCCGGAGAAGGCACCGGCGGGGAGATTGATGGAGTATGCATCAGTTTATTTCAAGACATTGATCTTTATTTCAATGATTCTGAAAAGGATGACTTCGCTGACCCCTACCGTCCTTCAAGCTCTTCTAATATGGTGACTTACAATGTCAAGCCCTATACTGTCTCCGGGAAACACGATGTGGTGGCTCGTTCTCTTATGGGTCATATTCAACCAGTACTCAACTTGGAAAGTCAAGTGAAAAATCAATCTTCCCTCATCAACACCCTCAACACAGACAAGGAGACTTTTTCAACTAACCTCCTCAATGCTAACCAGAGCAATGAGGCACTGAAGATGGAGTTTAAAAAGTTCAAGAAGGACAAGGAAGATCTGTCAACCAAGCTAGCTACCTCGGAGAAAGCTGACACAGAGCTCCAAACTAAGTGCTCCGGTTCGGAGAAAGATCTCTCCACCTTGAGCGAAGATGTGAAGACTAAAGATGACGTCATTCAGACCCTGTCCGCTGAAAAAACTTCCCTTGAAGAGGTTGTGTCGAAGGAAACCAAGGAGAAATAAGACTTGGAGAAGGAGCAGGAAAAGAGAATTCAGGCCAGCATATACAAGTACACCAATGAGGTGATAGATTCATTGGAGAAGAAGTATGCTGAAGTGAAGTCTGACATAGTACTGCTCTTTCATGAGAATTTTCCGAGGAGGACTCTTGGTCTCGTATGGGAATATGTGGGGTATTATGAAATCCCGTTCCATACACTGGCAGATGGTGACAAAAAGAACTACTCTAGTGGAATCGATTCTACCACTGATGAGGAAGAAGGAACCAGGGAGAGTCCAAGTGCCGAACTCAAAGGCCCTAAGAAAGGAGATGACGCAAGAACATCTGAAGGGAATAAGACCTGATGTTTTTAACTATCCTTTTTAAAACTTAAAGTCCTTGGATGGCCAAGGCATATTTGTGTTCTAATATCATTATCCGGATTGTAACTGGACATGTTTATATTACTCAATTTTAGCTCTCTTTCATACTTGCTTTTAATTTCAATGGCTAATGTTCAAAGAGTCCTTATTTATTTTACAAATTTTTAAGATGAAAGTGTCTAACATCTTCGATGACGTGTGTTTAAGGTTCATCATTCAACCAAACTAATCCGATCTGTAAAAAATCCTTAGTATAATTGATGGCTTGAAAGGAATCGTAATCAAATCACTCCGAATATTTTAAGAAGGCATCATATTTTATTGAAAAAACCAGACACCTCATTAAAACCTCCCCGCGTCACCAGGGTAGGAAAGAGTATGCCCCTAATATTTACATGGACTTTAAACAAGTAAATATTTACACAAATTTTATTCTAGATATAGCTGGAGGTGTTCAATATTCCACGGGTGCCTTAAGATTCTTCCATCTTAGTTTTGAAGCCTATATGTCATAGGCTTAAGTTTTTCGGAGACCTTATAAGGGCCTTCCCAGTTCGAGGCTAGTTTTCCAAAATAATTCTCCTTAGTATGCAAGAAAACATTTCTCAATAATTTATCCCCTGACTGAAAATCCCTTATCTTGATTTTGGAAGCAAATCTGCTTCCGATCAAGCCTTGGTAATGGGTGGTTCTAAGATGAGCCTTAACCCTTCTTTCTTCTATTAAGTCCAACTGACTTCTAATTGCCAACTCATTGGCCTGTTCGGAATGATTGTGGACTCTATAGGATGGAAGAGTTGCTTCCATGGAAAAATTGCATCCATCCCATACACCAAGAGAAAATGAGATTCTTGTGTAGCAGCTCCACGAGTAGTCCGGTATGCCCATAATACGTCTTGCAAATAGCTTGGCCACTTTCCTGCAGCCCCTTTTCAAATTCTTCTTTAAACCGGACAGGATGGTCCCGTTTCCCACTTCAGCTTGACCATTTGCTTATGGGTGGAAAGAAGAAGATAAGAAATGGTGAATGCCCCTGGAGGCACATAAATTCTCCATATCTTTATTATCAAATTGTGGCCCATTATCGGTGGTTATCTTTTGTCGAACCCCAAATCTGCAACAAATGTTAGACAAGATAAATTTTGTGATAGCCTTTGAAGTAGTTTCTTCTAGTGGGGACTGCTTCTATCCATTTTGAGAAATAATCAATGGCTAAAATAATAGTCCTGCACCCTCCAGACATCATTGGTAGAGGCCCAACTAAATCCAATCCCCAATGAGCAAATGGCTCTGGCTCAAAAATTGACTCCATAAGAACAGGTGGGATATGAATTTCATTACCATATCTTTAGCATGGGTCACATCTTTTCACCAATATCTTGGCATCTTCCATTATGGATGGCCAATAATATCTGGCCAACAAAACCCTCTCGATTAGAGCTCTATAGCCGCAATGTGCTGATCCCTCTCCATCATGTTGTTTGGGCAAAACAATTTGGGACTCTTCAACCCCAAACAACGTAGGAGAGGTCTACTGAACAACTTTTTATAAAGGACTTCTCTTATGATTAAGTAATCACTAGCCTTGTGTTTCATTTTCCTTGCCATAGCCTTCTTCGGAGGTAAAATCCCATCAAAGATGTATTGAACAAAGGGAAATCTCCAGTCTTTGGGTTCAACCACTTGTACACTTAAACTCTCTTCCTCTTTTTTGCTCTGATTTGGTTGTATGGATAGGCATTCTTATACATGAATCCATGGGTAGGACTCAGAGTATACTATGGTTTCTAAAGAGTCTGCCACTGTGTTCTCCGATCTA